>VZSC01012171.1:24026-40150 GCA_013398225.1 Steatornis caripensis | reverse complement strand
GCTTTCAAAGTTAAATGATGTGGATTTTAAAGACTTCTAAAGTAAAAACTAGAGGCGAGGATTTTTAATCTGACACCAGAAATCTGGAAGGAATGAGGAAAGACACTGTGAACATCCTCACTGTTTACTTGTTCTTCTGGAGTACTTCTTGGGTGTTTTCCTTAACAGGAAAATGGAATGGAAATGGACAGCTGTGTTCCCAAAAATGCTATTCAATGAGTAAATGCACCCCAGTGAATGAACAAAGAAAGGTGAAAGTGTGACTTATTGGAANTAAAAACTAGAGGCGAGGATTTTTAATCTGACACCGGAAATCTGGAAGGAATGAGGAAAGACACTGTGAACATCCTCACTGTTTACTTGTTCTTCTGGAGTACTTCTTGGGTGTTTTCCTTAACAGGAAAATGGAATGGAAATGGACAGCTGTGTTCCCAAAAATGCTATTCAATGAGTAAATGCACCCCAGTGAATGAACAAAGAAAGGTGAAAGTGTGACTTATTGGAATTTCTCTTAATCTTATAGATGTCTTGATGTCCCTTGCTAACTACAGTCAAGATGGTGATGGACCGCTGTGCCGACCTGTAATTCTCCTGCCTGTGGATAGTGCTCCTCCCTTCCTGGAACTTAAAAATTCACGCCATCCATGCATTACAAAAACTTTCTTTGGAGATGATTTCATTCCTAATGACATTGTGATAGGCAGCAAAGATGAAGATAGCAGTAGTGAAGCTTCCTGTGTGTTAGTAACTGGCCCGAATATGGGTGGCAAATCTACGCTCATGAGACAGGTGATTGACTGTCTATGTAAGATTGAATGTTCCAGAGTACCTCTGCGTTTTGCATAAAGGAATTACATGACTTAATGGTTTTATAAATGTCAAAGGAGGTCCCAGCAGTGGTCTTCAGGGTGTGCAGCACAGTACAGCAATTACACTGTAAAGACAAAAACGTATTCTGATGGCAAATGCCCATGTTTAGATTTTCTGCTTACTTTAGTGAGGAATAAGTGTTACTGCTTTTAGGAGAGATGGTTGGGAAAAACTGATAGAGTATCTTTTATCTTTTCAAGTGGCCTTATCCATGACTTGGTGTCATCTGGCAAAAAATGCTTCTGCAGGTTGAACAAGATGAAAATAGACATCAGCGGCAACAGGGAGTTTGCTTTATAAACACTGCTTGCCGTGATAACTTGTGTTTTGAAGGCTTTCAGAGTCGTTCAGTCCTACTTGAGATTACGATGCTGCAGCCTGGAGCTGTTGGGAAGTTTTATGTACCCTAGTCTTTGTTTTAGGGGAAGTACAGTTTCATTCTCTCGTTCTCTGTGTGGAACCGAAGCTCCAAGCACATAGTAAAAATGTAAACGTTTTAATGTTCGTTCTGCAGGCTGGTCTCCTTGTTATAATGGCTCAACTGGGATGCTACGTACCTGCTGAAGTCTGCAGGCTTACGCCGATTGACAGAGTATTTACGAGGCTTGGTGCATCAGACAGGATTATGTCAGGTGAGTTTCTGAAATCCAGCTGTCCAAAATGCTTTTGCACCTGTGTGAGTTTCTTTTCTTGCTTTCAGTGGCAAGTTGGAGAGTCTGTTGATTTTGCAGGGAGAGCTGGGCAAATAATTTCTTGTGTCTCATTGTTCAGAGTACACACAGGATTGTAGTTACTCGTGACTTGTTTGATACGCTTGTTGTCTGTTATTTTTCACAGACACATAGGACCACTTTTTAATGAGTTTTAGTATTAAAAGCCTGCATTCCGGCTGGATGCAAGTCTGAGGAAAATCTTTTTTTGGATGTTGTACAGTTGACTCTGTTCTACTTACCCAGGTATCTTTTTCCAAGTGTTCTGGAATGGGACAGTGATGTTCAGGTAGCTGTTGTAGAGGAGTTGGTTTTGTACCTTCTCACAAGGACTAGAGCTCCCTTGTTTCAATCAGAATGCCTGCCGCACGTCTGAAATCCGATTCCCTCAGATGACAGAGAGAGAGGCAGGCTTCCTTCTTGGAAGCAGTAGTTGACAATTCTTGGGAGTATTTTGTTTCTTCCATGGAGAGGAAGACAGAAGTGGAGGATGACAATAAAAATTGGAATGGGAAGGTCTGCCTGTGGTGGTAGGCAAGGTGTCATGGAGCTGGGAAAACAGAAGTATTTTTTGTGGTAATAAGAGTAGTATCACAACTTGTTTAAGGAGGGCACACGTTTTCTGTGATCTTTGTGCTGAAAAACGTGGGTCAGTGAATATGAAAGGAGTTAAGCCTTACTGCACATAAGGAATTTGGAAATGAATCATCCTGAGTTCTTAATTAAAAAAAATATTTGCACTTCCCCAATCAAAACTTTTCTTTGCAGCTAGAGAATTTTATTAAGGTTTTCTTTGCCCAGCTTTCTTCCATTTTGCTTAATTTCAGGACAAAAAGAAATCTTGAGAATGGAAGAGTACTTAAGTGCTTATGGTAGAAGTAAAAACTGCCCTTTCTAGACCACCTCTCTCTATTGCAGAAAAATGTAGCATTTTCAGGTTTTTTCCCATCAACTGAGAGCTATTCTTTTCTCTTCCAAATATGTGCACAAATGTTTTAACATTTCACATCATGAGGCTGAACACCACACGGCAGAACTAGCTTTGAAATCTGTTCTCGATGCAGCAGTTTCCACAGTGTAGAAATGAAAGCACAGCAAAAGTTGTTCCATGGCAGTCATGTTGTAATGGATGTCAACACGACCTTGTGAAGTAGATTTTAAGCATTATCGCTTAAAATTGCCTATATAACGTTAGGGCTTTATTTTCTGAAGTGACTAAATGGTTATTCCTAAACCCTGTTAAAAATACATTTAATCCTGGAAATTTCTTTAAATACCTGCAGGAAATCAGGATTGCCGGACACTGCTTAATATAATTCATGTTGACAAACTCCTTAGAGCACAGCAGTGCTCATGCAGCACAAATACAGAAAGTAAATATTTGCGTGCCCTGAAATTATGTTAATTGCTGCAGCACGTGATGATTTGGAATGGACCCTAGAAAGAACTAGTAAATCTGAACTTTATACATGTGGATTTATTGTGTGCAAGGGTCTGAATAATTGTGTACTTCTGCTTGTAATCTGCTAAAAAAAACCAACTTGGGGTCTAAATTTCAGGCCTCGTATTACCTGGGTTGCTGGCACTCCTGTAAGACGTTCAGTCCTTAGCAGCACCGTATTTCTTTTGTCATGCTTGTAGAGTACGTAAGGGTACAGCTGAATAATTCATTACCTTATGACATCAACAACCAAACCCGTAAGTCTCGTCTCAGCCTTTTAGGATTTTCTGCTTGCTTTTTCACACCAAAAAGCCACACACCTTATGCCTGTCTCATGTGTGTTTAAGAGCAAGGGGAGCAAAAGAGTTGCCCTGTCTTGTATCTTTTGCGCCCCTCTTCTTGTCCAGCAGGTACATCTGAGCAGTGCTATTAAAAGTAGACAGATAAGGTGGCCTAAAACTTATTTACTCAATTCATTGTACTTGTGCTGATGCCTGTACTCTTACGGAACCAAAACCTGCTTTTTCTGGCAAATGGGATGCCACCATTTTCATGCTAGTAAAAAAAAAAAAAAACCACAACCTTTGTTTTCGTTCATTTTGCTGTCAAGCTTTGTTTTAGCTTGGCCGAGACTAGTGCAGATTACATGGGGGTTTAGTTGTGGTTTTCAGATCTTTGACTACTTCACGGCTTGCTTTTATGTCACTTTTTTTTAAAGGTGAAAGTACCTTCTTCGTTGAGTTGAGCGAGACTTCCAGCATTCTCCAGCATGCAACAGAGCATTCCCTTGTTCTTGTGGATGAACTGGGTAATCAGTCTATTTTGTAATGGATGGAAATGAAACCCAAGATTAAAGACTAGCTGTAAGGTTGTTGGGCTTTCTAAATGGCAACCAAGTACACGGGGTGGTTTTGTCATAACGTTCCTAATGTTTAACTAACTGGTCAGTCTCTATGTAAGCCTCTGTAAAACATGTATT
Source organism: Steatornis caripensis (assembly GCA_013398225.1). Taxonomy (NCBI): domain Eukaryota; kingdom Metazoa; phylum Chordata; class Aves; order Caprimulgiformes; family Steatornithidae; genus Steatornis; species Steatornis caripensis. The sequence goes on along the minus strand of VZSC01012171.1, from coordinate 36,150 downwards.
AATACAACACCTCCCACCTCCCGCCCCCATCATAATTCGCCTATTTCTAGCTCAGTTTTCCTGCTTTCCTTTGAATAATTACTTGCAGCAAACCTTAAGCAAGCCAGCAGCAAGTCTCAAGCGACTTCTGTCTTCTGTTGTCTTCTGCAGTGCAAAAGAGCGTGTGATTGTTCTAGGGCAAATACTTGGGTTGCTTCACCCTGATGGTGGTGGCTCTCACTACTTGCTGCTGTGTCAATATTCCACACAGCAATGAGGGAGAAAACCAAACAATACAAATTTATACGTGGCACACAACGCATTGGTCTTTGCTTTTCCTTTTCTTCTCCAGGCAGAGGCACAGCTACCTTTGATGGAACGGCTATAGCAACTGCAGTTGTGAAAGAACTCGCAGAGAAAATCCATTGTCGGACTCTGTTCTCCACACACTACCACTCACTGGTGGAGGATTATTCACANGAAAACCAAACAATACAAATTTATACGTGGCACACAACGCATTGGTCTTTGCTTTTCCTTTTCTTCTCCAGGCAGAGGCACAGCTACCTTTGATGGAACGGCTATAGCAACTGCAGTTGTGAAAGAACTCGCAGAGAAAATCCATTGTCGGACTCTGTTCTCCACACACTACCACTCGCTGGTGGAGGATTATTCACACAACCTGGCCGTGCGGCTTGGCCACATGGTACGTGTGTGCTCTAACACACCAGCTGCGGGCAGTGGCTTACAGCATTCACGTTTTATAGGATGGGCAGATCTTGCGCTGCACATGCTCCTCTGCCCAGAGTCACAGAGGTGGCCCGAGAAAAGGATGGGATGTTTTATGCATTCATTAGTCTGTAAGTATTACAGACCCTGACTTGTTACTTACTCTTTCTAGGCATGTATGGTTGAAAATGAGAGTGAAGATCCAAGCCAGGAAACAATTACGTTCCTATATAAGTTCATTGAAGGAGCATGTCCAAAGAGCTATGGCTTCAATGCAGCAAGACTTGCTAATATTCCAGAGGAAGTTATTCAGAAGGGGCACAGAAAAGCACAGGAGTTTGAAAAAATGACCATTTCACTGAGAATATTTAGGTAAGGCCTTGGTTTTTCCATTCTTAGTTGCACATTGATAGTAGGCATCTGTTTTAAAATTTGGGCAGTGGCTTTTTCTCATAGCTTCACAGCAGAGGGGGAAAGTGTAACTATTTTTGTGAGTATCAAATGTACTTCACGAGCAGTGGGGGAGGGAAGTACTAAAGCCTGACTACACAATGGTGGACATTTTAAGCCTTGGGTCACTGTGCTAGTCTCTCTAGGCTTAAGAGCTTAATCTGCATAGAGGGGCTGGGCTGGGGGGGCAATACAGCAGTGCTGGAGCCCTCGGTGGCTGGCTCTGCATCAGCCTTTACACCAGACACGGAATGGCATCTGCGTCTTCTAAAGCTGTGCAGGTAACAGGCAGCTTAGGCGCTGCCTTCACTATCTGTGTTCAGTCAAGCTGACTTCATCATTCTCCTTAGGTATCTGTGCCTGGTGGTGGATGGCGCAACACACGATGCAAATGCTGTTCAGAAACTTACTGCTATGATCAACCATCTTTAGGAACACAAGTGCTTTTGTACTGGCGGTTTCTCAAAAAGGTGGTATCAGACAACATCATGATCTAATAAACTTTATTTTTTAAAAATGACCATTTTTCCATTGTCTTTCCTAGGAAATTAAACCCTTTAATTCTTACCTACCCTCTACATAATGGTTATTGAGTACTCCACAATATATTAAGTCTAGATGTTATGGTACATGCATACACTTTCAGGCTGTTGATTACCCACTGTCACCAATACACATAAAATGGAAAAAAGCTATGAAACTGTATAGGGCTGTATATATACTTGTCTCAGCTTCATTAGAGCAGGAAATTGCTGTGATTTCCAGCAGGTTGTATAAGTAATGTCCAGACTGTTCAAAAAAAACTATGAACAGAGTAAAGTACAAGACTGTTTTGAGGAGACTTTCTACTGTGTACTTTAAAACATAGTAAAATTTCATTCACAAAACTTAGTTACATGGGTACTTTGTTTTATAGTGCATTATAGTCTAGGAAGTCTCATTAAAACACTCGCTTTTTTTGTTAGGGTGGTTTGAGTACAGACTATTGCTGGGGCAGGGAAGGAGATTATTCTAACTTCAGAGGACACCAGAAAAATTGCTGGATATAATTTAAGATTAGTGTTTTCTCTTTCATAGAAAGAACGTACATACTGGGACATGAGTACAGGTACAGCAAGTCTAGGTGTGCTAACAAAACAGGACACATTCAAGTACAATAAGATTTTTTTTGCTTGAAATTAGAAACAAACTACATGAGATTAAAGCATTAAAATTATATTTCTCAATCTGAATAAATGTTAAAAAATCAAAAGAAATGCAGAAGTGCTAGCTCACATTTTTTACCATGTTACAAAAGCAATTGGTACCCATGTCCGTAAAGGCAGCAACAAAGAATGCTGCTTGTCTACAGAATAGTACTACTGCAAATTGGACTGCGTTTCAATGCTACTTGTAAAAACACCAGCTTTCAGAAGTTGGTATCTGTACAAAATTGCAGCTTATTTTTCTTCACTTCTGTCCCTTCAAAGTCTTTGTTTACACAGTAATGCTAAAACGCCCAGTTCTGTTATCCTGAGTCAACATATTGCCACTTTCTTTTTTGGTAGGTTGAGCTCCATAGTGTCAACACCTCACACATCCGCTTTAATACAGTCTCTTTCTGCAGAAATGGGCAAGTATAACTTCCTCCAAAAAAAAAGTTTTAACAGTTATGATATTAGAATGGCAGGACTTTCTTTCTGAAAGGAATTCAGTTGTGCTGCAATGTATTAGATTCTATAGGTGGAGCAGAGTCATATAGTGTATCTGTATCATGTGTAGGCTCTCCAGCAAGCGTACAGGGATTAGACAGTGTTCCAGCACCACAGTCACAGAAAAACCTGGGAAGAGAGAGAGCTCTTTAGTTTCTAGTACACTTGTGTTGGCAAAACGGCTCAACATTCTCGTCTGAAACATACCTATCATGTCTAATGAATTCTACGTCATGTCCTTGATGGCACTTCTTAATGCAGTTCACACATATGGCATTACGGTCTGTGGTGTTACAGGTGTGACATCTGGAGTAGAATGCATTATGTTAGGCATGAATCAAAAACAACGAGCTCAGAAAAGGACTTGGGGAGGGTGGGGGAGGAAAACAGCACCAAAGAAAGCATGCGTGCCAAACTGAAACTGGAGAATTTTATGTGAACGTGGATGTCGTGGCATACTTTTGGTTGCTCGTTTTGAAAGAGCAGTTCTTAGCAACCCTTAGGCTCAGGTTTGCAGTAACAATACTTTTTCCTCAAGCCCACAGTAAATTCAAGACAATGGGAACTTGTTTAATCCTCTTCTGTTGTGGTTGAAGAAGAGCAGACACAAGGCAACTGTTTTAGGGGTCTTGCTAGAAGAGAAATTGTGGTTATTTGAAAACTTTACTGTAGGTGACAGAAAAGAACCTCTTACCTGTAGAAGTCATGCATCGGATAGCTGGTGTAACTTGATATCTTATATAAACACTGGCCTCGGCTGACAGCTTTTTCTATGGCATCTTGATTGTTCATTATTTTGTTATCTGTTGGGGGTGGGTGGGAACAAACCAAGAACTAATCACACCTGGATCAGTGACTTTTTTTTTTCTTAAGCTGTTAAAGCCTCAAGAGGTCCTCCCCCCTTTTTAAGGGCTAAACCCATTAGGAACAGTTAGTTCTATGCCTGCATTTTAGTTCTGGCCTTTAAGCATATCATCCTCAATGCCAGATAACAAGGCAGATGTCCACAATGCAGTGCACTCCTCAGACCAGGAAGACTGCTCCTCTTTGCACGCACTGCATAAAACACCTGATAAGCCTGCATTTAAATACTCTTCATGAGCTGGTTTGTGAATAAACAGTTAGAGAAACAAGCTCTCCTATCCAGCTTAACTCTTCTGTTGAGAAGTCTGAAATCCACATGTTTGAAAGCCTCTCGTCTACCATAAGGACTTCAGCACACCCTTTAGAAAGCAGAAAGGCACGGCTCTTCTCCCAGGGGAGTTTAGTAAACCTTCCAACACAACCGAAGTGGGAATTGTGTCTGACCGCCTCCAGTGTGTCCACAGCACAGCAATTTTGATAATCCTCTCTGTTATTCAACTACTAGATCTTCCATCAAGTCCTAAAGTGCACCTCACACTAGTTTTGTCTGTGCTCAGTAGCATCACAGAACTGGCTGACACAGCCAGTAAGCCCAGAAGCTGCGAAGCAGGGAGCCAGAGCTTGTGTTTTAAGTGGTGTAAAGAATACACAGAAAGAGGCAAACGAGTGCAGCCAGGCAGGTAAAACCTCTGCAAACAGAACCTTTTTCTTCTAGAATAACCTGCTGGATCTGTCTGGCATTCAAACAGTCACTCCAAACTCCTCCAAGAGGATCTTGCCTCATGCCCACTTCCCACTACACATGGGAATTTTATGTATGTAAACTGTTCCCGTTTTCTGAAAAAAGTGACTTGGGATTGTGAATATTGTTACTTTTAGATCCTAAAAGCCAAGTGAGGCATGGTTCTTTATTGGATGCTTGTTTTCAGATTATGTGACAAAGGACTTTCCATTATACTAACTTGGAACTGGAATCTGAGATGGGCCAGAGACCAGTAATCAGTTTGGAAACAATGTTGAGACAGAAGAGCGAACAACAGAGTTTTAATACGGTAGAAAAACCTAAAGTTGCCTTTGAAAGTCTCTAAAAACCTAAGGTAGCTTAGCTTGGCTTATTACCTTCAGCTGAAACTCTCGGTTACAACTCAGCTTAAGATGGTACCAAATTTGAGCCAAAAATGGAAAAAAATGATGGTACGATAAACCCCAAACCCAGCACCAAATTAAAAAAAAAAGGCAAAGTGAACAAACACAACCAATGAGGGCTCGGGCTCAGGCTCACCTTTCATCGTGACATTGACACCAGATGCTAGAAATAAGCCTCCAAAGCGGTTGTTGAAAATCTGATTGCCTTCTAATGTTGCAGTTGCGTGATTTGTTATTTCAATACCTTTATTGGGTCAGGGGAACAAAGAAGAGAAAAGAAAGTGGGAAAGTTAAATCCTTAGTGACTGTGCATTTATACCTCCCATGATTTATAGTTTGTTCATGTTTCTTAAACCATCATAATAAACTCAGGGAAAATGGCATAGCTAGAAATTGCACTGTAATTTGCTATAAAACTGAGGTTCGAATACTTCTGTTGAATCCCTTCAAAGAGCTACAGCTGGCACACGTGGTCTCTGATAGTAACAATAACAGTACTAGTAACAATAACACTACTAGTTTATCTCATAATAAAATGGTACTGTGATCATGTATTTTGAAGTGGGATATGACTTTGGGGCGCTTAAAGCTGTTGTCTTCACGTATACTTGAAAGTTCTTATGCACATACCTTACCCCTTTTTAAAATATCTTTTAAAAAAAGTTCTCAAGATGGGCACCTAAAATTGATTTCTTTAAATCTTAGCTTTTATCAGTAACCCGTGTCTTCCAAGTCATTTGTCCAGGACTGCTCTTGACAGCAACCTATCCTTCCCCCCCACCACACTGAAACAACACCTTTAGAGGCTCTTCTCAGAAAACTTGCTTCTTCTGAAAGAGAGATGGGAGAAAACTCAAGAATGCAATTTTAGTTGAAACGGAATGGAATGCAAGACGTATGGAACTGCGATCATTAAACAGTAAATTGCACAAAAATAACTATTAAACATTCTTCCATCTCTTTTGGAGTAGGAAACACTCATTTTGATGATTTTTCTAGTTTGTGGAGTGAGAAAGTTGAACTTGAGATGCAATTCAAATCTCTTTAAAATGTGTATTTGCTCTGTTTCCGAGGTTTTAAAGCAGTGATAAAATAAACCAGCATCCAGCAGATCAACTATAAATATGTCCTAGACAGCTTTATCAATTGCTTCTAAAATAAAATCATGAAAAAGTATTTCACAGAAAAATGAGGAAGCAGAGTATGTGTAGTTTCTCAACATGCTAGTAATTCCAGAGACTACTGCAAAGATACTCTGGCTACAATTCTGAATTCTCAAATGATGTCTGGAGTACACTGAAGGATATCCCAATCTCTGTTAAAACATCTAAATACTGTGGGGTAAAGAAATTCAGAGTTAGCTTTGTGAAGAGCTCACTCTAAGCTCCAAGACTTCAAAATTTGATTTAAACACCACAAACCTGCAGCAAATCCATCGAATATTCGATTTTTCCTTAGCACAGGGTGGCTATTGGTGCTGATAAGAACACCGGCTTGAGCATTCCTGAAGATATCATTCTCTTCCAGAAGACCTATGCCAGACCAACAGACATGACGTTTGAGCTTGTTAACATTTCCCTTCCTGTAACCATTCCTGTGAAATGTTTTCAAAAGATCTCATGTATCATCATCCCGCTAATTCCTTTCATTTGGGGAATACCCACCAATAGCACCTGAAGTTAGCGATAACAAGTTTAAAGTAATTCTCAGTGTATAATCATTTAATATGCACTATTACAGAAAACTTTGAGGAAACACTAAACCTTTTCACTTTCCAAATCTTTCTTCAATTTTTCTAACATCTTCCTGTTCTTGTCTTCTAAAATGAGCAGCCTGCCAAAGCAAAGCTTAACTTGCATTTTTATTGTTGCAGGACTGGATTAATTTAAAAAGCTTAACTTAAAATTAAAGCTCATTTACAGCAAGTGATTATCTACAAAATATCAGAAGCTGATATCAGGACACACGACAGTCAGGGGATGTTTAGAGGAGGATCACCTCTAAATTTACAAGTATAAATGAGATTCCTTAAAGATCTGTCTTCCCCCCCGCCCCCTGAATCTTTGACACTGGCAGAACGTGAACTGTTCATCAGATGCCTGATTCTGGCTACATGACTTGAATTCAGGACCTTCTTTCAGTCAAATGGCAAAGCTTACAAAAGCAGATGGGATAAAAGGACTGTCCTAAGCAGCAATCTAACAGTCTTCTTGGATGAGATTAATTACCTCTCTGCCTCCCACAGATTTCAGTATTACTGATGTCATTAAGGCTAAAAAGCATCAGTGTATGTTCATTATAACTATTTTATTACTTCAGAAGACTAGAGCTAGGTTTCTAAAGAGCACTTTAAAAAGGACACTGCTTAATCTGAAATTAAACTCTTATCCAGAATATTCAGTAAATGCCAGTAAGGGAAAAAACTACCTCTTCCCCCATTAAATATACAGATGCCTCCATCTCTTCCATCATGGATTTTATTTCTTCTTAGTGTAGGATTACTGTCTGTTTTAATCCATACACCAGCCATTGCATTATCAAAAATTTCATTGTCTTCTATAAATCCGAGCCCTAAAATCAAAGGAAGGGTGGAAAAAAATAAAATCAAAAAGGATAATAAACGGGAAGAGATAATGTTGCAGAACGTAAACAATTCTGGATAAACGTGAAAACCAAACCTACCAGAATTATAGACAAGAATGCCACCATTCTGACCACCCCAGATCTTGTTGCGTCTAATTTTGGGGTTGCTTCCAGTTCTAGAGAGAAATGTAAGCAAAGAAGAAATTTAAAATGGTTTCGTATCTCCCAAGGCCCAATGTTTAAAACACCTCTACCGAAGTGCCCAGTAGATTTCACTGCTTGAAAAATCCCACTAAAATACGGTTATTTCCAAACTTGCAAACATATTTTAGCTTTACGGACTTCAAGGACCACACATTCTAGTCAATACCCAGCCTGCATTAGTAATAACTTTCTTGTAAGCTGAAGCAGAGACTATTCAGACATAACTGGTTTTCAAAAAAAGTTATTTTTAGAAACAAAATGACAAGAACAGTTGAAAGACACACAAGAGCACAAAACAAGCTACGTCTGTTTTCATAAAAAATCAGAACACATTTTACCTTATCTGAACCCCTGAGTACATGTGATTATAGATGTCATTGTCTTCTAACACGCCATGTCCATTGTCATAAAAATAAACTCCAACCTAACACATTGAGAATTAAATTATTAGTTCCAAAGTAATGGAATACAAAAAAAAACCCCAAGAACTTTCTTCTCTATGGCCCCCTTGTAACCACAGAGCAAAACTCACCTGTTTACCACTGTGTATTCTGTTTCTCCTCAAGACTGGAGTGCTCCCTGTTGTCACCCAGACTCCAGCCAAAGTATTGCTGTAAACTTCGTTTTCCTCAATCACACCTTGTCCTTTTTCATGCTAAATACAAGACAATTTAAGAGCTGAGAAAACCTGCTAACTGCCAATACTGTTCTGGCTGTACTCATCCCTCCCCAACATGGCTTCTTTTCTGTAGCAAAGTAATTCTTTTCTATTTGAGTTCTTATTTTCACCTTTTTTTTTTTTTAAGTAAAAGTACATCACGATTTTGAACGTTTGCCATGAAACAAAGAACACTTCTGCATGTAAATCATTATCTTTCAAGGTTCTGCAGTAGTATTTGCAAATCCCTGCTAGCTGTTGGTAGAAGAGGTTCCTCCCCAGTGCCACATGACCAGATGAAGCTGTGGCACCTGACACTTAAACCTACACACAGACCTGTCCACCAGACTGAGAAAAAATTGGCACGTCTCTTAAGGAAATTATCTTTGCGACATGCTTGTGCTTAAAAGTAAAGCAACAGTATTCTTGGTCAGGGTAAGCTGTTCCAGTTAGATTTACAGGATGAACAGGTGAAACTGCACACTTGCAGCATTAGCTGAACCTCAGGTAGCTTTTGGCAGAAAGTTACACAAATATTTCTCAAACTCTGATATTGCTTAAGGGAACCTGACAGCTCTTTCAGTTCAATTAGCAGAGCCCTTGCACACACTGGAAATCGTGCTTTATTCCTCACTTTTACAATACACGACCGTACAGCAATTGCAATGTCTATCATCCTGAAGGGAAAAAAAAAATAATTTTCCGAGGTTAGTGGTAAACACATTACACTCCAAAACAGCTGAATGGGTTTTTAATTATTTTTTTTTAAATAATGACAAACTAAGACTTTAAAAAGCTTTTAACCAAGAAATGGTGAAATTCTGTCATCTATCCCATTTTAAATTTTTTACTCCGTAATAGAAATAATTTAGTGACATTTCTAAGAGCCTTCATCTTTTAAATATAAGCACCAGCTCCAGTCTATTAAAATTAACCTCGTTTATAAAGTAAGCAATTCAGTCATTGTAAGTACAATCAAACATTTTACAGAGTACCCTTCTCCAACATTTCTATGAACACAAAACAAGTGTGTACGCCTGTCTGTAGGTTATACTTACTACATAAATTCCACCATGTTGACCATCATGAATCTTGTTGTGTCGAACTATGGGACAGCTGTTTGTTCGAATCTGTATTCCTGCTAATGCATTACCTGTAAACAAAAATGTTATTTAATACAACTTACTCATTTTTCTCAGAATTAAAGACGCGACAAGCAAATTAGCTTACCGTAAATGTCATTTCCTTCAATAAGGCCTCTTCCATCACCGAAGATATAAACACCACCTTGATTCCCATTAAAAATTGCATTGCCCCTAAGAAACAAAAGCATCCACATTATGAAATTATTATAGTACACTGTACAACACTATACATGTACGTAGTGTCCAGGATTGTACAACAGTCAGATTAAAAATAGAGAATTTATGTTCTGCCACTTTGAGAAATACACAGTTCCAAGTATACATGCAAACTAAAAATGCAGTTCAACCGAACACAGACAGCGATTTCATTTTTACGTATACAGGAGTATTTATAGTTCATGATAAACAAATGAAGTAGAGTTGCACTTTTCCCATCCCCATCAATCTTCTAAGTAGTAAAATAAGAATGAGGAAAACGATACCTTATTGTTGGGTCACTGTTTGAGGTAATCCAAACACCTGCAAAATTGTTTGCATAGATTTTGTTCTCTATGAATTGTCCTCTTCCTTTTTCATGAACATAGATTCCTCCAGTCTGGCCATGATGGATTTCACACCGAACTACCGTAGGATTGGCATACGCTTTCACTTCAAAACCTGCTATCCTGTTTCTATGTATGTTGCAGCTTTCAAAATAACCCTTAAGACACAAAACACGCAGTTTCCTGTAAAAGTCCTTCTTAAAATGAAAAAAGCTATTCTGTACCCTCCCTCCCCTCTAAATACAATCTTCATTTAAAAAGAAACAGTAACAAAATTGGCAATATGTAAGTACTGACATAGCAAATTAAAACAGCCACTGCCACTACATCATTTTTTTTTCGCAAAACAAAAAATATCATTTCAAAGACACTGTGTTTGCATTGCTATTTGTTACTACACATGAAATGCCAAGAAAAAATGGCAGCTCTGGATATAGCACCTTGAAGCGGACTGAGTATCAGGTTTCCTTAGCAGCCCCTAATGATCAGACTCCTTTCAAAGGCCATAAAGCCCACAGGTCTGATATAAAAAGAACAGTGCTATGGAGACTACCTACTTATTTTCAGACCCAGAACCATATATATCTGGTAAGAATACGCTTTACTTAGGAAGAAGTGCCCTAAGTTTCTTTGAAATAACTGGTCAGAATAAATACATACGGATGTGGAAGATGAGTGATCTTTCCAGATCTGGATTGGTCTGAGCAGCCAAATGGTAAACTTTTCCTCCCCCTCCCCTTTTTAAAAATTGTGTACACTTCCATCTAGACACTGCAATAGTAGTAGCAGGCCTACAACAAAACTGTATTTAAATACTTTATAACCTGCATAGTGGGGGGGGTGGGGGAAGATTACATTTCACAAAGCCACCCCAGGCATGCTCCTACCCCTGAGCAACAAGCACTCGCGTAGCAGCACGATGAACTGGCCCATCTGAAAATTCATCTGGCAAAATGGCTGTTTTCTGCCCAATGATTTCTCCGATTCTAGTTCATTCTAGACCCATACAAAGTAACTGAGTGAGTCCTTTCAGAGCATTTTCTGACAAGGTCTTAGAACATTTTGATACTAAATTTCAACGTATTCTTTGAGGTGAACCTCAATGGTACTATATGACATTTTGCCCAACTAAAAGAACAGAAACTAAACAACTGAAAGAAGCATCTCTTATTTGAGATGGTAGACAATCACCAAGCAATGTGTTTTCATCTGCAGATGGCTTAGATGCAAGCTCTTGAAAGCTCTAACCCAGACTATCTCCAGCTGACAGCTGGGGAGGGCAAGACTAAACACAGAGCACACAACAGTCAGAGCAGTACTCTGCTGCTGACAACCAACCAAAATTGCGCTGTCCCTTACATCCACAAACACCTGGCTGAAAGATAATGAGAACCTACCTTAGTTCTTTCTTCTCTTCTAGATGTCTGTCTGTGCTCTGCAAACCCATTGATAATATAAACAACCTATATATGGATTCCAGCTATAGTTTTAGCAGTATCAGTCCTCGTTGTGCAAAAGATTACCTGTTTAAGGAACTGGTAACGTGTACACAGGTAAAACATCTGACACAAAAGGAAAGGGGCTCGACTTCCACAGACCTTTGGTCACCCTCACAGGCATCTTGTCCAACTACTGTTTTTCCTGTAGCCACTTAGTTACTTAGTCTCGCTAACTGCAAGACTTGTTTTACTTGCAAACTCCCCAAAAGCACAATTCCTCCTACTGCTCAGGGTAACCGGATTCCAGTGTTTGTACTCCCATGTCCTGCCACCTGGGTACACGGGCACCTCAGTCCTGGAGTGTCTACTACCTACCACATGGAAATTACTCAAGTTACAGCCAACCTAGGTAGGAAGCACTCTCACTGTTGTATTGCTTACATGTTGTGAATTCCTGAGGGACTTCATTAAACATATTTTGATTACAAAAAAGCAGAAATACATACAGTTTAATGAGGAAATCAAGCCAGCATGCACTTCTCCAATTCTGTGATTCTCTCTACTTTGAGAATTGCAGCCAGGCAATGCACTGCATTGATTAAACATTCTCCAAAAAAGTACTATCAGTACAGCTTGGCTGCCCAGGCCCCTCTGGGCGACAAATGAAAAAGTCACAGAATGGTAGGGGTTGGAA
>VZSC01012171.1:8923-23511 GCA_013398225.1 Steatornis caripensis | reverse complement strand
ACCTTTCCAGGGATGGAGGTGAGACTGACTGGCCTGTAGTTTCCCAGGTCCTCCTTCTTGCATTTTTTGAAGACTGGAGTGACATTGGCTTTCCTCCAATCCTCAGGCACCTCTCCTGTTCTCCATGACTCTTTCCAAGTCAAACAGAAAGAGCCCACTTTCTGTAAATATTCAGAATATTTGTTTTTCAAGGACTCGGGATTAGGTTTCTTCAGAGTCAGTCAAGATGTTTTCAGAGTTCTCAAGGAAGACACACACTAACAGACAGGGGGATCTAAAGATAGCCTCAGAAATACACCTTCATGCCAACAGGCAGTCTTTGGGACTTCTTACCCCAAAAGAAACCACTTTTTTTTCCTCATTTTCACTTAAAATGAAGCTGTCAGAGAAACTTAACTAAGGTAACAATTTGGTATAAATAAAGTAAAGCTTAATAATCTTAATGCAATACATCATTTCAATTAAAATATTACTATACATGGCCTGGCATCTTTTTAATTACTTCATACATTATCCTCCCTTTGAGTGCCAAATACATTGCAACTAGAGCAACACGATAAAGAAAAAGAGGTTATTTCAGATGCGCTTCATCACAGCCATTTCAGATGCCGTGTAGAAGTTGCAAACAAGCAGATTCTTTATGACATGGTCAGCAGTATCTTTGCGAGCCTCAGCAGGCGCTGTTACTTAAGTAGGAAGGAAATTTTGGTACAAATACTTCTAATTCTCAAAAAGAATACCATACACTGTGTAACTTTTAAACTTGTTTGGAAATGAAGTGAAAGAGAAGGCTCCTTCACTTCTGCTTGTGTCCCAGTGAATTCACATAACATGAAACTTCAGAGGTATCTGTAGATTAACTAATTAATCTGCCCACTATGTCTGAGAATTCCATAACATCACTTGACAGCAGAGTACAAGTGTCATTTCTTCAAAAATTAGAAAATGGAGCCTTCAAAATGATTGCTCTTCTACCTTCTTGAAAAAAGTAGGACCACTGATTGAGAAGAAACTGAGAATTTGCTGTAAGCCTGCAAAGGAAGTGCTCCTCAAAAGGAGAAGGAAAAAAAAAAATCTGTATCATAGATTGCTTCATAAGGCTGACTGCTGGGTCAGAAAGTCAAGGCTTTCCGCTAAGGTAAGATCCTACAGCATTCAATATTCATAAAGAGAAACTTCATTAAAAAGTCTGGCCCACTTCAAGCTGAGTCAGCTTAAACTGAACCGCTGACTTCGAGCCGATGCAGTTAAACCCAGTGCATTTCTGCACTTGTTGAGACTGTGTCTGAACACCACCTGTGTGCATAATTATTAAACTGAGTTCAGTTAAACCAACGGAATTGCTGTTTCTCAGAAACATGTGCGCTTCCAGTCCTGAGCGACCACTTCACTCCTATACTNCAATATTCATAAAGAGAAACTTCATTAAAAAGTCTGGCCCACTTCAAGCTGAGTCAGCTTAAACTGAACCGCTGACTTCGAGCCGATGCAGTTAAACCCAGTGCATTTCTGCACTTGTTGAGACTGTGTCTGAACACCACCTGTGTGCATAATTATTAAACTGAGTTCAGTTAAACCAACGGAATTGCTGTTTCTCAGAAACATGTGCGCTTCCAGTCCTGAGCGACCACTTCACTCCTATACTGCCCATTTCCTATGCAATTCTCTGTTGAAATCAGCAACTTCTTTGGCCCAAATTCACCCCCTAGAGAGAAGGGCTAAACATATCTCAGTCTTTAAGATGCCTCCGGGTATCTTCTGCAGCCACCGCAGCCCTTCCCCTTCAAAAGGCATTGTTGTGCCTTTGAACTAAATTGTCTCATATATCTTCCCTTTTATTTATTTATTTTTAAAGTGATGAACTTCTGGATCCTAAGAAATCACGTATGGGTTCAGACAACTTTTTCTGCTTGGAAAGTTAACAAGTATTTTGTTAACAAGGAAGTAACAAGGAAATTGTGTTTTTAAGTACGGAGTTAAATGATCTGTTATCCACAGGGCCCACTAATACCGCTGGCAAACCCAAAGCTTACTGCCAGCTCCAGGCATACCCAGTAACACCATCAGAAACAGCCTGTTCCTTTCTTTCACTTCCGGCTAACAGCAAACAGGCTGCCCAGCCTGCAGTTCTTAAGCTTCATCCTGCTCTGCTGGGCAGCTCAAGCCCAGATCCTTTACGGAGACTCTCCCAAGTGGCTGTTAAGGTCAGGAAGGGCAATACTCCTCCTCTGTTTAGAGGGACTACAAGCATTATATTGCCTCCACCTCCTTCTAATAACTATTTTCTAGTACACTGGGTATTTTACTCGTGTTTTGTGATGGTTTCTGGTTATAATTCGTCAACTAGCAGTGGAAGAACCTGGAGGATGCAGCACTTGGCAGCGCCAGGATTGCTTACTAAGTAGAAGAGGCCCTTGTGATTAATAAGGAAGAAGGAATAAGGGATGCATGTGGAAAAATGTATTACTACCGTACACAAAAACATCAAGTGTGAGGAGATCCAAAATACCTTAGCAGTAGCCTTCTGCTTGAAAAATCCTAAACAGTAAAAAGTCGTGCTGTACAGCAAATTTATGTAAAATACCAGGCAAAGCATTAGCTGTGGGCACAAGAGGATAGGCTACAGTGACAGAAAGTGTGGGCAAGAACACATTGCTGCAGCCCGTTAAAATCTCAGCACAGAAAGTAATCACAAGCAGACAGACACCACAGTAATGGTAATGTTGATGTTTCCACACACTACTCAGTGTAGAAAAGAAGTTGATGTGATGACAAAGAAGGGTCCCTGTGCAGATGGACAAGCTCAGAAGACTTTTTACATCAAGACTAACTCAGTAATTGAGCTTTTCTTTTTTTTTTTCTTTCTGCAATTTATCTAGTCTAAGAAATACTTTGCTTTGAAATGCATAAGGGTTAAAACTTGTAACTGATGGGATTTGGTTCGCTACTCTTCTCAGAGAATTTTTTCCCTATGTACTTTTAAAATGTCTTTTTTACTTTGTCTCAAAGATGACAACATTACAGAAATGCAGAGGCATTTCATGTTATTGTTTGAACAAGTTTGTTTTTTTTTAAAAAAGATATAATTGTGCAAGCTCCTAAATACTTATTGACACTTGTATTCCCAACAGGGTATGAAAAAAACCCAGGAGACCAAGATAAAAAGAAATTAGCTGCTCAAGAGTATCTGACTCTGTATTATTAATTAATTATTATTAATTAAATGGTAATAATAAGTGTGACTGACAGCATAAAAAGAGTTTATAAAAATTTGCCTCCCAAAGCCTGGAATGGTCTTTATTTGAGAGTTAGTGGATTTGATAAAAATCCAAATGCAGCATAAAGAAAACCACATTCAAGATGCAAAACAAACCCTTGATTTTCAGTGCACAGGAAAAATTCACTATTGCAGCAAAAGGCCAACTGAGTTTTTACAGAAACTGGCATTAACCTCACTTATATTTTTTAGACTTTATATACACACTTCTCTAAAATTATCTGATTTATAGTATGCAGAAGACTGAGCAGCCAACTAGTCACAATCACCCAACTTAGAAACATGCTACTACATTTTTCTTTCACTAAAAGAAAAAAAACAAGAAATAGAGCTGTGTTTCTCATTCGGCAGCAACGAAAATGAAGACTGTTACGCCTAGATCTCAGCTTTAAACTATAAAATTATGCTTATTCTTACAGTAAATCGAAACTCCTTTGTTGTTTGTATACAACTACCAAATACAGTTTATGACAAGTGTCTGGTAACGCATCTTAGGCAGCTGGCAAAAGAGGCCAGTATAAGGCACTGAGGGCTGACAGTGCCATGCTGCATTTTTAATGCCTGCTTGTTAAACACTTGGCACCAGCACTAAGGCCAACAGCAGAATATTGCCAGTTTAGAAGTAAGAGGTTAAGTTTCTACAAGTATCAAAACACAAAGAACGGTCTGAGAGCACGAAACTGAAAAACAAAGCATTCTTGAACCTGTCAGAGCCAGCACTCCAGCACAGAAACCCACGGGAAAAGAACATGTAGGGTAGGAATTCAGCACTGGAATGTATTTAGCCCACTTCAGTCACAAGGAATAGAAAACCAAAAAAAATACACACCCAAAAATAACAGAAGAGAAGTGAACATAGAGAATCCATTAATTTGTTTAGGTATGTAGGATCTGTATCCAAAAGATACCATGTCACTTAAAGAGTACATAGATATTGCAAATGATGTCATTTCATCAACTCTATCACTAGCATGATACAGGACAGAGGACACTGGTAAAAGCAGACTTCGAGATGGAAGAGGGGGAAATCTTCC
This sequence comes from Steatornis caripensis, assembly GCA_013398225.1. NCBI lineage: Eukaryota > Metazoa > Chordata > Aves > Caprimulgiformes > Steatornithidae > Steatornis > Steatornis caripensis. The sequence goes on along the minus strand of VZSC01012171.1, from coordinate 19,200 downwards.
AAACGAGTTTATGACTAAGAAAGATTTGCAGCTGAGATAAATATTATTCGCAAGTTCTCTTTAATGTGTTAGTGTTTGCTTTAAAGAAAAATTTATTTCTATTCCATTTTGCTTGTGATATCACACTGACCACAGCACCGGAACAAGCATTCCACTGGTAAGAAAAGAGATCAAATACACTTTCATTTAAAATGAATCAAGTGAATTCAGTCTGGCTTTTTTTTTTTTACTATTTCAATACGCATATATTTAATATTTATACTTCAGTACTTAAACGAGAAGCAGCTCCTAGCCAGACTTTCCAATTAACCCTCAAGCCTACGTACAGACATCTCCCCTCTAGGAGTTATTGAAGCACTCTCCTTTACCAGCTTTTCTATAGCTGAAATCACTTCATTACATGTTTCCGAGCCTGTCTTGGAGGGATGTATCCACTGAAGCGGATTAGGAATGCTTAAACAATATGTTAATACAGCTCAAATGAGGCAGTGCCAGTGTCCAAACAATGAGATAATATAAAACAAAGACATAACATCTTAAGCTAACCACTACCCTTTGCAAGATGGCCAAACATCATCTTCAAAAACTAGCTGCTTCTCTTCTTCCTCTTACCCATGATAAAACTACATGGGTTTTTTTTTCTGAAAGCTTACTATGTTATCTATTAGTTATAATTGCATTAATCATTCATCAAAATTCTGGAAATTTATTTAGCCAAAGAAATGTCTTACTATTCGAGATTATTATTTTATTCAGTAGGCATCTGAGACCCAGCCAACAGTTCCCAAACACATAACACATAGTGCAGAAAATCCTAGCATAGAAGTTCAGTAGGAAAGCTACAGCAATTTAAGTAACTGAATTAATAAACATTTTGTTTAGGAATAAGATTACTTTAAAATGGTGGACTATAGTTTCATTGGAGGAAGCATCGAATGTGTCTAAGTTAAAAACGAGTGTCTACTGTACCTAGATCTCTGAACATACTAAACGGGGTGGGGGGGCGGTGGTGGTCATGACAGCAAGATGAAATACATGAGGGATCCGGAAGGAACAGCAGATCCAAAAGTCAGAAGGCAAACTGAGAAAACCGAAATGAGAAAACAGAGGTCCAGCCTACACCCAAGCTATGCCTGCAAAAGCGTGACTCGAGACTCACCTTTCTCAGCTAGTCAAAGCCATGAAGTGTCTAATGCTTGCATTTTTACAAGTATTATGTATCTTTCTCAGGCACTAAAGATCTACCAGCAAAACTACTACTTAGATGATAAAAGATATTTACTTATGAACATCCATGGATATAACATACCAGGTCTAATTACAGTCTTCTTGCCAAAGTGGAGGCCTAGCGTGTATTTAGCCATAGCTAGGCAAGAAGTTATGTCAGGCAGTAAGGCTAGGAACAAAATGTATGGAAGGGAATATGCACTAGTATCCCAGAGTACGTGAAACCTGCACTGGTTTGGCTGACCTCATTCTTCGGCAGCGTTCTGAAATCAAGTCTGTTACAGCGAGGTTTTCATTACAGCAGCAGCACAGCACCAGAGAAGAGGTTCCTTTTTATCTACAGCACCTTTAAAAATGCAACCCCCAAAGCAGCTGACTATACAGTTTATTATTCCCTATCACCAAAGTTACAGGCAATCCATGTCCTGCAGTATCCAAGTACCCAACGCCTACAGCAAGATAATCACATTCTGTGGTATCCTTGAGAAGGCAAGAGGGAATCTGAAATCATGTTGATTTCGAACATTAGACTTGATCTGACAGTGAACAGCATTAACTTCAGCATCCTTTCTTTAGTTTGAAATTCAGTTCTCCATACTCCGATCACATTTTGCACACTTTTGTGTGTGTAATTTTCAGAGAATCACAGAATTGCTGTTTGTGTTAGAAGGGACCTTTAAAGGTCATGTAGTCCAACCACCTTGCAGTGAGCAGGGATCCAGGTGAAGGACCTTGACATTGGCCTTGTTGAACCTGATGATGTTCGCATGGGCCCACTTCTCAAGCTTGTCCAGGTCCTTCTGAATCGCATCCCGTCCCTCAGGAACATCAACAACACCGCTCAGCTTGGTGTCACTTGCAAACTTGCTGAGGGTGCACTCGATCCCACTATGTCATCAATGAAGATATAAACAGTACTGGTCCCGATACAGACTCCTGAGGGAAACCACTTGTCACTGACCTCTATCAGGACATTGAACCGTTGACCACTACTGCCTGGATGCAGCCATCCAGACAATTCCTCATCCACCAAACAGTCCACCCATCAAATTCCTATCTCTCCAACTCAGAGAGAAGGATGTTGAGGGGGACCGTGTCAGAAGCCTTACAGAAGTCCAGATACATGACATCCGTAGCTCTTTCCTTGTCCACTGCAGTAGTCACTTCATCATAGAAGGCCACTACTAGTTGGTCATGCAAAACTTGCCCTTGGTGAAGCCACGCTGGCTGTCTCAAATCCCCTCGCTGTCCTCCATGTGCCTTAGCATAGCTTCCAGGAGGATCTGTTCCATGATCTTCCCAGGCACCAACGGAGGTGAGGCTGACAGGGTGGCAGTTCTCAGGGTCCTCCTTTCTGCCCTTTTTAAAGATGGGTGCAGTGTTTCCCTTTTTCCAGTTGCCAGGGACTTCACTTGATGCCATGACTTTTCAAATATCATGGAGAGTGGCTTGGCAACTACATCAGCCAATTCCCTCAGGACTCCGAGATGCATCTCATCAGGTCCCATAAGCTTATTTATGTTCAAGTTCCTCAGGTGGTCTTGAACCTTATCTTCTCTTACAGTGGCAGCGACTTTGCTCCCCCAGTTCCTGCCTTGCAGTCCATCTGCTCGAGGGGTGTGGGAAGAGAGGTTGCCAGTGAAGACTGAGGCAAAAAAACTTGTTCAGTACCTCAGCCTTCTCCTCGTCCATTGTTAACAGTTCGCCAGTCTTGCTCATCAGGGTGGGTATGCTTTCTTTGACCTTACACTTCTGGCTGACATACCTGTAGAAGCCCTTCTTATTATACTTTGCATCCCTTGCCAAGTTCAGATCCATCCACGCCTTGGCCTTCCTGACTCCATCCCTGCACAACTGGGCAGCGTCCCTACACTCTTCCCAGGACACGTGTCCCTGCTTCCACTGCCTGTGTATCTCCTTCTTGCCCTTCACGTTGACTAGCAGGTCTCCACTCAGCCATGCCGGTCTCTTGCCTTCCCCTTGCCTGATTTCTTACACCTGGGTACCGAGAGCTCTTGTGCCCTATGGAAAGCATCCTTAAAAATCTGCCATTTTAAGAGTGACTAGAAGAAAACTGCTCATTTTGCCAGCTCAGTCGGGGAAACTGGGACTTTGTCATTCAAGCAGGAAAAAAACAATACTTTGGCATTGTCTGGAAGACACTTGGAGTATTTTGCTAAAACAAACCGTCAAATAATAATCTTTTATTTCAGTGGCAAAAATCCATTCTATTTCAAGGGCTATGCAAACTCATTACTCACTACTTCACATGTACACGGAAGTTACCACGTTCATCCCACAAAACCAAACATTTTTACGAAAGAATGCCTGAATTCTGAAACAAAATTTTGTGTTATAATTCCACAAATAACTTAATGCTAGAAGTCCTCTTCCCCAAGAAGTTGCGCGTACCCTGTTTCAGCAATTTAGTATTAAAATACGACTAAGTCTCCACAGGGCATTTTATTTCATTTTTAAATCTTCCAGCACCTTACTTTTTGTTCTGTTTCAAAGGAAAAAGTATGAAGCGATAGTGTTAATGTAAGCCTGCCATTTACATCTTATTTCAAGAGGTATTTTGTCACTGCAACATAATTCAATGTAACAGGCTGCCAATCAACTGCAAAAAGCTTGCTTAAACCTCTTTCAGCTAAAATTGTCTTTAAAGTGAAGTTGCCCACTGAAGGGCAAGAGAAGAACAGCAGGCACATTTTAAAGTATCTACTCACATGTAAAAGTATGTTTTTAGATTTTTTTTTAATTTCTTCAATGACAGGAAAAATTTGAAGACTTTAGCTATGCAACATCTGTATTTCTTTCTTCAAAAAAAACCAGATACATTACCATGCCATGGTCAAAAGTGAAAACGCCAACATCACGTCCATGGTGAATGTGATTCCGTCTGATAATGGGATTTCCATGATTTTTAACCCAAATCCCTGCTAACGCATTATTGGAGATCTCATTGTCCTCATATATTCCCTGGGAAGTAAAAATGTAAATTAAAATGGGAAGCAAGAACAGTAAAAAATTTTATCAAAGTAAATAAAATACTACTGAAAAATACCTGTGCATGGTCTGTGATATAAAGTCCAACATTTTCACAGTCGCTGATGTTACAGTGTTTAATAGTAGGACAAGCTCCCTGGCCACTAACACATACTGCAGAGCCAACTGGAAGAAAACAGTACAGTTACCATAGCTTCAAAGCATAGCATATTTATAAATAGTCTGGCAGTGCTTTTGCAAGAAAAGTTAGTGTGAACTGATATTTTAAAAAGATTCGGCATGCACAGTGCCAAAGCACTGCAACCCACAGGCAGAAAAACACTAATGTCATCATTTTGCAGATGCAAAAAAACGAGGTAGGAGTTGCTTTAAAAATCACTCTGCCAAGGTTACACAGCTGCATATGACTACCAGAATAGACAATAGTTTATATAATAATCCATGCTTATGAAAGTTCTCACTCATTTATTTCCCCGCATCAGGCCCACTATATACTGACTGTTCACACAGACAAAGGACAACAGAAATATAATAAAATTCTTTGCTAATTACTGCCTTATTTTACTTCCCTTTAAACTTTCATAACTTCAAAGAGCCCAAACAAATAATAATTTTGCAGCATACAAAGACACACCATCTAACTAAAGATGAGCAGGAGACAAACAGCATAATCTCGAGTACAGAACTACACCTCAGAAACCAACAGGTCTCTTCCCAGCTGAATTACTAAGATCCTTGCTGCAGCTCCTTGGATGATTTCAGCTACCACGCCATTACCCAGAAAACAAACTCTTTTCAGGCAACTAGGACTCAAACTGCTCAGGACTTCATGAGATCAGCTCAATTCCTTGAACTCCATGAAGTACGAGAACATGAAATTCTGCAACCACCAGAAATCAACAGCAGATTCACAGTGATTTCAGAAAGGTAAAACCTCATCTCAGGGTATTTGGCCTACAGAATGCACAACTTCCCCGCAATTAAGCATTACTAAATAAGCAAGCCAGTACATGCTCTATTAGTAACTTTTCATATTACCTTCTAGCATAGTACCACAAAGTCTACACTTCAATTATTCATAGACTCATTTACAGAGCTTTTTTTTTTTTAATCCTGAAGAAATAATTTTGATTGTGTAGTCTGACTTTATGAATAATACAGGCTATAATAATTCCCTGAATTAATTCCTGCTTCAATTCTAGTTGCAGGAACTTCAGCACATATCTTTTAAAAACACATTTAATTTTGATTTGAATACTTCCAACAACCAAGAAACCACCATCAAGCTTGTTAGCTGGTTACAGAGTTGTTACCCTGTTAATTTACACTTTAATTGCTCATCTGAATTCCTTCAGCTTTAACACACAGTTACTGGTTCTCCTTATACCAGTGCGTGCCATACGCAATGCATGCATGTATTTAGCACAATTTACTCCTTCAGCCTTCTCCTTAAAGTAACGCATTGCGGTCAGTATGTTTTTCATTACAACTGAATTTTCCTGCTTTATCTTTTAGGACTTTTCATTGAACCGCTTCTAAATTTTCAACAGGTTGCTATAGCACCCAGGAAAGAGCACTTTATTCTGAAGCAGGACTACGCAGAGGCGGAACACAGCCTCTCTACTTCTGCTCAATATTCCCACAGGTTCACATCAGTTCTTTTGGCCACGTGACTACATGAGGGCTCATATTTAGCTGTTCAGCCACAATGACTCTCTAAGCTTTTCCCAGGAATCCAGCTTCCCAGGAGAGAGGTTTATCACTTAAAACAAGGAACAAGAGTGAGTCGTGTGTATAACATCACACTTGCCCACACCAATGTGGATGCCGTTTCAGAGTCTGCCCTCCAAAGAGGGCACAGCAGCTCATCCGCCCAGTTCTTTACAATACCCTAAATCTTCATTCTCTACAGGTCTCATCAATGTTCATTTTATTTCTTTTCTGCAAGTCATTCATAAAGTGGCTTGAAGTCAAGAAGTCATCTTTGAAACAGCCACAAAAAAAGCTATTTATAATTACTCCAAAAATTATTTTTCATCTATTTAATGTATGCTCTGTTAATTCTGTAACATTCTAGTGTTTTAAGGCACCACACACTGAAGTCAAGTATTTTTCAAGGATCTATGTAATTATACTGGGACTGCTACCTTCTTTCAGCCAACGAAAGTCCTCAAAAATCCTAAGTGTGATGCAATCATTATAACTTCCTGTAAATACACATCAATTTGCTTCAATCTTAAGTTTTAAATTATTGATTGGACAAACCCCCACATTTACTATCTCATTAGGATCAACAGGCAGAACTACTCGCCACACTTCATCCTGTTCAGTCTCCCCCATGCCGCCTCTACCCTGAGGGACATACACCATCTCACCCAGGTTTCAAGTTACTGTTGACACATAATAGCAGCCCAGAGGATTTCTTGGCCAGTTCTTTTTAAACTCCTGCATGATTTTAGAATGTCTATTTTTACAGCTGTTTAGCCTCATCCACGGTTACAGTCAAGGGTGGAATGTATTTCACTATCCCTCTAGGGTATGAGCACATTTATCATTCCTGCCTACTCTCATTAAATATGGAACAAAAATTACACAACACTTTGCCATTCAAATTCTTCCATTCTATGATAGATCAGCATCACCGCTAAAACTCCCTTTGCTCCCTAAGATAAGACACAAGCATAGTCTCTCCTAGACACGTTATATCTTGTCTTATCAAGTTTTTTTGGTGGGATAGGGGGATATTTTATTGGGGTGTTGGTATTTTGCAGGGGTTCCCACAGTTTCCCATTTATGTCAATTGCTAATAACTTCTCATTTCTTGTATTTCATAATTGCTTTCACTCCCCTTTCTTCTACCTCTTCTGGTGACACTAAGGAACTGTGGATTTTTGGGAACCCAGTGTGATGTTCTAAAAGCATACCTCTATCACATTTTACTTATTCCAATGGAAGCAATCTGTCTTCTGACTCGCTCTGCTGGACTTCATTATTGATTGCGTGAAATTGGTCCTTTTAGAGTACTCATGTGCATGTATTACTGGTTTAGGCTTTATTTTGTTTACTCAGAATATGATGATTGCACACACTTAAGCAATACTTTTAAAAAGGCACATTGCCATTCAGTACTACTTGTAACTATCAAGGTAAGGACTAATACAGATTTCCTCTGCAACGGATGCAATAGAACCTCTAGAGTCAAGATCTTGCAATTTAAACTTTATTTAAAAATATTTCAAAGATGCTTTGGACTGGCAGCAACAGACTTCCAGCTTAAATCACTCGCACTTACATAGCTCCCATCTTTACATATTACACACATTAAGAACGTCACGTATGACATAATGCGGACATATGCTTTAATGCAATTAGATCTACAGAAAGGGTATCAGGCATGTGCTAGGAAAGAGGTTTTGAATGCTCATGGATCAATATTTGAGAGATGTCACTGACTTGGAAACAGTAAATGCTTTTTCTGGCAGACTGCCATTCTTCCTCCCTTTTTACACACACTCAGTACCTCCTGAGTAGGTTACAGCAAGGCTTGGTTGGATTAAAAAAGTCAATAAAAATTAATAATCAATAAGTCATGATAGTACAGCCTACATACAGCCTCCAAAATGGACAGAAATTTTAACTTCGGAGAAGAGAAGCAACAATTCAATGCAGCAAACATTCAGAAATCCAGAGTACTGGAGAGAGCAAAAGTCCAAAATTCTTGGAAATAGTCTTCCATAATGAAAAGTGATAATGAAAAAAATAACCAAAGCTTAATTTTAATAAAGACATTTCACAAAAACATCAAGACCTACTAGCTTATCTATAAACACGTTTCAATATGAAGCCATGCAGCTCTTCAAACTAGTTTTGTAACCAAGCTGAATGTGGTCCAAGAAATGAACCTAACTCCTCTCATTTGTTATCAGGGTCCCCAATATTGGTATATAGGAACTTCCAGAATAAATTTTCTTTGCATACTTCAATTTCCCAGTATTTACCATTAAACAAAGAAATCAAAATACTGCGAGCAGCTAGCTGTCCTTTCTTCCTTTTTTCATTTTTAACACTTCCACATATTAGTTGATACATTAGCTGATACGTCTCCAATAAAACGGACGGTTATGGGAAGCAGCATACAGCTGCCTTGACCAAAAGTGAAGTAGTGGTTTATAGCCTGAAACCTCCAAGAAAGAGAGTATCTTCCTCTACAAGGCACAGACAAGGAATCCTTCCACCGTTCTTACTACAGTTCCCTGCAGAATTTTCTCTTCCATAGTTCGTACCAGAAAAGCGTAGTTTTTATATCTAGTTGAAGATCTCCTTGTTTCCTTGCCTTTATGTTGAGCTGAGCAAGGTTTACACACAGCCTGCTGTGTAGATCCATTCCATTTCACTAGCTGCACTTAGGTATATAAAGTTCGTATTGCCATTTCCATGCAAAGACTCAGTATCTTAATTCTCCTGTACCTCTTCTTCTGACATTCCAACTCCCTTTCATCTGTTTGTGTTCAAACATGTTAAATTTGCTATGTCTTGTGTCTAGTAATTGTGAAATGCCATGTCTTCCTGCCATCAATGGTGAACTGCCATCCAGCCTCTTACCTCCACTGCCTCTGACCCTTTCTTTCCTGAATCTAGACTACCAGTGTTTCCCAAATCGGGCGGTATAGATTCCTCATTATCTCTGATGGTGAAATGAGTCTAACTTTCCACACTATGCATTTCTTCTGCCTGTATAGCTAGGAACTCGTACTTTGAGTATGTCAAATCATCAGCAGTTACAGCTCACAACTGTTTAAATGCCACTAATCCCAGTACTGCACACTGCAATGAACCTAGTGTGAGAGTCCCATGTGTGCCCCCTTCTGCTAGCTACAACTACATATACCAAAACGAGGTAAGTTTATATAAACTGTCACTTTTCAACTTTCAAACTAACTGCCCAGAGTCCAAACCGATTCAAATAGAAGACCAAGTATACATTATCACAAATGTCTTGGACACAAAGAAGTCACTGTAATAATGCCATTTCAAGGCAAATAAGGCTTGCAGACCTGCCTCAAAAAACGACATAGGCCAAAAGTGACCATAATCAATTTTGTGTGCTGCTTCCATGTGCCCTGGTTAGTTTAGTAACTTTAAACACACTGTTAATTTCAAACAATAAAAAGCCCACTAACCCGTACAAGTACTTCGAATAATACAGTGATCTATAATTGGACTGCAGTTCACGGTAATCTCTAAGCAGTGGTGTGCATTGTGATGCTGAGCAGATTTGTCATCAGGGTTGAACTGAAAAAGGAAGACAACACAGAAATGCAGTATTTATTTAATTGCTCAGGCATTCAAACAAAATCATTAAAAGCTCTGCTGAAGTTTGAGAATCTTACCCTGATTGTCATATATCCAACATAAGCATCTTCAGAACCCTCCATAAAAACGAAGGTGGAATCTCTAGTGTTTTCTATTATAACTTTATCTGCTACTTTTCCAGGTGCTGTAAAGAAGACATTTTAGTCTTAGTTTATGCCACTGAAAAAAAAAATTGTCAAAAGACTTACAGAATTCTGTTCAAAGCAACAAAGGAAAATGCACACTATTCTTGGCACATAAAAAGTCTTCATGTCAGAAGAATCTTAAAACAGAAAGTTTCAAAGACAATGAAGAAACTTATCTTTAACTAAGACAATCTTGCACTAATTTAATATCTAATAACATGAGAAAAATCTTCTCTTGTACAGTTAGTTTTTGACTACTAGTTATTACGAACTGAATTAACAGTTTAGACATGAACACCAGTCTAGAGACACTGTAATTCTGCTACTAAGAACAATTTATTTTGGTATTCTAAATCCTTTTATTAAAGCTAAGTACATACATTCCATCACTAGTTTGAACCAATTTAAACAACTACTTAGTAATCTGCTCATGACCTACAAGTGACCTCCCCACACTTCTCAAATGCTTAAGATTCAGAGTTTTGAACTGATATCTTCATTATTCTTTAGAAGAAAAATCTTATAAAATTAGATTGAACTATA
>VZSC01012170.1:139574-163525 GCA_013398225.1 Steatornis caripensis | reverse complement strand
CAACTATTAACCTGAAGTATCTGGGTATCCTGAAACAGAAAGCATAAAAATTATTCCAAAGCCTTCATAAATAATGAGGAAAACTAAAAAAACCCCAAACACCGCCACCACTACCTCCTTGAGAGCAAGCTATGTAAAAATCTAAATAAAAGAGTCAGTAACTTCTGTAGGAAATCTAATCCTATACATGACTCCTTTTTATATATATTATATAGATGCATTACACACATTATATATATAAATTAGTCCTTTATTAGGGACTACTAGCAGATTCGTAGAAAAAGAAAGAGTCCAAAGGACTGTGACAAAAACAAATTCGTAGTAGTTTCCAAAAAATGATGTGCTCTAATGAGAAAAAAAACCCCAAACCAACTTTGAAATGAGACAGCATAAACAAAGCTGTCTCTAAAGCATCATTTATGTGATAAAACGCAACTAGAATACAGACAATGATTTCTTCTGCTCCTGCAAATGAATATCTGATGAACTTAAGGGGTTTTCCAGTACAGTTCATCAATTCTTATCATATTTAATTCAGATACTCTCAAGAGAGCTGCAGGGAAAGCTGGCAATAACTCAGCAGATAATTCCCCAGAGTAAGAAACGAATACCTCTCAATCGCATGGCATATCACTTGATGCTTGATGTTTTAAGAATATCCGGAGCTCTGGGCAAAGCCATCATTCAAATGATTAAATATAAGAGGCTCTGAGGGCATCTTCTGATTTTTGGATAGCGAGGATCTTACTGGCATGGGTTAACAAGTTATTTCTAATCCTATTCTACAAGGAGCCTGCAACTAGCTGGCATATCCACAACATACGGTGGGCCTGTCTGCGATGATTTTAGACCGTTTCCTAGATCATGACACAGATACTTCTGGAAGAATGAAAGCATGGTAGGGAGACATGTCCACAGGACACGTAGTGTTGCTGTCATCATTCCCAGATACTGTCTGCCACTATATTTACTTGCCAATCAAAGATTTTAAATGGTTTACAGATTTTACTAATATAGGTTATCATACATTAGATCAGAAGGATCTAATTCTGATCCTTATAAAAGAATATATACCCCGACACAAGATACATAGCGATCAGAAGGAACAAAAAATACCCTAAGTCTTCAGCTTTTTTTGTAAACCAGATCAACTCATGCTTTTCTTCAGTTCTGACCGGCTTGGTTTAACTTTGCATTTGCTTCCTCTCTAAGGATCCAGACTACTTTCTCATCATCTCTCAGGATGCTGTGGTGGAGTCTGCACAGGCAGCAAGTGCAAGCGAATTCTAACACACAGCTACAGTAAGTGAAAAGCTCCTCGCAGCGACGGCTGAGCAGAAAAGCTGCCAGGCCTTACACGGAAATCAAGAGAATCACGAAGCGAAATGAATTCTAGCAAGGTCAAAAAGCATTAGCAAACTTCAGAGGAGCTTCTGTGCTTCGAGCTGCTAGCATCTATTCCTTCATCCGTGCTCCTTGATGTGCCCATCACCCCTGCACAGGGAGCTCCTAGCTCTGAGCCTGTTTGAAGTTTGCTTTTCACAAATACTAACACGGCAAAGGTGAATAACAGGGCTGTTGTATTGGCTGCTTCACTGTACAAATGGGCTTTGAAAAAACATTTATAGCTAGTCTCTAGCCCCTAGCACCTCCTTCTTCTTCAATAACTCTCTGAAATGTAACTCTGTTTTAATTAAGGTCTCAGCCTCTGCTTCTTGCTTTCATCATGTCTCAGCCTGTTACTTAAAACTAAATCCTGTTCTTGTCCTACAAATATCCATAGGCCCTAAAGGAAAGTCTGTAACGATGAACAAAAAGTACTTAGTACTGTATTTTCAATTAGATTAAAACTCGGTAAAACTTTCTAAAAGCATCAGTTAACAGTCTGTTACTATAAATTAATAACTTACACAGACATGATCTAAAAGCACGGCAATTCCCTGAACCGGAAGAAGTATACTCCTTACAAGTAGCAGTTGTACTGAGCATTACACTTGCAGGATTAAGCATTCTAATTCAAGAAATATAAATATTCAGATTGTTGGAAGAGCCTTAAGGTAGCCTGAACTCTCGCATTCATTCGTTACGATACAATTCTTTCTCCGAGGGAATCTACTCCCTAGCTAAGACACACCGTTACGGTGCAAGGAGGTGTTTACAGGCTGGAATCCTAATCTTTGCAGTCAGTTGGGCAACACTCAAAAAGAGATACTTTGTAAGCATGACAAACACACACAGCGCAACAACAAACGTTGTGGTTTGGTTCCTGTGAAAGGTTCCTGCAGCCTGCCGTAAACAAACTCCTAGAACACCCTGCCTCTGAACTGCAGGAAGTTCATCAAACCTGAAATGTTTCAAAAGCAAACATCTGCTGCAACTGAGATTTTGCTGACAAATCTGTTTCCTCAGAAAGTTTCTGCACTAATCTGGGAGTAAGTATGTCAAAATCCCAAATTCCACCCGCTTCCTATCCAAGCACTTACAAACATCCTCATTACCGTTTCAAAGAGCTCACTCTTAATTGCTGTGAGTTTCAAATACCAAGTTTGAAAAGGCACGTTGCCACAAAGCTGTCTGATAGTTTTAACAGTTGCTTCTTGCCCCCTTGGAAATAACTGGCACAGTGAGCATGAGCTGCCATTGTATTTTGTGGTCCGCGTCAAGGAAATTATACGATATGTGGCTTTTTTCCTTGGGATCAGCCAAAAGAAATGTGTTGAGGCTTTTTAAGTTCCAAAAATGGTGTAACGAGCTCTGGAGATTTCAGAAAGCAAACAACTCTTTTACTCACAAATTTTTACTGCAGACTAACATATTTCTTGAAAGATTTCTGAACACATGTTGCTCTTTTAATAAGTTGCCACCCCAAAAAAATAAATGAAAGAGTAAAATGAGGCACAGTTATTAGAAACAGCAAAGTAACGTCATTAGAAATTGGAAGGCTATCCTTGAATATTCAAGTTTCTAGTACTTAAATGTGTTTCTCTCCAATGTTGTAAGCTTACTTGTGGGCAGGAACAGGAATCAGTTTGATACCTGAACACTGGAAAACAACTGCACTCCAGCGAGACTTGATTAAAATATATAGCAGTGGAATGCCCTTAAACTGCAGGTGAAAGTAGATCAGAAGCCAGCACAGACTGATACAAGTATGCAGATAGCACAAAATAACAAGCAGGCCGATGACGAGGCAGCAGAACAACTCTGTGCACGGCTCCCGGAAAGAGGAGGCAGAACAAAGACAGTGACCTTGTGAAATGGGTGAGTTTTACAGCAACGCCAACTCTCTAATAGAGTTGTCTTTGTTGATATATTAGCTTCAGGCTAGATTTGGATATAATTGAGACACATGTAGCGAGAGGGGAGGGCTCCATTCTGCTGATGGGATTTGATTTTCAGGGAGAGGATAACGTGACTGAATTGCTCACTCGCGCGGGTGTAACCAACCTGCTGTATCCAAGCAGGCAAGTTAGGGCTGCAGATTAACTGGGTTCGTTAAACTTCATCCCCGAAACCACACTATTCAAACCTCAAAAAAGTCTTATTAAACCTTGGATTTTCTTGTGGGCAAACAGTCGTCTTGTAGTAAAAATTGTGACTAGCTTTGGGCCTTAGAAAGTTACGACAGGAGCAGACAGGACACAGCCAGAAAGCGCTGCGTATCAGTTTTTTCCTCATGCTCAGGGCTCAGGTTGAGGAAGCAACAATTTTAAGTCTGCTATAACTGAGACATGGAAATGAGTGGGTAGGTAGCCATTGTTCCTTTCCACCTCCCAGTCCTCATTTACATCTCAGCAGCTGGGAATACAATTCATTCTCACTTGACTCAGAAAAGAGGAAACTTTTTGCAGCTGGGGATGGTGGTGAACTATTTTGTGTCAGTCTGTAAGCATCACTTCTACCAAAAAGAGTGAGAAGTACATGAACTTAATGGATGAATAGACTCCATAATGATGATGATACATTTTCTTCGATACCTGGGTAAATGACCCAGCCCTAGATGTATTTTAATTTTTAATTTGCTAGCTATATTAGAATCCTAAATAGACTCCTGTAAATCTATTTAGAAACATAATGAAACAAAATTCAAGTTTGAATAGAGAATGCATTGATTTTCTATGACAGAAATGAAGCAATTTAGTATTTCTTTTACTCAAGGTGCTACTGTTCAGTGCCAGTACTAATTAAATTCTAATGTGTTCCGAGCAGAGAAATTATGTTGTCTCATAGTAAAGTAACTATATCAAATTGAGGGGTAGAGACATTAATGGCCTGATCAGTTGAATTAACATAAAGCAGCAGTCCTTGTCATTGTGCAAGTACATTTTTCATTAGAATTGACTTTTCTTGATTTTTTAAAAAATAGGCTACTAAATGGAGGGGACAGAAGGAGGAGTTATTAAGTATTTTGCAGCTCTAGCTCATGGAAATAAGGACTGCAGAAAAGCAAATGAAAATTGTTTGGACATTTAAAAACTAATTCATAAGACAAAATGACTCTCAGACCCTCTGCAAATTTTCACACGTGCAGCTTCTCTTTGCAATTATTCACCAGCCTCTTGCCTCATCTGCAAAATACTCCTATATCACTCCACAGATATCTTTAGGTTGGACAGCTGTTTGAAGGTAGCGGATGTATGCTTACCTAAGCCCGTAACAGTCAAGGGGCTGTTTCCCAATCAAAAACTTTATGGCTTCCAGCCACGCAATCCCATGAAATAGCGCTTTGAAATTCCTGAAGCAAAGTAGGGATAAGCCTTGGATCAGAGGTGTTCAAGAAACACCAAGGTCCCATGCAGCAGGAAGTCGTGTTGGCAATACAGCAGAGACACTTCTTCCCGCTCAGCAGACAGTGACTGAGTAACCCAGCTGTTCAGGGAAATGAACAGCTCTGTCCAGTACAAACAATAGGATTGAATTTTGGTGGCAGAGCTTTTCAAAAAAGTTCATTAAGTCATACTTGTTTGCCTTTGCGTGTTCAACTGACTGCATGTAGTCCTGCAAAACCAACGTAGTTTCTCCTCTTCTCCAAGAAAGATGCATACGTTGTCAAGCTCTTTTCAACTGCGCTACCGCTGGCAAGGACCGCTGCATTATTAACATACCTAATAGCAATACAAGCTGCATAGGAATTCTCTATTGCAAAGTACCAAGTAGTGGAAATCAAAAGTGTTCATGGTAAAGAGTCAATTTCATTGACTTCATCAATTTGAAGAACATTGGTGCTGGTTAGAATCTCCCAGCTGATGTGCTTTAAATTAAAAATTCAGCACGTCAGGTTATCTGCAGAAAAGAAAGTGCTGAATTTAAAGAAAATGGTTTCAAATGACTATCTATTATTTTACTTTATTTATTAAAGGAAGGATTTAGGACCTGGATTCATTACTTCTCTTCCTGATTGGCGGTAAGAAAAATAACGAAATATTAGAATTTTCCACACAGCAAAATAAAAGAAATTCCCATTTGGTTTTATTAATAGCCTGTACTAACTCCCTTAAGGTGTGATCAAAAGGATAAGATCATTTTCAATTAGTTATGAGTTAGTCTACAGGTAAGAAATGTTCTTGTCTCACCTTAGGCTAATCCTCTCCTTGGTAAGTGAAACCCGTGTGGCTCCTCTTTCCCTTTCCTTAACTTCGATTCCAAAAGGCCAAAGTGAGATAGGAAGGAGACAGGGAATTAAATCGCTCTTTTGGGAAGAACATCTTGCTGATGCTGGTCTCCTCATTGAGTTGAGATACATGTAACATACCTAAATAACCAGGAGAAAGCTTGTTTCAGAGTACGCCTCCTACCTATCTGCAAAGAGATTTGTACAAAGTTCAGGAAACATACACACAAACGTAATTTCCACCTCCTTCACACTGGCTGAGCCAGCTTCGTCCCTACTGTAACACAGATGCTGTGGCTATAACTTCCGACAAGAGCCTGAACTGCCCCGCCAGGGATCCTGAGCAGTGGTGGGTCAGTCGGGGGCTGCCAGGAGTCCAAGACACTTTGTTCTGTCACGGGAACGGCACAAGGTGGGCAGACCTAGGCCAGGTGATACAATATATTCTAACTTTCAAAAATCTTTAAAAAGCAGTTTTTCAGCTCTTGCTTTCAATGGGAAATGGAGGTTAGCTAATGAACTTGAAGCAACATTCCCAATTTCAAAGGCCAAATCTGCTTTAACAATTTATTTTGGACAACTTGAGCTTGTGCCTCAGTGTACCTATACGCAAAACTCGAGGAGTATCTAATTCACAGGTCTCTGCCAACCATTAAAATTAATGTACTGCTTTAACAAGTTCCTTGACCAAAATTAGCTCTAGATGTGCATGTGACAACAGCTCATTAGGAAGTCTGGTTGAGATTTATGTGAACAGTCAAGCCCAATGCTTTGGGCTGGTGTGCAAACGAACACTCGCGTCACATAACCGAGGCTAATCAGACAGATGGGTTCCGCCAGCAGCAATGTGTCTTAGCTGTCAAATATCCTGAACTTTCCAGCCACCTACACAACACACAGTCACACATGTGAACACCCGGAGAAATTAATATGGATATTAGACTTCACCATTCATTACCTTGTCATCATTTTAAAGCCCAATTTTGAGGTGAGAGGACACAACACAGCTTTTTAATTACCACTTGCCCCAGCTACTGCAATCACAGACCCATAAAGAAATCCCAGCATAAATTGTTTTTGGCTAATAAATATCAGTCAGGGATAAATAATGGACCAGAGGTCTTTCACCTTTTTATTAATCTATGATATTTGCTGTAAAAGTCTTGATGAAGGGAGCTCTGCCCTTGCGAGCAGTGAGGTGCAAAGGAATATAGCAAATTCTTGGGATCCACTGGAATTAAAACTTCCAGCAATGACGGACAGGGTACCACAATTGCATAAGCAGGGAGATGCAAGATACGGAAGACACCTCACTGCCACTGGGTGCAGTGTTCATAAACATTTATTTTACTTTATGTATTTAATTCTTGCAAGGTTCATTCAGGTGCCATTCACATACAAATCCTGAAAGGTGTTTACCCTGGGAAACAGGGACGAGATTAGGGTTGGTGTGGGGAGGGGAGAAGCGTGATCGTAACTCCGTCCCGTGGTACTGGAGTTTAAGAGCGGGGTGACCGTTTTCCGTTGACACATCTGTGTGTACGACTGATTAAGCTTAACCATGCGATATTAAGAATACTTACTAGAAAAATGAGTTAAACGCTCAGCTGATGTCAGTCTGAGCAAATGGACGATTTACCTCCTGATCAACATGAAAACACAGCCATTCAGTAAGCAGTGGGAGGTGCGGGAACAGAAGACAGGCTGTAGCTAAGAGCTCTGTGGCAAAAGCCTTCATGTTCATCTGTGGAGCAGTTAACAGTGAGCTCTTCTTTTAGAGCACGGGAGTTCCAGGTTTTGGACTGTGCCAGATTTACCATCTTAATCTTTACATTTAAAATCCTTATGAAAGAATCAGTTTGAGATCAAGTTTGTTAAGGAGACATTGTGTAAAACCTGGAGTTTGACATCTAGAGACAGGGCACCCAGGACATTCACATCTGCAAAGGTCCTGATTTTACACAAGTGTTTCTTCTCCGTGGTCTGAACGCTGTGATTCTCTCAACCAAAGGGAGCAGAAAGCAACCATGGAAGGCTGCAGCACTCACGGAACCACTGCATCACTGAGTAGTAACGGCTCCATCCTCTGGCTAAAGGACAAGACAGAACAGAGCCTGAGCTATGAACTACGGCTGAAAGACTTGTAAGTGTGTTTGTCAGAATAGCAAAAAGAATTGAAGAATTAAGTAGTAATCAATACCTGTTTTTATATAGGGATTCCACAAAATAACTGGCCTATGGAAACGGTCCTTATTTCTCTTTAACCCCTAAAACCTTCAGAAGATGCTATATTCCCACTGCTCCTATTTCGTTATGACACCTGTATTTCACCCTCATCCCACAAAAGGACTGCGAGGTTTTCGTTTTCCTTTTTAACCCTTTTAAGTTTTTACCTTTCCCCAACACTCAGCAAATTAAACTGCATCAAAAATGCCTTCCTAAGCTGCTAAAGTAACTGAGGGTTAAACTTTTTGTAATCCTTCTTTTCCTTTTACTTTCTGGTTTTCTTCACTTCAAAAATTCCCTGAAAAGTCCTCTGTCTTGATGAGGATATAATTATGTCTCGGTCTAGAGGCGGTCACAGCTCATGGCCTGTTGTGACTTGAAGTAGAGGACTGTGGTCCCGCAAGCACCACGTTCTCCTCCTGTCTCATCCTGGGAACAACCTTGAAATTTTTCAACTCCAGAATTAGAATTCTGAACTAGCTCCAGAGCTCCTCAGGAAAGCTGTATGTGAAATAGCTGTTTCCTATCAGGCTCCTAAAATCCCTAGTGGTTAAACATAATTTTTAAAGGCTTTATTTGCTATCAAGCACCTGAATCCTGTATATTTTACAAGCTAATGAGCTAGGTTTTTTTTTTTTTTTTTTAGGAGAAAATATAGCTGTTAGGAATATTAACTAAAGTTACGCTTACTGCAGGAATGTGTGTAGGGGGTGTGTGTAAAAATCCTGCTTTAATGTCTAATCTTGGAGTAAATCCCAGAAGAGATTGATTCAATTTCCATTCATTATGACAGCAAAACTTAAAATTGCTCTGATGTATAGACACTTGCTACTCCCAGCATTTTCCAGGCAGCAGAGATTAGTGATGTGTGGCAGGGCCTACAATGATAGTAATCATAGAGCCTTAAAATTATGGTGCAGTGTGTATTAATGGAGAAGCTTAAGGATTGGGTTTGTGTTACAACACGGGCTCTATAACTGACAGCTTTCATTAACAGGTCTCCAAACCACAAATTGGAAATCTACAACTGCTCCTCCCTTTCACGTGAAAGGGTACTTACAAGAATCTCCAAATTATCATTCCTGGTTTGCGTTGCCTTGGGAACTAAAGCACAAGTTCTGAATAAAACAAAATATAACTTAAAATATATTTTCAACACAATACTTAAGGGAAGCTAGAACATTTATACATCATCTGGTTTCACATTTGCCTAAAAGGTCCACCTCTAATCCCTGACCTGCGTGTTGCGTAAAATAATCTTCCCGAGTCAAGTTCTATAAACTGGAAGAACTACGATGACTGTGAAATAAATTAACCTTTCTGTTATACAGTCAGGGACTACCTCTGATCTTCAGCCAGAAAGAAAAAAAGACAAACCTCTTCAAAGCATTTATGCAATTCGTCTTGCTATATTGTGAAATTATGATTGTATGTGGAAAAATTCACTGTAAATTACTATCTGTAACCAGCCACATAGATACATCCAAGGCCTAGGAAACACCTGTCCTCCCTGAGCATCAGGTTCACTGACTACTTGCCATGGGAAAACGTGAAACCAGAATACTTAGGAAGACTAGAAAAACACAGCAAGTTAATGACAATGCTAAATCAAACCCCAGACTGAGTAGCTCCGAGTGCTTCCTTGGAGTTTAGTTCACTAGGAGACATTTGCAGTGATTGGCAAAGGTTTCAGCAGGAAAGTCTTGCTCTCAGCCTGAACTTCCTCGGAGATTTAAAAGGGAAGAGGTGAAGAGGTACAGGCTTAAATTTGTTTCATTCTTAACAAGATCAGCTCTAGAAAGGATAGTTCAGGTGGATTCAGGAACCCATTCCAATCCCTGCCTTGTACAACATAACTTCATTTCTGTAGGATCGACTTCCAGCATGAGACACAGCATTTATGAAGAGCCCAGCGCCACATTGGTGCAGAAATAACTCGGTAATTCAGATTAAAACTCTCCAGTATATTTTGTATCCATCACAAAGACTAAAAATAGGCCCAGTGAAATTCAAACACTTTACAGTAATGTAGATTTTACACTATTTTGCAATTTTAATGATTCTTGAATACTTTAAAAACATTCTTGCAAGTAGCTGAGCTGAAATAGTTCAGTAGTTATTTGCTAATTTCATACTTTACATATTTATTCTATTTTGTTTGAATTCAAGACTAAAACTTGGGATCTTGAGAATTTCTTCTAAAAATCTCAATCAGTGGGCTTAAGAAGGAGAACAGATATCCTATAGAGGGCTGTGAAATATCAATCATCTACCAAATGGAGGAAAGTTTTTTGATTTTTAATGAGGACTGAATATAGCCACTTAAATCTGACAAAGAAATCTGAAGTTTTCACAAGGAGGTTTCATACAGCTGTTCCAGAATCTGAGTATTGTGCAAACGGTGTGGTTTTGTTGTTTTATCAGGTGCTTTTTGGAGATATGTGGGAAGGGAGAGAAAGATGGCATTTTATTTTGCCTAAAACATAAACATATTTTGGTTCTGTGTAATGAATAAATTAAATTTCTTATTAAAAAAGAAATAAACATCAGCCTTGAGTTCAGTGTAATAAAGGCACTCAGAGCAAAAAAAGATTACAACAAACGTTCAGCATTCAGATTTGTCCTTGAAGTGCCGGGACACGGTGCTTCTGCATAAATGCCCTTAAGCAACAAACACTGAAACCAAACATGCAAAGGGGGTGGGGGGGTGAGACAGTTGTCGTTATCTTCTTGCAGCTTTTTCACTTTCCAGTTCAGAGGCATCTTTGTTAATGATGATTTGAAAAGTCGTTATTCTTTGCAGGTTGTAGAATGTTGTTCTAGAAGTTAAAACATCTAATTCCAATCAGCGTAGACCTAATCCCAAAAAAATGCCAGGAGAAAAGGATGAAAGAAGCCTCAGGATTCCTGCACAGCAAAACATCAGGATAAACTTTCCCCACAATAAATAGAACGATAATTAGGTGCAACCAAAATAAATTTCCAGGTTTCAATTTATATAGAGTTTTAATAACTAAAAAAATAAGTTATTCTCCATGGTGATCAACGTATCGACTACGTATGTCAAATAAGATGTTCACAGCATAATTGAAAATATGCTTTCAGCTCTGTTCATGCATCAGACTATCTGGGGGTTAGCTTCACTGTGAAAGGGCAAAAGTCATGACCGAATTAACTAGTTACGTGTGCATGTATTTTCAGAAGTTTACTGTTGTTGCCATTTAATAAAGAATACATGTGCCTCAATCAAATTTACTTTTCAACTTCATTTTGCACTTTGCCTCTTTCACAGAAAAAGTTTTGTGGCACAGTCTTGATCAGTCTTTTGCTAAAGATTCTGAATTTCTGTCAATCATTATTGCAATTGATGTAGATAAGGGCTGGGACACATCTTGCATCATTGACAAGAACCTTGGGAGCCCAGCTAATTCCCTTTCTCTGACTCGCTCTTGTCAAAATCTGAAGTACTTTAAGGGACAAGTCGTAGGAGGAAACATCATTGCAGTCTTGTGTGATTTACAAGAACGTCAGGACACATTACAGCTGGTATTTACTTCCATGCTAATTTATTTTGAATTATAAAACACTTGTCCTGTCTATTAATGCCACACAGAATTAATTGTCAGTAATACTTAGACAAAAGGAAAATAAAGACTTTGCAGAAAGGCAGAAGATAATTGTGCTGCAGAAGCCTAGTGGTGCTTTCAAAAGAGTGAATCTGTGCAGAGCTGCAGTGCAATCTCAGTTAAGCTACCATTTATAAAGGCTTAGCGAATGATCACTGTATTATTATTAAGGTTAAGAAAAATTTTCCACAGACAGCAGGAACTAGATTTAGTAAGGAGGTCTCTTCAGGTACTGCATTCCAAGGCGTACAGATGTTATGAGCACGTTACAGGCATTATTAAGGATTCCTTCAGAGATAGTCACAAGCACACCAGCAACCCAAACCGAAGAGTTTCTAACCAATGGATAATTTTTAAAGTCCAACTACAACCCATTAATTTTCCTTTCATAACTCAAACTTTAAATACAAGTGTGGTAAAAATCTCGCTATTCTCTGGCTTTGATTATTTTAGTTCCAAATATACTTTCAATTCAACAGCCCTTAAATGTTTATAAAAGTCTTAGATTTTACTTGAAATTAAGAAAAATGGAGCTTTGCTGACTAACATTCTAAGGAAATATGTGTGTTTAACTTGAAACTCACTAGGGCATAAACTGAAAAGGGAAACATACTTACAGAAAAATCTGCATTCGATCTGATAGTTAAAGCTTTGGATTAAACACCAAGTTGTTTAAACAACCAACATGATTAAAACCACTCAGACTACTGAAATCTTGTTTTACTTGTCTATAAATCATTTTGCATAGAACACGGCCATTTCTCCCATGATATTCCCAAATGACATCAGCGTATACTTTGGGCTACAGTGTCCCAAAATAGGATGTAGTCATCCTTAAGCCCATGACATACATACTCTTTTGAACTTCTACAGCACATTATACTGCTTCTTCATTATACTGTTCATCCTCTGCTCCTAACCCTTTCTAAACCATCACAAAGGAAATACATGTTCTCTGTAAAACCTTAGAAATTTATACAAATTCAAGAACGGGTCTGTAACAGAACACATGTTAAGCGTTGTACAAACCCTTCCCTTTCTATANGTTCATCCTCTGCTCCTAACCCTTTCTAAACCATCACAAAGAAAATACATGTTCTCTGTAAAACCTTAGAAATTTATACAAATTCAAGAACGGGTCTGTAACAGAACACATGTTAAGTGTTGTACAAACCCTTCCCTTTCTATAGAAAGTTTAAGTGAAAAACATCCCGTTTCATTAAATCAGGAAATAGAAAGTGAATGTTTGACTCTGAAGGGTTTATTACTCTAAACTCTAGTGATAAATAGTAAAACACTGCATTTCTTAATTTACAAGTAAATCAGTTCCTAACCTATTATACAGCACTACAAGAGCCTAGCATATGTTCTAGCAAGTCTCTGGGGCATCTGCAAAGGGGAGAAGGCTGGCCACTGTGATTTAAGTTCTCCTGTGAGTATTTTGCTCTGATTACCAGGACCTGTCTGATTGAGAGAAACCCCTGGTTAAACACCAGTTGATATTTCTACCACATTATTTCTTCTCTCCCCACAAAGCTGGGAGTTTTTCAACTCATTTCCTGAATTAGTTTGTTCAGATTTCACACCCCTTCCCCTCTTAGTTTCAAACGGTCGAAGTAGGAAAGGGAGATAGATATTCCCACTCCTCTGTATGTCTGCTTTACTGATGGTGCCTTGGCAACATTTAAGGCCAGTTCTTTAACAAATGTATCCCCTCTTTTCACTTGTCTACTCAAGCTACATGTCAAAAGTCTAACTGACAACTTTTTTGAGGGGTGGGAAGAAGAGATTTGCTCTCCCTACGCAGTTCAAACAATACATTTCCAATTTGTATAGCAATATAGATTTTTAGGGTTACTTTGTCACACGTACTTTGTTGATTGGAATCAAGTACTTCCATACAGGGGAAATGTTATCAATTCTACTATTAACAAGAAGGTTGCAAAACCATACTAGAGATGTGAGATCCAATGAGAAAGAGCATCTTTGTTT
Source organism: Steatornis caripensis (assembly GCA_013398225.1). Lineage (NCBI taxonomy): Eukaryota > Metazoa > Chordata > Aves > Caprimulgiformes > Steatornithidae > Steatornis > Steatornis caripensis. The sequence continues at coordinate 150,070 of VZSC01012170.1, read as the reverse complement.
GAGCAGTACTAGGTCAAATCCCAAGCAAAGAAAAAGGATTAAGTGTTTAATGCCGTGAGGTCATTTTTCCTGTGTCTTGTTTACTTTCTTCAGCCCTAGAAGGAGCAATTTGTATCAGCATGATATCATACATCTACAGATGCCACTTGAGAAAGCAATTTTAAAGAGAACACTCCCAGTTCCAGTATGGAAGTAGGAGTCCAATCACTGTTTGCAGATTTACTAACACTATGATTAAAAAAAAAAAAGTATTGCCTGTAAAGTAAGGTTAAGTAAGCAGTGTCAGGATGGCCATGGACAACTGAATTAAAAATGTTCATCTTTTAGTTATCACATGCATTATTCGTAAGCAGATTATTTTTCCAGCACAGTCTAACACAATCAATCCACATAATCGTTGTTATAGTTTGCTTACTGTGATAAAATTTAATGCTATGCTCTAAAAACCATCATCTTGCAAGAGAATCTGCAATCAGCCTGGATAAACTTCACATGAAGATGCATTTTCTCCAACTTTGGTGGAGAAAACTTTTCAAGCAGCTAGAAAGCCATACATTTCAATCATATATAACGTTATAACTCAAAGAGTGAAGGGAAAGTCTCGCAGAGATTCTGACTTCTGTTGTGCATGATGAAATAGTATTACTTTAGTAAGATCTGGTGTGCTCCCTCTGTCTGCGCTGAAAAGATGTGGGTGTTAATAGCCATAAGTCTGCTACATTGTCGGCAGGCCAGAGACTTTGAGGTGGTCGTTAGTCTAAATAAGAGTCAGACGTATCAAGCCTCTTTGTGCAGTGTGAAACTATGACTTGCTCCATTGAGCATGACTGAACTCAGCTTTTGTTAACGTGGGTGGTTTTTAATAAGCAGAAAGACCAAAGGGGTCATCAACAAACCGAGAAAGAGATTTATCCAAGATCAAAGATGTGGAACACCAGTTCACAAGTTACTCTTCTACAATATTTTCTTGGAAATCACTAAATGGTTTGGTATGGCACATGCTTGTAGCAATTTTTTAAAGTTAAAAAGAAGTCCTGCTGATTTATTATTTAAAACAAATACATTTCTTAAGAATATTAAATAACAGAATTAATTCTTAATTTAACTTTTATGGTGCCAAATCAAGCATTCAGACTCTAGGAAATTTCAAACCTTGAGTTTTCTTCAGTTGTATTAATTCAGCTACAATGAACATTGTATTTATTGATGTCCTAAACACTTAGCATTAAGCAATTTGAATGTCTTCCTCAATGTAGAAGTTACAGAATGTGAACTGCTTTCTTATCTAACCATTCTACCTAAACTCTGAGGATCTCCTTCCTAAGCTCCATGTAATCACAATCTATACCACATGCAAGTCCTTTACTACACTCACTTTATGGATGTCTCTCCTTTGCTATGGACTGGGGCAGCAGGGATGTTATAAAATATAACGTATCAGCCTGTTTAACACAGAAAGCATTTGTTAAAGAAAATAAACAAAACCACAAACACAAACTGACAGACTTCCCACACAGCTTGAGCTACAGATTTGTCTTTTTATTTTATTTTTTTTTTTTCCCCACTCTAATCTAGAATTTCTGGAGAGCCCACAGAGACATCTTGTGCCTGGATGATATATAGCAAGTTATCAGTAAAAATGAGGGGCCGTGGTCTTCTTTGCTCCAATCCTCTTGGGACACCAGAAACATAGGCAGGTGCCACTTACCAACATCATGGCTTATGAAGGCAAAGTTATTACCTCCCTTATCTTTAGATGGATCAAGAGAAAATGGTAGTAGAAGCTCCGACTATTGCGCATCCAGATCGGCCATAGTAGCATCCAGTCTTTTTTTCGTCAGGTAGAGTCTACTGATATTTTAGAATCACCATGTTTTATTCAATAAAATGTTTTATCTAATAGCTACTGCTAGGCATTGATTCCTGAATCAAACGTCACTGTGTTACATGCTGGTAACTGCATTGCAGCAAGGAAACCTTTGCACAATATTACTGAGCTTTAAATCCAAACACTCTGATTCCTATCCAAAAGCTGCTTTTTTCAGTAGGTATTCTTGAGTTTAGTTACAAAACAGGAATTAAACAGCATGTCAGTATTTGAGACAGAGTTTAAACATTCCAGGCAGTGACAGTGAGATGAAGTTCAAGTTTTGTGAGCTGACTGGAGCACCCTGAGAGTGGTTTAGCCGTAGGCAGCAAGAGGGGCCATAGGCTACCTCGGAGAAGTCAGAGTCAGGCTGAGATTTTTTGCTGTTAAACAAACTCCTCAGAGCATGAAAAAGTTTCCTATTTCCCCATATTAAATACCTGTCTCCCACTCAAAACTAGATACCATCCTATAGAATTGGTATTTATATTATATTGGGAATTCAGGGCCAAATTATGCTGTCACTTATTGTTCAACAAGCCTTTTAGAAGATGGTCTGATTCCACCTGAATAATTACAAGCATTTGCTATTGCTCTAGGATGCTCAACATAGCTGCAGCATGGGTATAACTGTCTTTATCTAAGGATATAAAGAGAGGAAGGTCTGTAGGGTGAGCTCTGCAGGACATGACATAGCCCAAGACTGCTCCACACCAATGGTCATTGTATCTGCAATACTACAAGAAAGCAATGTGGAGGAATTAGCCCCAAGGACAAAATAGCTGCCTGCTGACATTATCTGCCTGCGAGAGCATGCTCAGAGTGGTACAACAGCAGTTGGTTTCTCAGAGAACTGCTTTTATATCCAAGTGTGTTGGTCCTTAGATAATCTTTCAAGGTACACTTACTGTTAGGGCAGGAAGCAGCACTCTGTACAGCCTCTAACTACTTAATTTACCTTATGATTTTTAATGTCAGGCAGACAAAAAGAGGCTTTTTAAGAAGAAAAAAAAACAACCCCCCGAACTGATCCAACATAACCTGATACAGGAGAAAGACAACTGCTTGGACAGTCTGAACTCTGGGCTAGTTCAGGCTGTCCAGGAGAAAGAGAATACAAGGGTTCTGGCCGCGCTCCTGCTAAGGGTCCCCTGGAGCTGACTCTCCTGATGCCGTTGATCAAACAGCCATAGTGACTTACAGACTTCTGTGAAGAACAGTTTTCTCCCCGATTCATTGTTTACTCCATGCCTACACTAGCAGCAGATTATCATACCCTCTCTCCGGCCAGTGATGCCAAGCTACCTTCACTGCTCCTTCAATACCTGGCTACCCAGTCTGAGGAAACAAACAGGTTCACAGGATAGTTTGGGTCCGGCAGGTCTGCAGTCAAAGTCTAGAGAACCCATGCGAGAGGCCCATTTTCCTCCTGTAACCAGCACATCATACTACACCCCAAAATGCCCCCAAGTCTGGACAGTCCACTAGGACCCAGTGGAGGTAGATAGGAGTATTTCTTGTGCAGTGCAGTATGGTTCACAAATACTCCCCAAGAGAGCTCTCCTGATGCCCTTTGTAAAGGTGATCAATAAAGTTTTGCTATCATTTGCTTAACCACTAACTGTGAAACCAAACCAACCAGCAGAGAGGTGGCTTACAGTGTGCACCGTTACTTAGAGAAGCTATTTGTGTGCCCAGTGTTACTGCTACACAGGATGATAATTAAGAGAAGCATGCACTGGACTGGAAGGAAATGTATAAGAAGCTCTGGAAAAAAGCCCTGAAGATAAACTAGCAATGAAAATGCAGTTCTGTTACTCAGAGCCAAAAAAAGTGAAGTCACAAAAAGTGAAGTCAGCACAGAATTTAATCATTCCTACTCTCATCTCCTTAGGATTATCACTGGCTCAAAGGTACATTAATCTTTCAGAGATGAGAGAGACATGAGAGTAACTCTTTTTTAAAGGTAGGTAGACACATGAAGTAATTGTAAGTTTGTCTGGACATGAAAGTGCCACATGTGCTTTCCCTCTCTCTTCCAGAAAAAAAAGAAAAATACCAGCCTCTTGACTGAATGTGGCATGTGACAATTTCAGGATGGCTCTTCACCTGCCTGGTAAAAAATAGATGACTTACCAGAGAAAAAAAGTAGCAGAGATGCTGCATAACAGGCAATGTCAGAGAGTTCCAACCTGGGGACTTGTGACAATGCAGCCAGCATTCAGAAGAGCAATAACTGTTATGATGTTAAAAAACCCCAAAAACATAAACGGGAAAATGCTTACGTAGCTGGTATTTTGGATAGATGTGGAATCACAGAATGGTAGGGGTTGGAAGGGACCAGACAATAGGTTTAATTCCCATCTGTGTAACAACCTTCTTTGTAAACCCTTGCACAAATAAATGAATTTCTTTGCACTTTACTCCCAAATCTCTGGAACAACCACAGTGATATTTACCTTTCTGTGATCTAACCAAAAGCTCTTTACAAAGGGAATTGTCTCCCACTACCAGTCAACGGAGCAGATAAAAACATCTGCTAATTTGTTTAGCTAACGATTTCAGAATGCCACACGTTGAGCTGTTGCAGTCTTTGTTAGAACACGGGGGTCAGCTTCGCACCTTAAACAGCAGCTGAAAAGTTGACTTAACCAGCTCATTGAAGATTCCGCTGGGGTAACACACAGGTATCCTGTCTGTCTCGTGGAAGAAGAGGGATAGACCTGGCAGCAAGGATTCATAGCTGAGACATCTCTATATCCCAGTTGGCTGCTACGGTAGCTAAGCGTTATTTAGACAGAGCAACTATTAAAAGTTGAAGGTGGTATAAAATAGTCTGGAGGACATCCCTGTCTTGCTCCCTGAAACTGCATGAAGCACACCTTAAAAAAAAAAAAAGAAAAACCCTCCCTAACTACAATAAAACCCCCCTGAAAATAATAAAACCCCATCAAACCCCAGCATGAACAGTATTTCTCAACCAGTTCCTCTTCCATCAGTTGAGAGCACCAGCAGAAGTTGGGTGCACTGAAGATATTGGGTCACTGTCTCATACCATCAATTTCCTTTTCAGAAAGAAGACAGTCAAATTCTTTTGGTGTGTGTGTCTTAATCCAGGCTGCTTTAGTCTGTATGATTTCAGACACACAGTAAAGTGTTATCCTGGTCCCTTTGCATTTACACAGGGGGAAAATGCTATCCAGAATGCAATGCTCTGGACTTTACCTAACGCTGGACTCGCTCCTGATGTACAAAACAGAAATCCACTGAGATAGTAATATAAAGTTTGCAAAAGGTCAGCATCAGGCTTTTTGTTGCTGAAGAAATTTAGATATTTTTGCTTCTTTAAAAAAAGGGTTAATAATAACAATTCACTCATTTCCAGCAGCATTTGACTTTTCTAGTATGACACATAAACCTGAAACAGCATAGCGCAATTCGGCTTTGGACTCATACGGAGCTCTGCTTTCTTGATACAAGTCAGCTTCGTGGAACCAAGACGCCACTGAAAAAGAGATTTTTTTTTTTAAATTATTTTTTTTTAAAAGGATGAAGTGCTTTGTAGAGGATGAAGGACAGAAAATTGAATTTTCTTCAGAAAACCACCATAGATGCTGCAGATGATTTTTTTTTTTTAAATGACAACACTAGCAAAACTATTGTTTCTATCAAACAATCTCATTTGGTTTGTTTTATCTATGTGACTCATCTATCTTCACTTATCTCTTGTCATTCCAACCTTGCAAGGCTTAACTTGCACGATCTCGATGAAACTACCAAAAAGTTGAGAATTACAAGAATATAGTTTACCATGCAAATCTCTTACTGGCTTTCACAGATACTCTTCGGCTAGCCCAAGAATCCACATATATCTGATCCATTGAAATTCATGACACATTAATGGAACAAATTATATTAGAGCACTGAAATGCACAGGGTACATAATCACATCAAAGTCAGTAAGAGATTCAGAAAAGGACAGGAACCAAACATACTTTTATTGCAGGCAATGTTGAATATTGAGATTCCATTGTTTTGTGCAGTATTGTACCATGGGAACCAGCTGACATCTCGTCTAGTAACCCACTGGAATATATTAAAAAAAAGCAAAATATTTCTCATCCTTACAGAAAGCGATCAGTGGTGCAAGTCTGCACAACTTTGGGTATTTGGGGAACTGTGCTTATTTCCAAACTGTTTTTTCAATGCTGTTCCGATGGCGATGAAGGGGAGGCCTGTCTCTAAGATGCAGGTATTTTACTGTGCCCCTCTACTGTACACCCGGTGTACTTCTGCCTCCCCATCCTCGCTTGCTAGTGCAACAAGTAGGTGCGGTGAAGTAGTATGTTGCCACTGAATTCCAGTGGGATTAAGCAATTTGCAATGTATTTGTAAGCAGCAAGTATCCATCTCCTGCTGATTCCTGTGATGAAGGATGACTCCAGTGAGGCTCCAGCTTTGCTGTCAGCTCTCCTCTACAGAGATAGAGACTGCATTTGCTGCAGGGAAAAGATGGAGAGCAGATGGGAGGTAGGCAAACAGGGAATGGGGAGGACCCAAAAATCTGACAGTTTGCAGATTATTTTGTTCTTGTCCATGGGGCGCCAAAACCATGCATTGCCCTCAACGCTAAAAACCTCTGAGCCAGCCCTGGGTATTCTCCTCTCAGCACTTTATATTAATCAAGTATTCTGGCTTTAAGACATAACACGCCTAGCCGATGACATGCCTGAATAGTCCACATATGGTCGCTGTATGTCTGCCATGGTGGCTGGCTTATAAACCTCGAGGTGCTGTGCAGCATCATCTGGGGCAGATGAGTTTCAGCCACAGCTGCAGAAGCTGAAAGAAGTCCCACCCAGTGACTACTTCTATAGTGTAAGCATATACTTTTTGTCTTACAAAACAGTGTTTAACTTCTCCCTGGGAAACAGTTCCGACACTGTTCCCTGCAAGTAGGGCAGGCTTGAAATATCTCAGATGCTACATCCAGGCCAGCTACAGAAGCTACAACAGACAAGGTGGGAAACTTGCAACGTAATCAGAAACTGCTTTAAAACAAGGTACGTGAACATTTTAGGCGAGTACTAGGGTAGAGCTAAGCAAGAACAGAACAGCCTGCTGTTGTCAAGAGCAACCCCACTTCCCCCACAAGCCTGAGATCTCCCAGTTTCTCTCACCCTTCGTGTACACGTACAGTACTCGCTGATTTCTTGTGCATTAGAGCTTATAGAGTGTGCTGGCATATGTAAATTTTTCTTCCAATGACAAAATTCCAACATTTATAAATCCAAGAGTCATATTTCTGGGCATGAGGTGAAAGAGATGGAAAACAAGTTGTCATTGCAGATCTTTGCTCTCTTCAAAACCCAGGTTTAAGAATTTTGCTCTATTCAAGTTCCAGTCCTCTTCATTTCCATTAGCAGTGGCATTTGTGTCTCTCTGCTGCCTTTAGTGAAGGGTTTGTATTCACCCAGATCATCCGTCTCATATAGCCATGCAAGAGACTAAAGAAGATAGAAGCGGCATTTGGGTCAGTTAGCAACTTACGTTGGCATGAAAAGATTAAAAGCAGTTCCAATCTCTTTTGTATATTCATCTATTTTGTAGCTCCCGTGCCATGCAGTTTCCACTTTGAGTAGAGATCTGCCAAATGCCATAAACCTTTATGAGAAAAAAATATTGCACTGACAGAATTAGACAGCTGAACAAATGTAGATTCTTCAGCAGCCTCCCATGCTCCTTGCTCTAAGTGCAGGATTCCTAGAAGTCCATGATGTTGGAAGTATTTCAAAGGCATATTGATCTGCCCAGCCAAAGCAGACCCATCTGACAAAGCCTACCTTCTTTGGAACAAATAGCTCGGTCCATTTACACCTAAGCTGTTGGTTGGCAAGAGCTGCTTTTTATCAACATCATACGTAATCATGCTAGCAAACCTGTTTCAATAAATGCATCATATTAAATACCATTGTTCCTTAATATAAACCCAGACTTTCTCATCACAAAATACATGTCACATGGCTTTGCTATCGGCACTTGCACACAGCTCTAACCACCCCGCTTCCTCACCTGCATTAGCTCCTAATGGGTCTTTCTCCCTCCTGCCTTAATGTACCTCTCCCAGCATCACATTTCAACTCCCAGCAAACTCCCAGCACGTATGCTGCATTTGGAATGAGGCAAGAGAATGGTTCAACTGAATAATGTGGCTTGTTTGGCGGGGTAAGAGTCTTGCCATTATTCCGTTTGTTAACGGCCAGGTACTCCCATACACCAAGTTCGAAAATGATAAGAGACCTTAACTGTAGCCATTATACCATCCCTAAGAAACTATCCCACAGAATTCTGGGGAAATCGGCAGATATTAAATTAGCTGATATTCTTGTTTATTCTGTGAACTGTATGTTTGAAGCCATAACTGACTGCAATATTCCGATGGTCGATGTGTGCTTCTCTACTAGTTTCCATCTATTACACGCTGAACAAAAGGCTGGAAAGTGCGGACATCAAGAGGAAAAATTCTAGCTCTGCCACACCAGCTAAAGCTGTCTGCTCAATAGCAGATGATAGATAAAAAAAGCAATGATAGATAACCTATAAAATAATTTCAACAACCCTACAATAAAAGGGTCCTACTATCAATGCAACCCAGTGGTACTAGTGGTTGGAAAGTAATTTATTCAACAGCCAAAGTTAGCCCACAGGAAAAAAAAAAAAAAAGACATTTTTACTGTCTAAAGCACATAGTTTACAAGGTATGGACCAACATCATCAGAAATCCCTTTGTAGGAATTAAGGAAGTTTCAATCAAGATCAAAGTTTAGGTGACATCGTGAGGTTAGATATGAAGAATAAAACTGTCTACCAACAAAGGAACACTGCCTAAAGCAAGTTTTAACTTACTTAACCCACTGCAGTTCAGATAAAATACTCTTTCAAGTCACCCTCCAAACAGAATTGGATTTTTTGATTCTGTCTTATCAAGCACAATCAGAAGTTCAGAACTCCATTCTTTGTCCCTGGTAACTGCTATAGCAGCAAACTTTCAACATCTTTCTACCTTTGCATGCTTGGTGATCAGCCTTGACAGGAGTTAGGAAGAAGTCCCTGAGGTTGCTTTGGTAGCTAGCAGAGACAGTACAGACATGCAACTTCAGCACGTCTCTTATGCTTTCAAATCACGGAATAGCAAACACTAGCTCTGTGGTGCCAAGAGTTTCCCATATTCCTAGGTTACAGGAGTCACAGAGGTCATTTATGATGCAGAACCAATACAGAAAGCTTCACGCAGAGTGCCAAATCCTGCCCTCTATTTATATTATTTGGTAAACTGGGATTTCTTCTGAATGCTGACACATTCTATGAAATTAAAGGGTCTGCAACAGGCTTTATTGTAAAACTTGCAACTAATAATTAAGTCCAGGCCTATTATTATGCATTTTAAGGTGAATTAAGGACTTGGCAGTGTTAAGTTTGTGGTTCGACTCAATGATCTTAAGGGTCTTTTCCGACCTAAACAATTATACAATTCCCCATATACTTTCCCGACAAGTATGACCATATATAATAGTAATTTATTATGTTATATGGTAGGGAAGCACAGCAAAAAGAAACAAGACTAGGAGTTTGAAAGTGTCCTTTTGTCTTTTGAAGGACTCGTTTATTGGTCTATGACAGTGTTATCCAACATCATTAACACAAGATGTAACTATGAGTATTCTTACCGTGGCTGCCAAAACCTGGCTGCATCATTCCTGGGAAAATGGGGGTAAACTCAACCTTGGAAAGTGAATTGAGCAATTCTAGCATACTTGTATAGCTTCTAGGAAACCCATGAGAGTGGAAGGGTTGAAGCTGTGTTTTGCTACACAAGTGGATGGTAGCTGGCAACTAGAAGCTGAACCACTCTCAAGGGAAAGCAAACTTAGAGCAGCAAAACTTTTCTAAGTAAAGCATGCAGAGGATGGAGCACCATCCTCTAACACGATTAATTTTTCCACAGCTCTGTTCAGCACAAGACTCTGAATTAAGATGATACAGAGTTTGACACAGAATTGCACTGGCATTCTCTCCTGAAAACATCTTCAGAACCAAGCACGCAAGCTACCCATGTATCTGCTCCAGCACTCAGGCTGGCAGTTGGCAATGCATTTGCCTGTAGGGATTTGGTCATGATTTCGCATGTCTAGACAGTGCAGACGGTACTGTGTGGAGATACAGAGGGCTAGCTCTGAATGAGCCAAGCACTGTCCACACAGCACAGCGTGGTGCCATACAGACGCATCAGCTCAAGCTGCAGAAGCTGCAGAGCAAGGCGCTCAGTCTGAGCTAATACGGCATTGCTGAGTGACTCTGGCTGCATTCTGCTTTGACAGCTCTACCGAGGGCTGCATTGCACTGCATGGAAGTAGCCTGACACAGAGTTAGAGACCCCTGAGAAAAAGAATCACATAAATCACCATGTTTTCCATTTTAACTTTGCTTATTTTAGGAAGTTGGTTGGTTTGGTTTTTTTTTTTTTTTTTGAAAATGCAAAGAACATTTCTCTACTGCTCTAAATTGGGAATTAATGCTAAGTGGAATGAGTGAAGTGAGAAAGTTTGGTGTCAGATATTTTAGCTATGGC
>VZSC01012170.1:62029-139392 GCA_013398225.1 Steatornis caripensis | reverse complement strand
TGCTATGATTTAGTACAATTAATTAAATAGTTATACTCAGAGAATTTCATGTGGTAGGTACAAACGAGGCAGCCTTGTTAATACAGACTGATATGAAATTGCCCTTTAAATAGTGTTAGAATTCTTTTAAGTAATTTTTCTTACTCACAGTTGTATTTCTATTCTTTAGTTAAACAGACTGGGAAAGTATTAAAATAGAAGGTACTTTTCTGTAATAATTATAATGATGTCTCTTTATTATCTGAATCAAGACAGTTTCTGCAGGGTTTTATAAATGATTTTGCTCCAATTCCAAATAAATGCCCAGATTTTGATATTACAATGGAGTGACTCATCATGCTAAGCAGAAACCACTTTTTGCTTCTCTAATCCAGGAGAAAAAGAGAGACCTGCAAGAGCGAGAGAGGATAAAGTTCAAAAGACACATTTTTGCAGCATGAAATGTTTTAATCACTGCCAGAGCCTGTGTAGCAAATCACACAGGCAAAGGCAGTAACAGCACAAAACTTTCCAGGAACTTTACTTTGTTGTCTTGACTGTCTTGTACATTAGAGATTGGTACCTTCAGCTTACACGCCTGCCGCTAAGTGCTGGCCTTCAACAGTTCCACAGACACCAGCAGCTCCAAGCTGTGATACCCGCTCGGTGCCCGGCACGGTGTGTTTCACCAGCACAGCCAGCCTGTCCAAGAGTTTTACTCTCTTCTCCACTACACAAGACTAAACACCAGGTAAAGCACAAGTTTCAGAGCTGAATAAGGCTCTTTCTCGGTTCTCCTGGCCTACACCAAAGCTCTGGGCAGACAGATTCAAGCAACACAGAGAGCAGCTGGTAAGGAGGTGTGGCTGAGCCTCCCAACCTGAACTTTTTCCACAGTCTCCCCCTCCCATCTGCTTCCTCGTACATCCTTTCTGCTTAGCTCTGGGCAGACCAGATTTGGTGGGACTTGGGAAAGGGGGAGTTTGAGAAAAGCAATGACAAGCACCGCAACTAACAAACGTGAAGCTTACAAAGACATTTCTGGCCAAATATATTCCATTTGCAGGGAAATAGCCAGTTCAATTCAGCAGACTGAGGAATCCGTATCTTTGATTCCTCATCTCAATCGCTGCAGAGTCAAACATTAAAAATGATTCAGGGCAGAGATAACGCCGTTTCAGTACTGGCAAAACCGCCTCAGCTGCTCATCATTCAGATATATTTTTGAATTCCTGAGCAGTGTAGGAAGCCGCAGTAAAGCTTGTAGTTTATGCCTGGCCCAGTTACAAATGGAGACAACCTATTACTTTCTCTTTCCAAGAACTCATTCAATTGAATCCAATTTCAAAAACTTTGGAGAATAATTTGACATATAAGGAATTCTAGGTTCCTTCTGAGCCTTCACAGTGCCTTGACACTGGCATCATTCATCCACATGTTGCCAGTAGCTTGAAGGCTATAAATTCAAGCAGAACTAACAGCAAAACGGTTTCTTTGATCACATTGTGAAGGGGTAGCTTGTGTAAGCAAATATCTGGCAAACATTCCCACTTCTGTGAAGCTCTTACAGATACTTACTTCAAGTGGAAGTATTTTTAGTATAATTGCCATTAAATGAATTATAGGAAGCTAATATAATTTTATAACTGGTGGAAAATATTGCTACTTTACATCATTAAAATGATTTTTAGAACTGCTGCAATCACATTCTGCCTATATATTGTCTGTCAATATATCCGAGATTCATAAGAATAGGCCAGTTTCACAGAACACTTGAAATATAGTTTATGTGTAGCCAGTGACATTTTATATTCTGCAATACGTGCTTTTCATTCTTCAGCATGTGCTCATCGTACCATATGCAACACACATTGGGAATACAGAGCTTTTCCCTCTGCATTTACTGCAATGTCATTTACCAATGACATTGCGTCAAGCGCTCAGCTCTTTAAGCATGCCTTTCAGCCCAGACACGGTGTGCCTGTGGAGCTACAGCAACATCTTTGGAAGATCAGCACAAAGTTATGGTGAGAGATGTTACCTCCACCAGCCCTTTATCCGGCACAGATCATTTTCTCGGTCATAACCACCAACTCATGTTTTTTGGACAGGCAGAGTAGAAACTTGCCCCTGCCTTCCCACTCGCCACCTGCTCGCTTGATAGGGGACGTAGCGGCCATGAAGAACTCGCCATCTCTGACGAGCTGTTCCTTGTGAGGAAGCTGATCAGAGCAGGGATGCTGTAGTAACTTTTCTCTTCTACTTTATTTCCCTGCAGAAATGCCAAATGCAAGTTACGCTCACACCCAATATGATTAATTAGCAAACCAGTGAGTCTGAAAATCTATACATAATGACAGATGGTGGGGCTCTCAGGTGCAAGCAAATAGGACTTTGCTTCCTGTTTGTTTATTACTGGAAACAACATTACCAACCTAATGCTCACACATCCCCAGAAGACATTACTCTGCAGTTAAAAAGGACTGTTCATAGCTGCTGCAGTGGGTCCTCTTACAGCCTGGCACACGAGTGTTGACGAGGGTCTGTATGGCAGACCACTCGTCCCACCCGCACAGATGTCTGCTGTCTTTTACACAGAACAGCTCGGCAGCATGTGGGGAGAGTAACAGAAGGCAGCCTGGGAGGATGAGGAGCTTAAGCAAAAGCAGACCCCTTCTGAATAATCAGGAGAAAGAGGCGGCAGTAAAAAAACCCCGTAATCTAATGCCTACTGCCCTCTGTCATCCAAGATGACCCATAAATCTGTTTATAAACCATGCAGAACTTATTTTCTTCAGTATTTTTAGACTGGTCATGAACTGTTGGCTCAATAATTTGACAGTTTAATTCACAGGAGAAAAGGGAGGGGAAGAAATCATCCCAGAACACTAATGAGTGCTGGGAGACACAGGATTTTGATGAGTGGCCCATCATTGGTCTTGCCATGCTGGCAAAGGGCAACCTCAAACAAGCATAAACCGATTCACGGCACTAAACACAGCAAGAAAAATAAATCTGTCAGTGTTATTTTGCAGAACAAAATGCTTAAAACAATGAACTTCAATATCTAAGCACAGCACTGATGGCCGAGTTTGCATTTGTACATCTCAGTGGGGAGCAATCTTCATCGCGCTTGAGCGGTCAATGGAAGATAAATGATTGACTACTGTCATTGCTTATGTAAGTCACTAGGCAAAGACTAAAAAGATTTAGAGATTAGGGACATCAGCGGTGAAAGGAAAGCCCAAGCCATGTCCATAAAATGAGCAGCCAAAAAAATCCCAAACAAACCAACCACAAAAATACCCAACAACNTGATTGACTACTGTCATTGCTTATGTAAGTCACTAGGCAAAGACTAAAAAGATTTAGAGATTAGGGACATCAGCGGTGAAAGGAAAGCCCAAGCCATGTCCATAAAATGAGCAGCCAAAAAAATCCCAAACAAACAAACCACAAAAATACCCAACAACCTCCCACCAAAAAACCCAAATAATGGATGTTTTCTATAAAATTGTCTTCTCTGTTGATGATTTCCTCTTAACCCTGCAGTGATTCTGTTATTAAGTTTCCCTAACGACAAAAATAAATTCTTGTTTTCCATTCTTTTATTTCAGATAATCCACTCTAGTTGGGCGTTTCACTGGGCAATTGATTGTACTTCACTCACTTTCCTGGATTTGAATTACAGAATTAGGAGTGGGAAAAAGCTAGCTAGTTACGACTAGGTTGTTGTCATCCTCGTGTTAGGATGTTCACCCTGGGCAAAGGATTCCTTTGCAGCATTTAAAACCTACTCTGAGTAGTAAGAAATGAGATCTTGTGCTCCTCTTCTGCTTAGAATTTGAGCCATCCATTCTTAACCACCAATTCTGAGTAGTTTTGGTGAAGTGAGCACGATCACCCACAGGAACGACACCTCATGTGTAGGCATTAAGGACTGTACCATTTTAAACCAAAGAACCTGGTTCTTCACATCCAGTAGACGGTGGATGAGCTATTTATTTCAGCTGTTGCAAAATACGCTGATGTAAAAAATGCCAGGAAGCACAGTGAAAACAAGTAGAGTGAAAAAAACAGCTAACATCCAACAGAGTATTGCTATACAATATGTATAAAACAAAAGATGTCATATTTACGATTTAATAGAGTTTACTATTTTAAAAGCTAGAATTAGCTTCCAATGCATCCTATTAGTGAAGCTGCAATGTGTTCAGTTAACGTGTGAAGGCATTTTTAATATTAGGTCTAGCTACGATTTCCCATGTAATTGAACGAAGAGGAAAAAGGAGTTCGTAGTATATGCCACCACAACACACAGTTACAATGTTTTTTATCAAGTCCGTGGGAAAGCAATTTAATTGTGTGTAAAAGCTCAACATGAGCCGGCAACTCATGCTTGCATCCCAAGACCAAAATAAACATGACCAGCAGGTCAAGGGAGGCGATTCACCCCCTCTACTCCGCTTTCGTGAGACCCCACCTGCAGTAGCACATTCAGTTCTGGGGCCTCCAAGATAAGATGGACACGTTGGAGCAAGTCCATAGGAGGGCCATGAAGATGATCAGGGGCCTGGAGCAGCTCTCCTATGAGGACAAGCTGAGAGAGTTGGGGGTTGTTCAGCCTGGAGAAGAGAAGGCTCCAGGGAGACCTTATAGCAGCCTTCCAGTACCTGGAGGAGGCCAACAAGAGATGGAGGCAGGATTTTTACAGGACATCTAGTGATAGGACGAGGGATAACAGCTTTAAACTGAAAGAAGGTAAATTTAGATTAGATATTAGGAAGAAATTCTTTACTGTGAGGGTGGTGAGACACTGGAACAGGTTGCCCAGACAAGTTGTGGATGCCCCCACCACGGAAGTGTTTAAGGACAGGTTGGATGGGGCTTTGCGCAACCTGGTCTAGCGGAAGGTGTCCCTGCCCATGGCGGGGGGGGGGGGAACTGGATGATCTGTAAGGTCCCTTCCAACCCAAACCATTCTTTGATTCTATGAATATATTCCATTATGCAAAGAACCAGAGTAAGATTCTTGGTCTCAGATCGATCCCAGTTCTTTGCTGTATTGGAGCAGTAGGAAGGGATGACTTTGGCATTTATCGAATGTGTAATATAATCTGATATTTGTCTCTCATTGCTACTGGTAGCCAGCCAAGTTTTGGAAATGCCAGCTTAAACGTTTGCCTGAAACATACGTGTAAAGCACAATGCTTGGTTATGTTTGCAGCTATCAGACCAAGTGGCCCCCACTGCAACTGGATGATCAGAACGAAGTACAAGGGAAGCCAAAAATCTTACAGTAATCATGGAGCTGGTAAAACACTGATGGCCAAATCTTCAGCTCTTGCAAATTTGTATTGCTATGGTGGAAAACCCACAAGGTACCCAACTACCATTATAGAGCTGACCTCAATTGCCTGACCTTTGTCACACTTTGCTACCTTCACGTATAGAAACCAAACCCTTGTTTCACATTCTCAAGAACACCTCCGAGTCCCATTTTCAAAGGCAGTTTAGGAGCTTGATTTCCAAGAATTATCATGGAATTTTAAAGTAAGTAATATTTTAAGCTTTGAGGGTTTTTTTTAAATAAAGGTAATTATCAGACTCATATCACATCTCAAAAGGTGATAGCGCAAACTACAGCTGAACTAGCACCTGAATATTACCCTGCACCTCAAGTGAGGAAAAATACCTTGCAGTTCAGTTTGCACACAAGGAAATCCTTTTTGATGTGGAAAAAAACCCCCCACCCTTAACTCTGCATCAGAAAAAGGAGAATAAGAAACTTCCCCTTCAGCTTGTTGCTGAAATAATTACACAAAATTTCTAGATACCCGTTACACTCTTCGGAAGAGTCACACGTGCAATTGAAGCTGCAACACAGCGTAATATTCCATTCCTTATTGGGGGACAGGTTGGCTGGAAAGGCTAAGCTAAAAATATGTTCGTATAATAAGGTTGAGGTTTTTTGTCTTGGTGTAGTAAAAGCTACTGAAAGAGAGACTCGGGAGGGTAAATATTCTATAAAAATTGCTAGCACAAGGTTCAGCTTGGTACACTGATCTTTTTTCAAATGATAAAGCTATGTATTCATCTTCCCCTTAAAGATTCAGTGTATTGTCTATTACTTCACTGCTAGCTCTGGAATAGACTGGAAGACCATAATCTTTGTGGTTACAAGCAGACTTAGAAACTGCTGCCTCTCATTATGTATTTTCCGTTACAGGGAAAGAGTATTTCGTTTCTTTCATTTAGCCCATTTGCTTCAGGATCTTTGAAAGTACGAGTGAATGCTTGCTTTAAAAAGTTTGCTTTCAAAACAGCAGATTTGAATGGTTAAATGGTGTGGAAATAACTTTCTTCTTTATGCCTGTGTCTCTGTCTGTTGTTAGAAGCTCTTTCAGACATGGACTGTTTCTTGTCACGGGGTCTACTATAGAATACCAGAGGTAGAAAAGGCATGACATCTGCTGTGCAGACTCTCCAACAGATTCTCCACTTTTCTTGTTTTTCAAGTCTCCAAGGCAGTGAGTTCAATGTCTCTAATAAACAGTAATTAAAGGTAGGGGTAAGGAAGAACAGAAACAGGAGACATTTTGTTTGAGAGGAAGTAAAGGACAATATAACCCTTTTTAAAGCAGGTGTATTAAAATGATACCTGTTCTGGCTTTGTACCAAACTGCTAGCAGACTTATTTAAAAGGAACAAGTCATTTTAACTAGCTCTCCCTGGACTCATGAACATGTGGGTCCCAGGTTGGGGGGAGTATAGAGAAATAAATATATATATAAAAACTTAAATGAAGAGCAGGCTGGCCTTGTTGCAACCTATCTCAGCTCTGTCAGTAATCGCTTTCAACACTACAAGTCCACAGTGACCTCTGTTGTTCCTTTCATACTGGAGATTAAAAGATGAAGCTCTCACATTGTGGCTGGTGAACATACTGCGAGCTGGGAAATCAATGACTCTTTCAGACAGGTCTCTGTGCAAAAAGGGTTATCAGACATGAAATAAATAATTTTAATTCAACTGTTTAAAAATACATGCTGCAAAAAGAAAAATGACCTTTCCTGATAAAAAAGCAAACGGATTTTTTTAACGCTAGCATTTCCTTCATGACATCAGATGCCCCTCATTTTAGGATAGAGCTTGAATTATATTTTTTTTCCATTTCTTTTCTGTTTGTGTACTTCTTTAATGCACTAAATCTACTTCTGGCAGGAGAATTTCAAGTAGCCCCCTAACTACTCTGATGTTCTACAGTTTCTCAGGGGTAACCATCTGCATCCCTGTATCACATAGAGCCTATGAGCAGTGGGTCTTCAGAGGCAAGAACCTATCCAGAAAGGCAGCTTCGCAGGGTGGTAAAAGATCAGAACAGAACTGTCTCCAAGTTACTTTTGATATGTTAAGCAGCTACGTATTTCATCAATACCTGCAGCTACTCCTGTTATTTCACCTGAAGACTGTTAGGAAAAATGTGCAACTTCTTCCTGTACTACAGATCCAGACTGTTCTCCCTCTTCACAGACACTGCAAGGTCGGTATAACACCCAAGTGTCCTATTTCCTCTAGGAGGCAATATACGGGTAAGGAAGTTGAAATCTGTCTTTGCTGCACATCAGGCTTATTAGCCGTACTATGAATGCAGCATGCAGGCGTTGGATACTCATCTACACAGATGCGAGACTGGTCGCAGTCATGCTCGATCTTCCTCGGTCACGTGGGTTGCAGTAGTGTTTCTCCTGTAGCCTAATGCCTTCTGTGCTGCTGAGGTTTAAAAGTCAACGTCATCTGAACTTGGAATTGAACCAACATCATTTGAATGCTCTGGCTCTGGTCTCTGAAAGGGGGACCTTTGAAGGCTTGCTTGCCTTCTGTACTATACCAAGCTGCTAAAGAGCGATAAGCAATTCAGCATGAAAAGAAGCTCAAGATAGCATTTATTTTTCCTTCATATGTAACAATAACAAACTGTATATTGATCCCTTTTCTGGAAAACAGCCTCCATTTGTGATCTAGGAACAGCAGCCAGGTTAATTGCACAGTGCAGTTTGTTGTTTGACCTTCTACTTTTATCTTCCCTGGCCATTTCTACAATTCCTCCAGAGAGCACAAAATGTTTGAGTTGATGATACACCATAGAACTGGTTAGAGAGGAACAAACAGCAGCGAACTTCTGTAAATGCTGTGAATAACTGAACAATGTAAGAATTTACCAGCAGTCGTCAGGCTGGATCTCATGTACCCAACATGGATAGGGCACAATTTATTTGTTTAAACACAGAAACATTTACAAAGACCATAAACTAAGCAAAGCGCCATAAATGACCCATTGTACAAATAAGAGTCAGGCCAAACACAACCAATCACCAAGACTGGTTTCCTAGTATTCAATTCTATGGTGGAAAAGCAGTCCTTATGTTTTGTAACACAAGGCCTGGAACCCTACCAGGCCAGTTTATCTACAGCATCACAGAAGAAGGTATCAACTGATTCAGCAGATGCTTGTTAAAAAATACATTAAAAGGACCTTAATACTGAACCTTAGGACTTCAACCTGAGTAGACTTACCAGTCCAGTTGTTCCCATTTGGATATTATCCAGAATTTTTTTCTTACGTATGCACTCACTTTTCAGGAGTCTTTAACCCATTGCTTATTTCTTACAGTTCTGCAAATGATGCTTGCTGCCTAATGCCCTCTCTGGGGCACAAACTTCTGTGACTATAAGGAGAGAACTGATGGAGCTCGGTAACTGATTATGTGAGATTGTCTGGCATCAACTACTGCTCAAATCCGGTTATATAAGACTCTGAAGTATTTAGAATATCTAAAAATAAGCCCTTCTCCAGTTGGTTTCTCTCTGAACCATTATCATCTGGCATGACAACAACAACGGTGGGGCACTGGCACCTGCCTGCCATTACAACTCATCTAGTAGTTAGCATTGCTACATACAGGGCTTGAAGGAATGGCAGGCAAGATATTGGTAATCTCCAAGATAGTTAAAATAACAAAAACATCCAGGCAAAGTATCATTGTTCAGCATTTCCCACCAATATTGTTGGCATACCCTTGACCCGCTTGAGTCCTATCCTAATTTATGGAAGGTAGAAGAAAGACCTTTCCTCTCATAGGCATACGTGTTCAGGTTCAACACCCAGGCAGGCTCAGGTGACAGTTCTACCTGCGATTCACACAGTTCTAGGTGAATAGTTTCATCTGTCCCTCTCCGTACTTTCATCTGCAAGACCACCGCTTGCTTAGAATGAGGCTTTTCTTTTATTCTGCACTTCGCACAGCGCCAAAAGCAATTGGACAACCAAGCTCAAGAGGAACTTCTAGGAACTACCATTGTACAAATGGAGACGGTGGCAGATGGCTAATACTATTGATTTTATAGCAAATGGGAAGTTACACAGCATCCCAAGCCAGTTCATCAGTAATTCACTATGGGGGTGTCTGCCTTAGTTCCCATGATAGCTCTGCACCATAACTACACTTCTAAGCCATCAGAAACAGTATTTGCTTGAATACTTTTCAAAATACACGTCTGGGGCAAAAGCTGCAGCTGTAATGTGAAGAATTAAAATATTCACCCTCATGCAGATATCTAGGACAAAGCTTTATGCACCAGACAGCTTCTACTATTTTGAATATTTGAGCTGCGAGCAGGTCTATTCCACCACAATGAATTGCACTCTTGGTGGCCATTGGGAAGCGAGAAACTGCTTGGTTACTTAACTGATGGGAACTGAACAGGTATACTCAAAGTTAGAAAAAAAATGCTTGTTCCTTTTGATAATAGTTTTATTTATTAATGAAAGTCATCATGATCTAAGGTCATCTAAATTAGCCTCAATTAATTTTTGAATTAATCAGATGTGTTCCTGGTAATTTCCTTCTCCTATAACACTTCTCAAGAATCTTCAAATGATAAAAGGGATTTTAGTACAAAGAAATTGAGAGGTTTCTTTTTAATAGACATTCAAAACAGGAGTAGAGTAGATACAGAAGTTGTGAGGGTGAATCTTATTAGAATGCTTTGAAATCATATATTAGAAGTCAATGATTATATCAAAGTCACCACAAATCATCAAATACCCTCATTAGTCACCATTTTAGGTTTGTTTTTAATTTTCAAAAGTAATGAAGGCTAATGCAATCGCAAGTTTTTCACTCAAACTCCAAACCAGCCTCAGCAGCAAATTAGACTACCTGGGCACCGAAAGGGAAATGTGACTGGGGAAATCTCTTTCAAAATACTGTGTGTGCGCCTGGGCCTCAGTTACACAAGACGCCCTTGAAGGCCACTTAAGTATCTTCTAACTCGTGTTGAAACTTTATTTGTACCAGCAAAAGTTCATATTCACACAGATTAAGTGTTTTGTGTTGGCATTTCACATCAGGGTGGATTTCAGCCACCAATTTCACTTCAGTCACAACAGGAGCAAAACTAAGAGTGTTGAGGAACTTCAAGAAGCTACCCACAGGAAAGGTGGGTGGTCATTGCTCAGGAAGGTTCAAGACAGTGTGTTCTGTATGGAAAGTGCTGCCATACCCCACAGGTCAGGAATCCACGCTCCTCCAACTTCTGTGTTTTCCACTGCTTTTTATCAACACTGAGGCATCCAGCTCCACTTCCCCTTCACCCTCGCCCCTGCAACATTATTTCTTTAGGAACCTGCTTCACCCAAGACTTGAACTGGTGGGTTAGCATAGGGGACCATTCGGGCCAGGAACAGAGCAAGACTTGGGGCAGTACATCTATGCTGTGTTTGGAGCGGACCTTTGAATGAAGGGCTCTAGAGAGCTTCCTTGAGAGGTCACAGTATTGAGCAAAATAACAAGCAACCAAAACTGTCAGTGTAGCTCCTCAGGGCGCTACACTTCTCAAGACCAGACCCTAAGTCTACAGTATGGCCCCCAGCGACACGAGGGTATGGCTACAAGGTACAGCAGATGACACTTCAGGCCAGAATAACTTTTGGTGCACGGTGGTAGGATTCATATAGAATTGCTGCATTTGTTAAAATAAGAATGACGAGCAACCTGTAGATTTTCTAGGTGGGGTATGGAGGAGGAAAGAAAAAAAAAAAAGAGACAAATAAAGAGAACAAAATTGTATTTCTCTCTCCACCTTCTGAGAATTGGCAGAGGGAGTCTGGGGCTGCAACTTATGTATACAGTGAGACTTTTCTCTAAGTCAACTTGCTAAAGCATATTACACATTCTTTACTATTACTTTGATGTTTCTAAAAATATGATTGTGAAGCTGTATCATTAGACATGAAATTACAGCTGTGGTGTGGTTTTTATCCTATGATAAAAAAAAAAAAAGGAGACTGATGCCACTGACATGTTTCAGAACACATGATCTGTTTTGATAGCACATTGTATTTACAAAGCCTGTTCCCTGGCAGGCTGTGCTAAAATGAATTTAGAATCAAAAGGCACATGGTCAAACTAACTGGGAATAATTCTGGTACCTTTCTTTCTAGCAGTACAGAAATGACACAGAACATAGAGGAACCAACGCATGCATCCAAATATATATCCTCAGAATCTATTTAGAGAGAATTATTCCTGTCCACCTAGGATAATTGTAACATTACGCTTTGATGGCTGTGAGCATCACATATGCTTACAGATTAATAGTGTTTCTTCCATGTCTGCTTTTGATTTAATCAGGCCATCACTCATTACAATCATGCATGGCTGGTTCTACAAGATGAGAATGTATAAAAAAACCCTTGCTTTTTAAGACACAGACATTGAGCTACGTGTCTCTGGCATGCTGCTTAACAGTCTCCTGTTCTCAACTGCAGTAGTGCATTCATCAGTGCTCTTGCCAAAATCCAAGCCTAATCTGAAAGTACACATCAAGAAAGGCTTCAGACAGGTGTGCCCATTCCAGGGGTCGTTTCTGGCTTCAACTGTATTGAGTCTCAGAATTTCCTGATGCACCCTTTACTTTAGGGCTGTGACCCCACTGAAGGCAGAGCATGCCTCACTTGTGCAAATTTCTTCAGAACGTAGCTGCTGAAAGAATCGTTAAACATACACTTGGACAGCCTGGGAATGAAATCACAGATGACTTTGGATTTGTCAACACACAGCCGAACCACAACCACGGGGATGTTTTTGTAGCTAGCCCTTCTCAAGACTTGGTCAGTTGAGTGGTCTGACACTTGATTATTTCTGTGCTGTTACAACACCGTCAAAAACCTCCTGGCAACACTTGTAGACTTTTGTGGTCCTTATAGATGAAAGAAAAAAATGCATAAGCATGTGGCTACTTTTACACGTAGGAGTGATCACAGTGAGATAAGCTTTACATATAAAATTAGACGTAGGTTTAGCTACCAAGCAGAAACGGAGACAGCATCTATGTTTGTTTCTGTTAACACTGAAGTCCTGATCACAACGAAGCAGTTCATAATGCTACTTTTAAAAACAATAACCACAAAAATGTATCACCATTTAAAGATTCCCGAACTTTTCTCCAAACTATGCAGTGGGATGAAGGAATTGACCTAACAACCAATCTCAACCCAGATCCGGTAAGCAGAAACAGATCTATCAGATTGCCACAAACCCCATCAAAAGCCCAGGGGACTGCACAGTTACGGCTTTTTTTTTTTTTTTTAAATCTACTTTTGATATGATAGACATGACAACAACAATTTTCATACATTTCTAAATAAATACATATTTGGGAGGTTAGTAGTTTGGTTTCACAAATGCTGGCTAGTCAAGCTTGTCTTATGCTCCACATGCGTTGTTTGGGGCTGGTATTTAACCGTGGAAGTTTTTTTTTCCCCTCTTCCCTCCCCTTCCTTCATTCTACAGGGATGTAATCCCTCCAAAATTAAATATCAATGCTCAAGATACACATTTGTTAATACAATCCAGAAGCCATGATCATACCCTTAGAAACAAGCAATCTGTAAAGCAAAACACACTCAGTGCCTGAATGCTAATGCAGCAATTAATCATTTTGATATCTTTGCTTTCTCCCTTGTTCATTTTCTCTTGATTTTTTGATGTCAGAACCAACTCAGTATAACACCATACTTTTTTTTTAAAAAAAACCCCCATCTTTCAAGCAGCGACATTAAACACTTCACAGTGGAAAGCAAACAAATCAATACATATTATGGCATTCATGGTATAGCGAGCACTATAGTTACGGTTGCAAAGACACTTACACGCTAAGCTCTTTTTTTCACTCCCTCTGAAAGAAACAAAACCAGCCTGAAACACAACAGCTTTCATCACAAAATCTGCTGCTTAGCTGAGCTGCCATGGGAAAACACTGTTACTGCTTCCTGACGCCCAGAACAACTACCACTGTAGCTGTGCAATTATACACAGATATTTGAAGATAAAATGGCCTTACACAATCCTCCAGAAGCACCACACAGTCACAAAGCAGCACACCGCGGCGAGCTGCGCGAGGCAGGGCTCTCCCGTTATCCCAGCGTAGCACAGAAAGTACCGTTGAGTAGGACAAAACCGACTACTAAACAGGAGAAGAACAAGGCCAAGAATAATTTCCATCAGCAATACATATTTTGAGGGGTCTACAGCAGTTTTTGTTGTTTAAGCCTTCCCTTACCTTCAGAGGCACGACGGGAACCCAGAAGAGCACAAGCAGAGCAGGAGCCCTCCTGATGCAGCAGGTGACGAGGGAATGTTCTGGCATGCTCCGACATCCCTGCCCAGCACATATGGGTCCAATAACGAGCCTCTCATTAGCTCCATGTGAGCAAGGCTCACTGCGTGTGGTGCCCTGGAGCTCCGTCAGCCCTGTACAGGTGGCCTGCTCACATGTGAGCCTTGCTCGCATGTGGGCTGCACTGCTGAAACGTGGGGGACACTTGCACACGGGCTGCGCTCACATGGAATGTGCTTGCACGTGAGACGCTTGCATGTGAGACACGCTTGCATGAGCTGCGTTGCTTGCACGCGGGACATGCTTATGTGTGGGGCGTGCTCACGTGTGGGGTGCACCGCCAGCGTATGAGGTGCACTCGCGCACGGGGTGCGCTGCTCACACACAGGGCACGCTCGCGTGTGCGGCACACTGCTCACACGTGGGGCGCACTGCTTGCTTGTGGGGCAGGCTGGCAGGTGTGCCACCCCACGAGACGGTGACAGCGCCCAGAGTTGCTAAGTGACAGTGTCCCGCCCTTGGGGTATGTGCAGCCAGCAAAGAGGAAAAATTCCCACCTAGCTTTTTAATACATTCGGCACACAGATATGCACATAGCAATGAAGATTCATTTATAAGAACAATGAAACGATTAATCAGCTGGGATTGCAAATGACATACTGACACTCGAGGTTCATTTTGTTTTGCGCTGTGCATGGTATTTAGCCAGATCTGTGATTAAAGGCCAAGTTCTAGGGTCCTGAAGAATAAACTTCAGCTTTGATGTTGCTGATAAAGGCAGGATTTCTCACAGGATTAGATTTTGTGGGGGAGTAAAAATAAATTCAGTGTTTTGCTTTTTTCCAGTGATTATGAAATCCAGGAGCACTTTAAATTCAATGAAGATTTGTCTCTTCCATCACAGTGCTGCATACTGCGCACTGTATTTTATTAGCAGAGAAGGGAAGAGGGAGAACATCGGGCAAGATTAAAACTGAAATGCAGAAATCATAGAGGCCCGAAAACAGAGTGCTTTCCTATTTCAAGTTTAAAGAGATTATGCACTGTAATATTGATCCCAGTGTATCCAGAGAATACCATGCATATTTAGGTAGTATATATGAAAGCAATGAATAAAAATCATCTCGCATTACTCAGTACTTGCTTGTAATGACATTTATCACTTTTTTATTATCGTGGCATTCTGATTTCTGAACAAACTGTTTATATTGATTTATGGACAAGAAATAGGCCAGAAAAAGAAAGGCTCCAGTGGACCTTGCTGGGCTTTGGAGGCAGCCAATCTGCAGTAGGTGTGCATACTCGTATTTAATCACATTCTACGATCTTCCTTCCCTAGTGCTTCTCCCCACACTATTTGCTGCCTCGCCTCTCTGAGTAAGCCTGATACTTTCGGCTATGCTTTTGATTATTTCCCTTCTGCTGAGTCATTCTGTTAGCCTCTGCCAGACCTTTGCTTCCAAAGCGTTGTATAACCGAACACCAATGTGGTACTATTTGTGTGATTGATGCTCCGGAGTACAGCAGTTACAGTGAAATCCTTAGTATCGAGATCAAAACTTGGAGCCGTAATGTATTGACCGCAAAAATGGCAATGCTGCTTTTGAATGACTAAAGGTGAATAAATAATTCCTTAACTGAAGTGATACTAAGCTACAGCATTAGACCAGAAAGATCAGGGTTCCCATCAAGGTTTCCTTCCATTGCCTCTAGTCTATCATTATGTTAATTACTTCGAATCTTTGCTTATACCTAGGGAATCAGCACTAGTAACCAACACTGTGAACTAGAATGAAATTCCTCTGCCGGCGCAGGGGGCAAAACCAGATCCGTGATCACATCTATCCCTCCCTTCACACACTGTTGGTACCACTCCCCTGCACAGAGATATTATCATGTTGCATTTTTCCTTCCAGTGGGGAGAAGCTACTTCCACGTGAGCTTTCACTCTGTCAGTCAGAGTATGTTGAATTGGCAAGATTTATTCTCAACAATATTTTTAATGGAAAAATGGTAACGTTCACAACAGGTATTGTTTGCATGGCATCATTGAACTGACCTGCATGACATTTGCTCTGTAAACCATCAGTCTGTAGACGAGCAGCAACTAACAGGCAAGGACTTCATACTTCA
Source organism: Steatornis caripensis (assembly GCA_013398225.1). Classification (NCBI taxonomy): domain Eukaryota; kingdom Metazoa; phylum Chordata; class Aves; order Caprimulgiformes; family Steatornithidae; genus Steatornis; species Steatornis caripensis. The sequence goes on along the minus strand of VZSC01012170.1, from coordinate 123,597 downwards.
GTCTGAGTCTTGCTGAGAATAGTTCTCCTGATAATTAAACACTAATGTTCTTTCATGAGTACATGATAATGAAATAAATTGCTTCAAGGGAACAATAAACTACAGGCAGCATCTGAAGCATCTTAACAGCACAGAGCATTTGGCTGTTGCAAGATTCACCGAAGAGGAGAAAGGTAATAACATCTCAGAAACAATTTAGAAAACAATCTTCTGCACTTTCAGTGTTTCTAATAACAAACTGGCACACTCCAACGTGTGATTTTACTCATTCTGAATCACTCAGTGCCACCTGGAATGGAAACACATACATGATAGAAGTGTGCAAACCACCGCGCTGCTCCTTCAGCCCCCTGAGCTAACCCTGCGCTGGACTAAAGTGCTGCTTTCCCACGTAGAAATACTTGATTCTTCAGCCCTTACAAGATGAATCTTAATTCATGTGGTGCTTGCTACTTAGACCTATAAGGAGTTGTTCATAAGACTCAGGAAATTTTTACATGACCGCGGTTTTCGGATTCAGAGGCCCGAGCTAACTCTGAGAGTAGATGGCGAGAATCCCAGCGCTGTCAGCAAGGCTGGCTGGCCAGCAAGGCTCCGTGCAACTGTCAAGCACTTTACAGTATCTCTTAGGACACAGCTCACATAAAATTCAATACAAATGCCATACAAAAGCCAGGCTCCGTGCACAGCAACATTTATTTGTCTTCTAAAGTAGAATAAATGAAATGATCATTGTAGCTTCCTGGTACTTAGAGTGTGCTATAGAAATGTTTATAAAGGACAGAGAAAGTGTACTGCAGGTAAGTTTCCAATGAAATGAAATTGTGCATGTACCCATCTAATTGAAGATATTACCATGCCATTTTAAAACACATTAGATGTAAGCAGTGAGCAGAACAGTTAAAAAAAATAAACGGTCTGTTCTCTTGCTGCAGGGCAGCAGTAAGGGATTTGTCTTTCTATCTTGGCTACTTTAACATTTGAATGGTGGTGGAAAATACGTATTTGTGTCATGCCGCTTTTTTAAAGTAACTGGGTAGAGCTTTCTCTGCTTGAAAATCATTAGGTGCTACAAAGAGCTGATACTATGCATGTTTTAAAAGAATAAAACATATTCATTTTTATAGTGCCGTTTCCAAGCAGCGATGAACATACTGACTGAAGTATGGTATAGCAATGTGAATGTAACCTGTTCCTGTTGAAGACTATCTGGCATCGTATTCAGAAAAGCTGTTGTGATTGTTGCTAGGAATATAAAAGTATACAGAGATCATGTTGTGCCATGTGGAACAAGAAAAAGAAATCTTTCTTCTACAGCCCTTTGAACGCGGCACAATTGCTCGTACATTGGCCTTTATCCAAGACAGATGGATTATCGCTAGAACAAATTTCAGTAAGCCCGCCTTGCATTCATATAATGTAAGTTTCTAACATTTAACCAATTAAAAGAATTGGTGTTTATAGCTTTAAAGAACTTGTAGGTTAATTATGACTCTCTCTGTGGATATGATGGAAGTGATAAAATAAAGCACTTTGGTAGTTAAGGAATCTGCTCACCAGTTTACACTATATAGGGCAGACTACTTTGTTGAGGGATTTTTTTGCTTGAGGAAGAATAATATGCGTTGAAGTTCAATTTGTTTCCAATACACAAATCCCCTTCTCTAGTATCTATTCTATCAGTGTAAGCCTTGCAGGATGAGATTGATTTTTTTTAAAGTTACAAGGATACTGCTTTGGTTGGTTTAGATAAAGAAGCTAAATACAGTGTTTCTTTGCCCTATTCTAGATTTGAACCCTTTATTTGAACTCTTGCATGTCCTTACAGTTCAGATGTACATAGGTCCTTTGCAAGAATCTTCAAAACCTCGCAGAACAGAAATTGTAATTTAACCAGTGTGACACAGAACATCACATTGAATCCTTGGCTAAACATTTACTGTTTCTAGAAAGGTAATACCCCATGGAAATGCCAGGAAGCACCCTATAACATGCTTTCTGAAAATGGTTGCACCATGTATGAAAAGATGGCAGTTCCTGAAATTGTGGGTATGGCAGCAGACATAGGGCCACTGAAGGTACTGGTCAAGAAACGCACACCAGTACAGCTCCCTTTCTCATACACCAGCAAGAACAATGACAATGTTGTGTTTTAGTTGAAGTACTGTAACTCAGTATAGAATAAGCTGAGAAAGTAGTATTTTTTTTCCTTTCTCATTGTGACTCATTCCATTTTGAAGATGCTTTTTCTTTCTAGGGTAAGAAAAGAGGCATTATAAATGTGTTTGTTTGAGAAGTGAGTGGGTTCAGGCACACAGTGTTCAAATAGAATGAAAAAATACAGCAGGCAACTAAACTGTAATACACAGAAGTTTCATTGGGTTCTCGTGTTTACAGTGAATGAGGGTTATGCCAAATGCTTGCAAAATTTAACAAATAGTTTCTATTACTATAGCAGGGCATAGAGGCTCCAATCAGCATCCAGTAAAATTTAAAGAAACTCCTGCTGTGCTAGGTGCTACACAAGGATCAAGTGAGTAGCCAGTACTAATAAAAGCAACCAAACACAGAAATCACATCAGAAGAAAAAGAAAAAACAAAGCAGGGGGAGATTTTATGGTTTATCAGCTGATTTATCCAAGGACATTCAGAAAGTCTGCAACTGGAACAAGCATTTAAATTCAGAGCTCTGTAGTCCTTATCTCAGCCCTTAAACAACGTCCTGCCTCAAAATTCAAAGAAAATTTTACCAATCTGTTACTTTTTTTGTTCTGTCCAACCTAAAGATTTTTTTCTAACCATAGAAGTTTTCCAAAAACATTTAGGGGACATGTAGTTTAGTTTTATGAAAACTAAGTGTTAACTAACATTAAAGCTCCATCTTTTGATTTCTCTACACAAGATTAAATTTAGGACTGCATGTTAGTCAAAATAAATAAGATTAATCCCTTTTCTATGAAATCCAACTCTGTGTTGACTTTTTCCCCCCCTCCTCCTTTTCTTTTCCATTTTGTTCTGTTATATAAAAACAGGCCTCCTGGTAAGTATTATCAGTTAATAGAAATTACTTAAAGTAGATTTTGTTTAGTAGAGAAGCAAAAATCATCCCTGATTTCTTGACATGGTCTGCAATGCACATCGTACGGATGGCTCCATAACTCTTTCTAATGCCTAATAAAATATGCTACTGAATAGTATACTCATTACACGTTAAACTGAGAATTCTGTTAGACAAGCACTGGTGTGTGATTTGAAAATAATAAAACCAGCATGGAGTTATGAATTATGATAAGGTTTCTGCATTTCTGAATCATAAAAATACATTTTTATGCTCTCTCCTTAGCCAGAATTCAAACTTCTCATCTAGCCTGTGCCAAATGATAACAATCAAAACGTATTGTCTTTATTTACTGGTACATATGAAGAAGTCTCATCATTTCTAGATTTGGTCCCATGTATATGTTCAGAAGGTTGTTTTTCCTTCTTGTTGCTCTTTGTTTTGTTTTGCTCTTCAGGTCAGGGCTCACAAAATTTCAATTTCCTCCTCTAAATGCCTTTGAATTACCTACTGCTTCGCTGTGTGCTGTTTTGGTATTCCAAATAAATACATTTGATTTCATATACATTTGTGTTTTGTTTGATATTCCCATTCTGCTTCCTCGCTTTCCAGTGTCTTAGAAGAGATGCTTACGTATGTAAAAGCCTATTTAGAAATAAAACTCAGCAACCACGCTCTTTAAAAACTCTGTTCTTGTCCATGATTTCAACATTCCTTAAATCTCTAGTAGCACAAACTACCTACATACAAATAATTTTCTTTTTGCCCTAAAGAACTTCATTTCTAGAAGGACCAGAACAATAGTAACTTCAGCATTGTATCGTGGCGGGGGAAGGGATTCGGACAATCGACATCAACTGTTAAAAAGCAAAATTATTAACATTTATTGTCACCAGTCTGTATTGTTAATCCAGATTAATAGTCAATAAATTCAACACATGGAGAAAGACCAATAAAGAGGCAGTTTCTGCTGAATGGCTTGTGATATGAAAAGGAATTAGCTCACAATGCTGTTACCACCACTGCAGCTACTTACTGGGCTTGGCAATTACAGTAGAGATTGATAGTACTTCGTAGCAAAGCAATTGCTTTATTGGCGTATGTCTGATAAATACACACTAATCCATTAAACCAGTGTCACAATTGATTCTTAGGTAGAATGCGGAAGAAAATCCAGGTACTAATCACCACTAACTATCATAAAGAAAACACAATGGCCTATTAATGAATTCCATTCTGATGGGATACATTTAGCTAATGCCATCAATTTTTTAATAGACAGAATACTACTCCTGAATATCATAGTGTTGGATGGAAACAATTCAGTAAAATGTGAAAAAGTTTCTCTTAAGTTCTCTGTGCTAGATTTCTACAGAAAGATCAACAGCTATTTTCAGTTTGAATGACTTTGACATGAACAACACGAGAGAAAAAAAGACAGACCAAAAATGAAATTTTCCTGACAGCATTGCCTGCAGGCGGGTGTCTCTGTCTCAGTCTACCCTGAACAGAAACACCTATGCATCTCTGCAGACAGCAGAGTCTTTCAGAGTTTAAAGGTGCATTACACAAAAAATAAAGGCAAACAGCTATGAAAATAAATGCAGAAGAGTTTGATGGGGTAAGGAGCTCTAGTACAATAGCTTAATATTCTCCAAGGAAGTCTAAAAGAGTCAAACTCTATGACTTTGTAAAACAAAAAATCATGAATATTTTATTAAATAACTTGCCTGATGGCTTCTGCTAGTCCATAAGCACAAACGAATATCACTGTCTTTTAGGTCTTGCCCCATATGATGATTGGCATAGGAAGGGTTTTTATTACTTTGCAGTTGTATTTTGCTTGCAGGAGAGATTAAATAAAAGGTTTTTGATGAGGAAGAGACATTTCCAAGGTCAGTACTTCATTGTTCTCTTGGCCTCACATGCAAGAGAGATTATGCACATTAATTTTCTATAATACATGTTCTAGTACTATTTTGACTAAAAATTCAACTAATTTATACATCGTCAAGAGCAGCTTTCGTAAGTAATTGCAATAGGCTATTGAGTTGTGTGTGAACTCATAAGTAGACCAACAAAGGTCAGCCAACTCCCGTTGACTTCCTGAGCTCCGTTGGGCTTTATCATGTAAAGAATGGAAACAAAGGACGCAACCTGAACATTCAGGTACTGTCTGGAATTTGTGCCAGCGTCACCCAATTCATGTAATCGCATCCTTCCAACTACCAGTCTGTTGAGAGGAGCACTGAAAGAAATCCTGAGGCAGAAAAATGTGAAATGGTCTGTCATATGGAAGGTTCCTCACCAGCTGTCTCAAGAGCTGATGCATTTCCTTTCCAAAATCCTCGATTCGTTACTTTTTCCACCCCTCAAACAACTTTGCATGTTCTTGTTATGCGCAGAAATATTCGTCTCCCTATAGGGAAATAGCTTGGTTTAATATGCAAGTAGTAAGAAGTCCTTTTTATCTTTAATATGAAAGTAGTAAGAAGTTAATTGTTTATGTATAAAATGGCATTTCCTTTTATTTTATTGATTTGGTATTAGAGACAGAAAAAAACATCTTGTGCAGTAAACTTCAGGAGAAACAGGCTCTGAAGAACCAATCAGGAGAATACAGTTTAGCATTTCAGAATATCTCATCTCAATAGTTATAATTAGACCTGGACATTTCTTTAGAATAAAAGAACAAAACCAATTTAGTAACAGGGCAACAGAATTTATTTGTGTATTTTGTTAGTAAGTGAAACACTGAGAAGGGAAAAGAGTATTTTGACATTTTTAGAATTAAATATTCTATTTAGGAAATGGTAAAATCTTTCATTTGAACAATTTTTAGAATACAATTTTTCAGGATTGGGTTTCAATAATGCATTTTTGAATGGGATTATATGACAGAGGATGAAGGGATTATAGGAACAGGCTAAGAAAGGGCTACTATAAAGCAAAAATAAAAATGCTAATTGTATAAAGTATTTCAGGTTAACTCCAAATTAAATCTGTGGGATTTTTATTTCACCAATGCACCAAAATCTATTCTATTTTGGATTAACATAAGTCAGTTTATTTTAATACAATTTTTCAGTGCAGACAAACTGAAAAGTGCACTGTCCATCCAGCTCCATTTGAACGGACTTCATTATAGCTTTGAAATGAACCTTGAAAGTACAGCTTTTAAAAATTCAGATTTTCATTACTACATTATGTGTGGCCATGTAACGAGACTACTTGAACATATGCTGTAACGTGCTGAAGGTTTTATAAGAATGGAAATCCCAGGTTACACTTCTGAATACAAATTAGTGATTGCCGGCCTCTACTTGAGCTGAAAATTGCATTCTTCAAAATGCAGACTTTGTGCAACTTGCACTGTTTCCCCCTAGAGCATCTCCAGCGACAGTCCTGTGGCTGGAGGTCCTTGTGGCTGCCAGCAAAAACTTCTCTGATCTCACAACCGCCCCAGCAAAACATTTCGCTGCAAGGAAATTACACAGCCAACGTTCTCCACTGCAGGGACAAGATCCAGCAGCTCAGCACGTCGGCCTGCATCAGACTGCCAGGAGACCATGGGAACTCTTACTCTGCAGTGAACAGAAGGCTAACATGCTAGCTTATGCCTCAAAGTAAATAATGAGGACTAACATGTTTTCTTTTATGCTTGCAATAGGCTGAGCCTACGCACGCATTCAGTGAATTATTGTTGCTCGGCTGGTGGACAGCAGCAGAGTGACTAGCTTGAAGACCAAAGCAACTTGCCCAGCACTGAAAGAGTTCCATGACACAGCCAGGGTACAAACGGTTTTTCATAGCCCCATCCATCTTGTAATCATCTCTCAGACAGTTTTTCGTCTGCTCCAATTTAAATAGCCATACAATCAAAGGAAACTTAGTTATCTTAGAGAACAGAAACTAATCAACAAGAGAAAAAAGGAGATCCCAAACATCACAAAACCAGCTCCAATATTGGGTTTTTGGTAGCTATTTCAAGGCGAGACAAAAGGTAGGTTAAGCTTTTTAGCTGAAAAGATGAATTCACTTTAGAATTTCCAGTCACTGTCCATTAATCTAAGTCCACAATAAACACCACAATGTAGGATCATCTGTGCGAAGTCAAATGGACAAAAAAAGTCAAGTCATTAATCAGCAAAGAAAATCTTATCACCTGTGTTGTATCTGGCCCCTTCCCTACCCCCGAGTTTCACAAAATCCTGGTGATTTTAAGGTGTGGGGGGTTTTTTGTTTGTTTTTAAAACAGAGTGTATTTTTCATGTAACAGCTGAAAGGGCTTGATAAAATAAGGCATCTCCAGCCTGATTTATATACCAGGGAACTGAGACACAGAAATAACAAAATAAGCTGCCCGAGATGCTGCTGCACATCAGGAGAAGAGCTGGAAACTAAATCCAGATCGCCTGACTGATTGTCCAGCTCTGTCCGCAGCAGGAATAGCCTGCTAATACTCAGTATCTTAGCTTTCACGTGATTAGAATGATCAGAAGCGAGCATAACTCAACAGCAAACTGGGCCCTTAAATCTCTGCCAGACAAACTAATAATTGTTCACAGTTCCATGTTTTGCCAAGCTGCTCTGTAATTTCTTTCTTTTAATGTTTGCCCAGAGCCATCAGTCTCAAGCGAGTCTTCATGACCACAAAGATGTGGGTTTTCAAATATTTGGGGAAGCTTCAAAGATGTCGCATCTCCTTTTCAGCAGTATGAAAACAAGACCAGCATTTGGCACGTGACTGGAAGTTAATTATTAAATGAAGAAAAGGAGAGGCTTTCCTACTGTAAAGGTTCTTTTGTCTTCAGGACATTAACCCCTTTTACTGCCCAAGCGACATGATGACACATTTTCTGTTGCTCTTTCCAGCCTTTAATTCTTTCCGCAGTAGCTGTAAAATAGCCGATAATAATCAATATTATAAACCTCCATCGTTACAGTTCTCATACTTCTTGTAAAAAAACGCAGAGCTGAAAGAGTCCAAGGAAAACCATTGAAAACGGAGTAAAAAACGCCGTAAAAGACGTGGTTACCGCCAGTGTGAAAGATTTCCATGGGAAAACACTGGAGTATTTTATTTGGCTTTGTTTTATTTTAAAAGGAAATGAATGAGTCTCATAATATGTTCTAAGGGTTCCTATTTATCTTTTCCAAGAATGGGAAAACTGATGGAATTGAAGTAAACACATTTAAAATGTCTGTCAGCAGCCTATGTGATTCACTCTCACACAGCTTTTGGGATCAAGAACTTAAAATTTCTCAATGGATAATGATCAGTGGAGCTCCTTGCCGTAGGACATTAAGATTGCCACAATGTAAAATGATTCAAAACAGATTGGGGATATTAATGCATATAGAGATGTCTAAATTCACACTGAGAGATGGCTATGGGAGCACATGCTGTTAAGCAGGCATTGGGGTGCTGTGAGGACAACCAGATGCCCAGGTATCTTAAGCCTCGAACTATAGCTGAACCTCAGCCACAGACAGGTATCAGACATGGAATTGCTCCTGGAGATGCAGAGGTTTTGGAAGGCTGGGAAACAAAGCGCTGGTTCATTTTCCCCACTAGTAAAGCCTCACCTCACAAATTCTTACAACTTAGAGTCTTTAAAAATAAAAAATCTATTTTTAAGTGGCAAGGGGAACACTAGCTCTACTGTGATCCTTGAAGATAGCAAGAAGTATTACTAATTCTTTAGTCAGTAAATACTTGAACTGGTTAGAAGGGAGAGGCTCGTGAAGTTGCTGTGTGAGAAGCAATGAGAATTACAGGGAGAAAATTTAAAAAACCTTTAAAGCAAAGAATTATCTTACAACAGTTATTTTGAGAGCCAAGTACAAAAGTCCATGAAATAAAGAAGTATCGATTTCTTAGGAGAGCTGAAAGTTTGTGATGGTAAAATAAATACAAATACTAGTTTGGCAAGTACAGATTTTCAAACAGATCTTAAAGGCCAATGATACGCATTTCTATGTGTACCATGCATGATGCATGTACACGACATGCAATTTTAAGTGAAAAGGTATCATTTTGCTGCTCAGATAATGGAAAATATATTAACAGCAAGAACAGTGACTGAAATAGAAGATACATACCCTGGATTTTTTTACTTTGTGGAGGTTCCAGTTTGCTTCATAACTGTACTAATGCAGATCAGGAAAAGTTTAACTGAACTCCATAAAGTTTGTCACTTTAATGCTCATAGAAGCAAGAAAGAAACAGACTGTATCTTGTAATCATGTAAATAAAAAGTGCATGAATGATTTACACAATCTGAAAATTATCTAGCAGCTACAGATAGGGAAAATGAGATAGAAAGGTTTACTGTCACACTAGGTCGGATGCAAATTGCAGTGATATTTCGGAAAATACATCTGCAAGTACTTGGAAGACCTATGAAATACGCCAAGTGGTATCTCACAGACCATTTCAGCCTGGAGCTGAATGTTAAGCATAGCTGATTTAAACACAAGGCATGGAATTGGTAACAGCCCGAAGGCGCCTGTATGCTAACAGGTGCTGGAACTCCCTTGGTAATAAATGAAAGCACTCTGTAGTGGCACGTTCGTCACCAGGGCCCAGGGGCTTACAATTCACCATTCCTATTTGTCTAGCAGAGCTTGATTTGTTAATCTTGTAGTGGCCTGTCTTTCCTTCAGTGTTGTACATGAAGTAATTACAGGTTTCACGCTACAACTGGTTGCCGGGGTACCTTCCAGAGCTTGAAGCAATGATGCAGACATGAAATCACAGACAGATGCCTGCAGTTGTGATCACTACATTCGTCTGCTTCTTTCACAGGTCACAACTTCGGGTGCTCTATTATCCAGATCCAGCTCGGCAGGGGTAGGCTTACTGGGACCAAGATGCTGGAGTTCCCTCCTACATATGGATATTAGAAGAGACCCATTTCCAGTGCTCAGAGAACACTTGGAGTGGCTGAGCCTAACAGGAAGGTTCTGTATTTCCTTAGCTGTCCTTGTGTCTTATACGAAGAACTCAAACTAGGTGAAACTGCACAGCTCAGAGGAACAGATTTAAGTGTGAATCAGTTCTTCCACCTCTGCCCAAGCTCATCTGCTCAGATGATTTTTGGACCACAGCCAGAAGCAACGCACAGGCAGCAAGTGGTGGGTTTTAAGAGTGCCTTAGTAGCTGGGGGAGTAAGTCTTTAGAATACCGAGTCCTAAATACTCCAGGTTGCTTTTGAAAACGAGAAGTGCAAATATTAAGTTACAGACGGTCTGTATAAAATATTCTCTCTTCTGCTCAGTGTAGCGGTTCGTGAGGTCAGGAGAAGTTACTGCCTTTTCTGAGTGCGGTATCAGACATCTGTGTTACAAGGCTGTGGCCAGCCAGTTATGTTCATCCTTTCTATCCCTTGTTGTCTCTGAAGTACAAAGGAGTACTCACAGTGGCCGAGGTCTTTCAGCGTATTGTCAGGTCTGTAACTCAACATGCAACCAATAGTTTTAACTTCACAATACTTTATTTTTGAGAAAAAAGCTGGCAGAATCAGTCTCACACAAAGAAGGTTTTCAGGATCTGAAAGTTCACAGTTTTGAAATAAAGGCAGCTTGGATATTTCTAAGAATTGTCTTTCTTACTTTTTGTAGGCACATTTGTCTTCAGAGGAATCCTGTCCTAATATCATAAAAATTCAGATCATTAAAGAAGCAAGTAGGACCATAAATGTAGTTAGGAAAATCTCATCCAGAAAGCATCTCCCCACCTTCTGGGATGAAGATGTTTTTATTGCAGGACTGTCTCCTCACTGTTAAACGTGAGCAAGTGAAGGCTGTAGCCCTTAAACTACTCTTACATTTCGGTTTCATATAACCACGATGTTACTCATGCAATTGTTGAATTCAATTTTCTTGATTTTACAACATGGCTGTGGCTTCTGATGTACAGCTACATACAAAAGTCTGGAATCAAGCCCTGTTATTTTGTACTAAGAATAAAAATACATGGTACTGAATTTTCTTGTTGAAAGGATGAATATGTTAGCGTTTACTATAACTAGTATATAATGGCTTATTACAACTAATTGACATTTTGACCAAATTTGTAACGTGGCTTCAAACAGAAGCACAATACAGCCGATACACTCAATACAAAAATACTATACAAAACAGAAACAACAAGAAATCACCACACCTTCAGCTCTCCTCTAAAGCTCTGTCAACAGAGCACTGTGCAGCCCAGAAAATGCTGGCAATTGCTGTAGTACCTTTCCATAGAAAACTATCCTAGGCAGACACCAAGCACGTGAACTTTCCATCCAATTGGTTCACATCCACTCAAAATTTAAAGAACTGAAAAAAGATCTCACAATTGGACTCTCTTGGCAAATATTATAGCAGTTGCCATTGTTATCCCTATCTATTCTGTTTTTCTCCATGGGCAAGATTTCCCAGACAAAAATCTGAAAAAACAAATTCCGAAGTCAGTTTCATGTTTAGCATGCTTGCAGAAAGCTGAAAAGCAGCAAGGTTTATTCAACTCACTGAACGGCCCTGATATGGAGCAAATCTCAGAGAAAATATCTGTCCTTTTAAGCAAAGGTGGTTAGTTCTGGTGATTTAATGAAATCCGTGCACCAAAAGTTTTTATGTTTGTTAAGTACATATACAGAAATTAAGAATTAGAGTTTAGGTTTGTCTGGTTTCTGATTTGACTCAGAATATGTGATGACAACATGTGACTTAATTTTACCTACCTAAGGTAAAACTGTACACCAGACTGCAATAAAAAGCATAGACGTCACTAGGGCTTGTAAAGCTTTAGTCAATCATGAGCATTCCAACATATGGAATATATTCCACTATTCGCTGAGGTACACGGCACACTGTTTGGCATCCAGGCACATCTTAATCTTGAAAGAGAGTTGAACAGATCACAGGGAAATCGGCTATGACACTGGTGATTTATCATTAAGTTTCTGACCTAGAAAATACTGAAACAAAGCAAATAAATACCTGCATGCTATAAATATAAAGTTAGCATCACTTACTGACTAGATTTGTAGCCTCTTGCTAGCTTTAAGAGTCTAATTCTATTGGCGGAGGCATTTAAATCGTTATATTTATGATAATATCTACAGTTGCCAAATACAATAGACTACTACAGTTACTGTGCACATAATCTTTGCCTTGAAGATCTGACTATGTGAATGAACAACAAGGATACACAAAACATGGGAGATGAGTAGTGTCATGGGAGCTGGATGACAGCCAAAATTCCCGTTGAAAAAAACATTGTTGAAACAATACTGTAAAAACCAGTAATAATGTTATTTTCCTATTTCCATCTTGTTAAAAAAAACATTTCCTGGAAAACCTAATGTAAAACCAGAATTAACCTTACGCACATATTTCGATTATTTGTAACACTAAAGTTTAATTAAAATAATCTAAAATTGAAAAGCATAATTGAATCAAATATTCACATATCCCATTAAGAAAAAGGTCAAAATAGAATAAGATACTTCATTTTATTTTACAGTGAAGTTACCTAACACGGATGCAGTTAGTCAGAGTTTACAGCCTTTTTTCCCCTTAAAGTTAATATTTCTGATGGAAACAATGATCCGTCATACAATTTTTAACTTGCTTGTATTATTAATCTTTCCTAACAGCTGCCTAACTAAAGCAGAATGAAATTCTTAAAATCACAAAGAAAGCGTGAAAGAGAAGCTCAGAGATGGAACCCTGCTTGTTTAGAGCTGCAGAACAGAGACGCGATCCCATCATACTCCCTCAGCGTAACATAGCGTGATACACAGCCACAGGGTTAACTCGGAGCGCAGTAGGAAGGATGAGTTCAGAAATGCTGTAGATAGATAAACTGCAAGGAGGTAACCAAAGGAGAAGTAAAACCAGCTGTAACTATTCCAGCTCTAGAGACGAACAGCATAGTCTAGCCATAACGCTTACACATGGTTTTCTTCAACACTCCAGCTTGAGGAGGTTCTGTTAGGAGCCACAGAGCGATGAGCTTTGCAGCGAGGGCGATGGCAAGTGCTCTCATTGACCAGCTCCAACACCACCGCAATCTTCTTAAGTGGCAACTCTCCCTGGGCTCTGTAACGGGTGCTGGTAATTACAGCTGACACTGTGCTTGTGATTCAATTTCTCATTGTAAAAAAGTAAAAATGTCTGAAGGTTAGTATTTAAGTTCATCATGGCATTTTTAGACTTAATAGCATTTTTCATCCTCCAACTTTTCAGTCTTACTTCAGTTAATTGAAAGAAAAACTGGCCAGCATTTAAAGGAAGAATTAGCAGCTCGCCTGGAATCACGTCGAGTTAAAACTCACGTTGCTTTACAAGGTTTTTCAGCAGTGAGACTCTTGGTTGCCAAAGGAAAAATCATGTAGCAGCTTGCGAGAAAGTCATCTCGCCTGTGCAGACTATTTTCACTCCAGTCTGAGATGGGAAAAATGGGTAAGGGAATGCTGTACATCAGCAGGGAGGAAAGGAAAGAGGACCATGGTAGAGGCTGGGGCTGTCCTGCGAGTTATGTTAGAGAACCCAACAGCACTGAGCTCTAGACAGGCAGTGAGCTAGTGATCACCATACCAAACAGAGGATGTGTTAGTCACCGCAGTGTTGGTTTCAGCTGAAAATTAGCTTGCGGATCTTCATGAAGCTGGGATGCCTGGCATATAATCACATGTCTGAATAGTTATTCAATCAGGTACAACTTGGGGTGGATTTTCCTATGATGACCGCCAAACAAAAGCTACTCCAATGATATTAACAGACTCCTACTAGTGTCAGCAAGCAAAGATTCATGATCAAGATTTTTTAAATGCAAGAATTTTGGAGCATTTGCAATATTCAGTCCTTTCAACTACTGCAAAATCTTAATTAAGAATGACTGAAAAATCTATTGCACTGAGTAAACTACAGGTATGAACATTCTAAGAGGATGGAGAGGAATAGAGAACTTTCACTTATAATGTTCAATGTTTTCTGATTAAGTGCAGAAAAACAGTGAAGAATAAACCTTCCAACTTTATTTTCTTTCTAATAGCCAGACTTCGCTTGCAATCCTGGTTTTCTCTTTTGGCGCAGCCGTTAAAAACTGTTTCCCACATCTATTTCAGGCTTTTGTTGTTATTTCCTCCTTATCCACCTGCCACAGACCTCTCCCTAGTAAGCTTTTTAAGCATTTGTTCTTATAAACGAGTTTTTGGTCAGCTCAACTACAGTTGTTTTGGGATGTTTGAGACGTCAGGTATTATTTTGTAGGCATCAGAAGGACTGACACATTGGGGTCTCTGTTTTCTATTATCGCCTTTTAATTCAAATCCAGGCATTTCCTAACACCTTTGTGCAACAAAGGAGAGATATTGTCTTGTTTAGATAAGTGAAAAAGTGCACTGTGGCTGGCAGAATTCTAGCAGCGACAATGCTGAAGTAGGATGATTGTATAACAGTGCGAGTTCAAAGAGTGAAGGTGGAAAGCTGTAGAAATAGAAAAATTCTGGTGTGTTTGGCTTGCATAAGATATCTGCAGATGTAGACAAAGAGGGGACTCTTCTTCCCACACCCAGGCGCGGTCTGAAGTGGCACACAGATAGCCTGTAGCTCATGATCAGCTGGCATCCACCCTTATACAGCACCGGAACCCAAACCTGCCTCTAGAGGATGAATTTAGGCCCTATCATCACAGACACCTAAGTTTAGAGACCCTGATGCCAGTCTTGTAATTATGCAAAACACTTGCAGGAAAATTAAACAGAGAAAAAGAATGAAGTGTTTTTCAACTTTTATAACATGTAAACAGATCAGTCCAGAACATCAGACTAAATTAGCTGCCATAAGCATCCCAACATCTGAGTGGAGTATCTGAGCAGAGAACAGCATGTTGAGCAAACGTTAACTTCAGCTGGAGCTGGAAACAAAACCCTCTCACAGTCCTAGGAAAATAAGCTTGATATCAATTTACAACAGAAATGTAAAGTAGTCAAGAATAAACATGCTTCACACCAGAGAGAAGCAGAGCAGCAGTCTCTCAGCTGGTGTCAGGGGTGTCCGGGGTACATCGAACACAGATGGGTGGGCACTGAGAGGTGATAAAAATCTACATTGCTCAAGTTACAAGTGGATAAACTTGTTTTTCAACATTTATGTTTCTTTATGAGAGTGACTATTGTAAATCAGCATAGCTCCACTGACACTGACAGAACCATGCTGGTTTTTTTGGCTAAATGTAATCGAACCCAAGGCTACAGATTGAGAAACAGGCACTTCACCAGAAAAATTGGCTTGGCGTATTTTGGTACTCGGTGTCACCGTCATGTAGGAGCTGGGAACCTTGTGGCTGGTTTTCCCTGTTGCTTTCAAAGATGTCTTAGGGAAGCTTCCTTTGAAACTGCCTCTGCTCTTTTCTGCATGTATGCTCACCACTTCTAAGAGTGGGAATCTGTGGAACTGAAGCAGACTGGCAAAGAGAATAGGGAGAAAACAGAGCTGTTTCTGTAAGAGGATATGGGAATTAAAAAATGGAAAGGAAAAGGTCAGGGTTTGCCCACAAGTACAAAGTTCAGGGTAAATGTAATCTGCATGTGAGCACCTTACATTCGACCTTCTAGGGAAACCATTCATTCCTTCTGCTGCCTGGATGACAATCTGAGAGGCTTTGAGAAATATTCGACTGTTCCTTCAATGGCTTCTTTCTCCACTTCTGTCACTTAAACAGTTATCCCTGGATAATCCGTACAGTGTTTGCTTAAAAATATTGACATTAACTTGTTTTTCTGGTAATTGGAAACAATTTTTTCTCTGCACTTTTTCTGTGAGCTGTGTCTTCTGGCAGCTCAGGGCTCGTGTTAATCAGCAGTCCAGACCACAAAATCATCTTGTGGTTATTCTGTTACGCTGAAATGACTCAGTATTGATGACTAAGGAAAGCTACAGAAAATGCTCATTTGATCTTTTAACTCTAAGATACAAAATACATTTTTGCTCCACTGGTGGTCTGCTACCTGCATCTCATCTATTAACTAACTCACATAGGTTCAAGTACTTAAATGTTAGGGTGCAAGAATGAACATAGGTTTCCAAGCAGGGGGAAGCCTAAATCTTCCTTGTTTTAAATATGGACTTTTCTTGCGTGAAAGCAATTCTGACAAAGGACATTTTTCTAATTTCACACAGAGTAATCGATTTCCTGCCCTCAGATGTATGGTTATAAGATTATCAGTAAATCCAGATTTTTTTTTTAAAAAATATTTTTTTTGGGAAGTCTGATCAACTCTTCCTTTGGCAAAGAAAATAATGGTGACCTATATTCTTTAATAACTATATTTTGCTTTTGACAAATCTAAAGGCATTCTTTTATTTAGTGTTGTACATCACTTTCGATTTTAGTGGCTATTTAAGTAACTACAGTTGTGGGGTTTAGTCTGGGCATTCAACTTATTTCAGTTAACTTTGTTGTTAAAAAGGCAAATATTTGTAGTTGAAAGAAAAATGCAAAAATTTATTATTATTATTATTGTGGCCATTACATTATTTTCAGAAACTCAAAGGTTTTATTGACAGTTGCATTTTTATTGCTTTGCTTTACAATATAACATGATTTTAATGCAAGGTGGTACATGAGGTTAAGACCTTCCATAAACTCCAACTAATCATTTGAAGTGTTTGGGAAAAAATACGTGACCATTAATATTCTTTTCATTACGGTCATTCATTCGGGTTGGCAACAAACTTCAAAAGCCAAGGGAGTTTTTTTTTTTTATTTCGAGTTTAATTGCAAACTTCCCACAGAGGTCTCAGTACACTTTTTGTAACGCAACCTTTGATGATTTGGCCATGCAGATTTGTTTTGAAGTTTTTGAAGCTGACACAAGGGTTAACACTGTAAACAACTAGCAAGGCATAAAATGGAGTCCCTAGAGTTGTTTAGATTAATGCCCATCATCCCAGGCTTGATATTTTTTAAGACAGGTTTCTAATTACTGCACCATTTATACCAGAGCTGTGCACCAGAGATTTGTACAAGCATCTGGGACAACGTTCATTGAAATGTGTGCGATACAAGACTGTCACCAACTTCTAAAAGAGCTATCTATCTACTCTGTTTGTAATGCTTCTAGAGTGCTCACCAATGCAACATGCCATGTGCACTGTACCACCTGTCTCACGTTATTGTTATTAACTTATGAGCTTCTCCAAGCTAGATAGAGGCTATATAAATTGTAGATACGAATTTCCCAAAGGCATAGGGAACACAGAACTAAACACAGATCACATTCAGCCACACTTTCAGACGGTAGCGGATACTGACCCAATAAAAATCTGACCAGTGCCTCTGAAAATTTTTATGTCAGCACCTCATAACATGAGATAAATTTTTCTTTTCAACTACTGCCACAAGTGTGCATTGCAAGTCAACACCTACACTGATAAAGTTCTGCTGCCTGTATAGTTTTGACTGATTTGAGTAACTCGAAATACATATAGTCCAGCTGAAATCAGTAGAGCTGCGGCTGGTATTGCTACTCAATAGGTGAATCTGTTGAGTTCACAGTTTATTTGTGTAAAGGTCTTGCTGCTTTGAAATTTCAAGCAAATCCATGAAAGAAAGCATGCAAGAACGAAGGGCTACGGTGAGGCACAGAAATTGTGTGGGCTGCAGGATTAGGGGAATTTCAAACACGAGGCAGGAGAACGAGACCCAGGATAAATGAGGCTCCCCAACTTGTTCCGGATGCATTTTAAGACAACTTTCGTTTTGTCACATCTAAACCCACCAGGATCTTGGCTTTCACATTCAACAAAAGAAGGTAGTTCAGATGCAGCTAAAATTCTTCGCATCCTTTTAACATCACAACACTTCCTTCTGTTCATATCTTCTTTCTACCACCTCCGTCCTCATACTTTCAATTTTTCTTGCTTTTACTCATTTCCCACCTCAAGAGTGTGTGTGTAATCTGTGGCCATAAAACCCTACAGAACTTATAACCTTTATGTGCTGGCAGTATCTACCCAAAAGGCCATGGCTTGAGAGGCAATTGGAAGTTTTCAGAAGATTTTCCAACCATTGATTCCAAGCCTTTTCCCACACAGGTCTAAGTCTCTCAACCCTCACACTATCCACGTGGACCTGTATTATTTTTGACACACGTTTTAATCTTTCCGTTTCTAGCCCCAAGGTTAGAACTCAAGGTATGAGTTTTTCTCTCTTTTGTTTGTAACTTGGGTAGCTTATATGGTTACCTAACGTAGCTCATCAGGACTTCAGCTCTTTGTTACCTCTGCTAGCCCGCTCTGGATAAATTTATGGAGGCCATGAAAAAGTTAGGCTTCAATTAACAATCATTAGCAATTACTAAAGGCAGAAAAACAATGACTTTATTATAAAATTGAATCTGTATTGTTTTGTACAGTTTTATAGAGACTGAATAGAGATAGGGGACAGTTTATGGAAGAAAAGAGGATCTAAAAGAAGGTGGTACATCACTCGGATCAGGTTAAGAGATACTTGACCAGAGAAGGTCAGTAAAACTTTCAAAAGTTTCAGATAGAAAAAAATTAACTTTCTCAGCTGGTGATGACTGGAAACTCATAGTTCAGCCTTACACCTTACATCTAAGAATTTTACATCTGTGTAACACCAAGAAGGCTAAGTAATATTATGAAAGAGAACTTACAAAGATGACTGGAGGATCTCTGTGTGGTCTGTTGTTGATTGTTATAACGTTCACAGCTTTTAACCAAAATGTTTCATTCCAAAAAAGTCTTGTAAAGTCAGTCATCCTTGAAGAAACTTTGTGACTTGAAAAGGAATATAAAAGGAAAGGTGGAAAGCCTAAGCGCAAGTATGGATTTCCAACACCTCCACTTGCAAAAGAGAAAAAAAAAATCAGATAATATTCAGCCTTTTTTTTGTTTCAGTTCTTTTCTTTTTTTTATAAGCTTTCACATCCCTAAATATATTCCACTAGTTGGTAAAGGTAGCTCTAGAAAAAACAATATCATCTTCTTGATTCCACTGCATAAAAAGCTGCTTTCTGGAAAAAAAAAGTTTCAAACTAGGCAGTGAACAGTGTGTTTGTATGCATTTGCTCTCACTCATTATCTGAAAATAAGTCAGGCAAAGGAAAAAAAAGAGAAATATGAAAAGGTGCTACTTTTTCAGTAAGACATTTTCCCTTCCTTTGAAACCATTTGTGGAGGCTTGAGGGAAGCAAATAAGCACTGAAAGTATATTGTTAATGCACTTCAGCATAGCATTTGGTTTTTGAGTGGTGCTAAAAACATCTTACACACACGCCGAGTGATCGGTACCAGAAATCCCTCCTATTCTGATCAATTTTGCACGTCGCAATTTATTATTTTTAAAAAGAAGATGGAGGCTTTAGCAAAGATTTTACAAGACTGTGTAGAATTAGTACTTTTCCCTTCAGAGAAATGTTTGTCGAACAATCTGGAAGAGGTAACATTGCTATCAGATATTACTGTAATATTAGTGATGAATTTGCAATACTAATAAACTTCAATCTCTAACTATAATAGACTACTATCAATTTAAACTGATAAGTGAACTCATAATTTCAATTTTCCTTTGCAGATATAATGCATATCCAATCAATGCATTGTAAATCTGAAACTGCAATATCAAAATGAAATTTCAAACCAGATGATTATGAGCACCGACAAAGGAGTTAAATACTTGAAGATGGAAGGAAGGTTGCCTGATTCTGAAGTCCCAAAAATCTGCTTGCCATTCTCCAAGGAGGCCATAGGTTAAGCAAAAATCTCTTTGAAAATGTACCTGTTGGATACATGCTGACATACCTGGTAAGGAGAAGAGCAGAGCTACTACTGTTTGCATGTTCAAAAATTCCTCATACTGATATTATTGTACATTCCTTTCCAGGAAAGGAACAACTGAAAGTCCTCTGTATCTTATCCGCCTCTTAAAATTTCAGTGCAATACTGCAATACTACAATATGGTATCACAGTCCTTAAAATAATTTTAGTGTTGAAGAAAGACTCAAGCACTTATTCAGTTTTAGGTTTGTCCCATTCTGAAATTCATGGAACTTCTCAGGATGCAATTAGAACTATGCTTGAAATCAAGCACCACGCATAGGTACTTCTGCTCTGATGTAATGCGTGAAATAAACACCGCAGATCACTTCAGAAGTTGCACAGGTATTTCCCTTGAAATGAATGTTACTTATTCTCTCCTTTACTCTGAAAGTGATTTTTGCTATTTCCCTGCCATTCTTACTATTCCTGATCTGAATGCTGGTTATGAACTAGGTTACCTTTAAGTTAGCTGCATCAAGCTCTTTGCCAGGGGAACATCTACAACTTTATGCAGGTCAGATGGGCAACTAACATCTATAAAAAGCAGCTGTGAGGCCAGAATGCCATTTAAAAACCCTGTTCAATTAGCGTTCACTTTCTATGTCTTAAGTCATGAAGCATCTGCAAAGTGCCCTGTTACCATACAGGCTATTATGATTCTGTACAAAATGTGTATTATTGCTGTCAAGAGAACTAAATCTGAAGTGGGATCTAAGCCCTCTTAGCACCCAAGAGCCTTCAAATATTTCTCCCAAAACTCCCAGCTAAAAACAACCTGCTTCTTTGTGTGTGTTTGTTAGTTTTTATTGGGGTTTTTGTTTGGGTTTGTGGGGTTTTTTGCATTAGTGATATGAGCATAACAATGTCAGCCATCATGCAACCCACTCAGATGACATGTATGATATCTACATGCTGACAATTATGGAAGTTACTTTGCCATTATGACACTATTTGTATTACAGCTGTCAGCTCCAATCAGAGCTTCATTGCACTTACTTGCACTCAATAACGGACAGTTGTTGTTCCAAGAACTCATACTCAAAATTTGACAAAGGACAGAACGTTTATAAAAGTATTATAAAGCCCTGACCTCTGATACCCGAGCAACTACTGTACAAGAAGTTGTATTAAACTTTGAGTCAGAATACTAGTTTGAAAGCTAAACAATCTGCTAAAGTGTTATAGGTAAGCCCAGAACTGAGCCTAGGAATAAAAAATGAAGTTGGATTTGGTATATGAACGAGCATGTCATGGAGCTGTACAGTATTAGGACACCAAAGACTGATTCTGAACTTATGTAGCCCTTAATTTATTGCTGGGCTAATTGAATAATGCATGAGATCTTCCACCTCAGACTACTGAACTTCATTTATGATTGCCATCCCAATTCCCTCATGATTGCGATAACCCTCTCCCAGTACCTACACTCAAACATTCCGAATGTCATCTTGTGTAAGTATTCTGAAATATAGAATGGTGATTGCACATTATTGAAATTTTGCTGAGATTTGGCAAGGATTTAACTGTGCTTTCCATATTTCCCCCTGAATTTTTTATCATCCCAATCAATTTAGACTAAGACGTAATGTTCAGATATTAATAAGGCTGTAAGCAAGCATTTATTTCCTTTACAATTTTCTATTAATTATAGAGCAGCTAATGCATTTTAAGAGTCAACTATTAATTCATTTACATTGGCTGTCTTTTTAATTGCCTATAAAGTACCTGTATTCATTTGAGAGCTTTACATGGAATTGTTGCCAAAAATGTCTTGTGCAACTGTACTAGAGCCTTTTTCCACCTGAGTTCTCTATTGTTTCATGCCATATTTATCATGGTTACTTTCCTTTTACACAGCTAGCCTTTTAGCAGCTCAGATCTAAAAGCATTTAAAGCAATTATCCTATGTAATTATCTTCCTCCATTTTTCTGACTTTCTTCTACTATTAAAAAAACTCAGAAACCCCCCCTCTAAATCAACAGATTTTGGACAGATACTGGTGAGGCGCTCATTATTTACAATGGGTAACTTTGTAATCTATAAAAGAGCATACAGTAAAAATTAAGACTTGTCCCTGCAGCTGTATCTTTTCCTGCTTAAGCCAGGAGAGAGATTACACTGCTATCCATTGCTGAGTGTTACAAAGATCTGAAAAAGAGAAGTTTGACTTCACAGAATCAACTGTGCATCATGTGGGAGGTTTCAAGACCAGATGAAAATGGGCAAGAAAACTGAGAGCAGCAAATAAACGTAAAGGACAGAAAGCATAGGGATTTGGCCAAAATCACCACCCTTCCAGTGTTAGTGCTAAGTGGGAAGGCCCATGTCCCAGAAAGCAAACCTTTCCTTGGTGATACTTTTAGAAATTCTATGAACAACTTTTAAATGCACAGGGACGAGATAGGTTATATAATTGTAAAACATCATTATCTATTGTCTTCAGTAATATAGTGATCTGAATTCAAGGTGAAGTTCTTTCCTCCTCCTGCAGTCACTCATCCGTAACAAAAATCCCCAGCTCAGTCTGTAGCCAATCCTCAGTCAGAACACGTCTTAACAGAAGAACGACCAAATTAAACTAAGCATGTCTCCAGGTCCACTGCTCCCTACCAAGACCTTATGTCAAGACGTTCAGTAACACACATCAGAAAAATATGGAGCAACCAGCCTGAGGAAGTTTCCAACTCAAATTCTGAGGCTGAAAGACGAAGTTTATGTTCCAAGCAAAATCTAAAAATTGTAAAAATTCTGCAATTCCATGTTGGGAAGAAAAGGAGATGTTTTTATCATCTCAAACTGTGTAGAATGTTTTCCTAGTCATTGCATGTAGCAATATGAGTGGGGTTTGCCATCCTGAACAGATTAGCCAATAGACCATCCTACAACATATCCCTGAGTAAATTGCCAGGAACCTAGATAAGCAAGTTTTGAAGCAGAATCCATTAGAAGATTCACTGACATGAACACTGACATAAGCACGATACTTGCACTTCAGAAAAAAGGCATTTTCCAGGGGAAGAATATTCCACTGGAAAATTTCTATCTCTGTCAGTAATTGGCTGATGCCCTGAAGCAGGAGTGCTTATATCTTTTTTCCCCTTCTGTAATCTTATCTAACGTAGCTGTGGATGTTCTTACTATCCATAAAAATGTCTAATCCCTTTTGAATCCCACGAAGCCCTTATCTGTCTCACTGAGTAAATTTTCATTGTGTAAAAAATCAGATTCCTTTTAGCCTTTTTTAAATTTGTAAGTGATCCATCTCACTTGTCCTTGCATTGTGAGAAAGGGTAAATAGAGGTTTCCTTCTGCATGTCGTGTATTATTTTGCATACCTCTTATACATCTGTATTTTATGAGGTTCTCCACTAGGATAACATTCTTAATCCTTTTCAACCTCATTTCATAGGGAAGCTGTTGTTTAAACAGGACCTTTCTTCCCTCTGGATGGAGAAGGGAATAAAACGATGAGATCTGCAATATATAATTTGATTCACCAGAACCGTAATTTTATGCAAGTATAATTCTATTGAAATCAGCATCTCTTAATGTATAAAGCTTGTGTCTCTGCTCCGTCTGTGTCTATAATGGCACCATATAATTTTCTGTCCTCTTCTGCCTGTTAGCTAGTATTTTTTGTACCACAGCTGTACACTGAGCAGAAGGCTTCCTGCAACTATCCAAAACAATTCCCAAGTCTTTTTGTGACGTGATTCCAAATGATTTGGACACCAACACCATGCCCAAGCAGAAAGCTCTTGGAGAGACAATCTCCAGGCTGATTTCTGTTGCTGATTTCACTGCTTGAAATGTGCTTGGCAAGGAATGGAAGATGGGTAGGGGAGGAGGGAGTGACCACATGTGGCTATTTATTTTAAGACACGTAAATGGCTGGCAATATTTTGGTTCCATTATACTTTATCCCATCAGTTGAATCTTAATAATAGAACAAGTTATATTCTATTCTGATGACATCCAGAGTCCCCATCTTAAGCCGCATAAGGTGCACTTAACACAGATGCCTCAGCTGCATAAAGCTGGTAACGTGAGTAGTATATGGGTAAAAGGAAGGTTATCATCCCTGCTGTACGGATGAGGTGATGAAGCAATGAGACACAGGAAGTATTAATTTTGTCCAGAGTCTCATAAGACATTCACTATGAAGGTGGAAATTGAATCTGAAGTTCCCAAGTGACAGTCTGGAACTTTAAACACAAACCGCCCCTCTTTGTTATTCCTTGGAGAAAGGAAAGACAAGCTAAGAGAAACCGACCTCCCTTAGTTTTCTTGTACATTGTTTCATTCTCCTATGTCCATTTACTCCTATTATTTGGGGGTTTTAGAAATGCTTATCTTTTTCAAACTTGGTATCTTCGGGGGACTGGCACACTAGAGAAATAGACGTTTAGCACAGATAATCCACTCATAATGACAAGCAAATCTTAAGGCAGGCAAAATGCTTGCTTGCACTAAGACTGGCTTCTGAATAGTAATTAATGAACACGGACGAGGCTTTTCAGTACTGCTCAGCTCCACAAAAGAAGCAGAAACAACACAGATAAGGCAGCTCTTTTTCAGCCAGCACTGCTGATAATTAAGTGACCTTGTCAGAAATTATAGATGTTTACTGATTCAGCGGAGAATACTTAAGGAGGAAAAAGAAAGGACAAAATTGCCTTTATATGTCAAATCAACTATGAAAAATCCTGACTTAAGATAGAAGAAGAAAAAAAAGGCACCTAAATCTTTATTTTCAGAAGCCAATATAAAATGGAACTAATATGACAAAAGCTTGAAGAATACCTTTGTGCATTTTTGCATTTTTATATATGTAAATCAAGTACATGTAGAGCTTTGGGCTGCTTATTGTACAGCTGTACAATAGCAGCATTAATGTGGTTTGGCTTGAGAGATGCGTATTTTAGGCTAAAGGAATTATTTGTATCAATATTACTATGGAGAGGATAGAGAAATGTAAACGAAGAATGATAATATAAATAGCAGTGAGCAATTTCATCCTGTTTAAATAAATGGGGGGGAAATGCCTGATGACTGCAATTAATTCATTACTATGTTACAAATTATAGAACTCTGTGGCTGTACATCCTAATGATTAAGTAGGGCAGTAAATGATAAAATGCATCAGTGTGGTTATTTTTGACTCTCACATCGTGAATTTGAATCCTTGTTTTTGCC
This sequence comes from Steatornis caripensis, assembly GCA_013398225.1. Classification (NCBI taxonomy): domain Eukaryota; kingdom Metazoa; phylum Chordata; class Aves; order Caprimulgiformes; family Steatornithidae; genus Steatornis; species Steatornis caripensis. The sequence continues at coordinate 98,496 of VZSC01012170.1, read as the reverse complement.
ATGAGTAAGCACCTGTATTCTATGCATTGTGCTTTCTTCCAATGGACCAGACAACTTTCTCGCCTACTCATGAAGCCTTCGTGGAGTTGATGGGTTGGGGAACCAGGCAGACACAGGTAGTGCTATCCTATTCTAAGGATGAAGCTAGGAATTCTATTCATTTCAAGGATAATTTTTAAACATTACTTCTGCAAAACTCTCATTGTGTCAGGAACATGAATGACCAGTGCACAGACTGACCTTTCCCCAGGCCCAGAACAGAACTGGACGAGCTGTTCACAGTACATTATTTGCCAGTGTTTACATTGTTCAGCGTGTGAAAATCTCAAACTCCCTGCTGTGCTAAGATCTTGGTGCACGAATAATGATGGTAAGTTTGTTGTACATCCTGATCATTGTGATGATTCCATGCTAGCTCCACTGTAGGTCAATAAAACCCAGGACCTTCTCAAGAGAAGCCAACTGGTACAAAAGATTTTCTCACCAACACATGCTCTGGTTATGTCCTTGTGACAGAGCCAGGTTGGGAACATCATGAACCATCGGCTCTGCACCAGCTGAAAAAACTCCTCTCTTCTGATGCAGTTTCAGCTGTTCCAGCTGGAGTGCATGATGCTCCCTTTTGCGAGCAAGGGATAGACACATCACAAAATACTGGGCTTTCTGTAGTCCTTAACATTAGTGCTCTACCTCCTTAGAAGTCACAGGACCACGGTTCGTAGACCGCCACTTACACCACTTACACTAAAGGGTGGAACTTACCCTCTGCTTGTACAGCATGCATTGTGTTCCCAGCAGGTTCACTAGCCAGGTTGTATGACCTCTCCTGGTGCAGCCAACTTCTAGAAATAGTAGAGAGATACTGATCACAGAACGGACATGCAAACATTTCCAGAGTGGTACAAGATGTTAAAAAGAGATCCGGCAATGGAAATATTGCCCTATGGATATACTAAAAACATATTAAACATATGAAAAATACACATTGGGAACAGACACTGGATTATGTCCAGGTGAGCCTTATCTTCATAGTAACAATTTTCTGCAGATTTTATCCTGTTCTATTTAAAAGAAAGGAGAAATTGTATTGCTTGGTATGTCTGCTGACGGCCAAGTTCCACTATCTATAATCCCTCCTTGGTAATCAGAAATATTATTAATCAGTCTTAAAAAGCTTGCCTAGCTCTTAGTTCATACTTACGCAGGTACATTCACATTTAACACCTTCAGCCTTCACGTTCCACTATTTGAATGCGTTTCTAACTGCATATGGTTTGGGTTTTTTTAGTTCTGATTTTCAAAAGTAGTCATTCAAATTATGAAGCTAACGGCACTCACTGCAGTGAATCAGACCACAACAATCTGTGGCATTAATCTCCTCAATCATTGGGTTACAGGGAAAAAAGAAACCAAACCAACAAGCCTTCACTCCTCACCACAACTCAACCTAAAAACCTACAATAAAAACTGTAAAGATGCAGAAGTTGTAACGATTTTTACTCTTCTGGGAGTATCTGGAAAACAATGACCTCTACAGAAAGGTCAACACACGGCAGAGAAAAGCATGAAAGAGGCAAGGAGCTGGGGAGCCCAACACCAGACACCTAAACCCGTGTCAAGCTGATCACTTCTTACATCTTGCAAGTCTTGCTAGTGCTTGTGTGCTCCTCTGCTCTGTTGCCCTTTCCAGAGCAACACGACGCTGCGGTCTCCTTCCCAGCTATGCATCCCCTAACTCCCCACAACCTGCTCACTCCCTTCCTGTCTCTGTTTATCTTCCTCATTATTTTTGCCAAAGCACATTACCCTGAACTTATCTTGTACATTAATAATACACTTATTAACATTGCCTTTTGTAGGAGCTCAGTGCTTTTTATTGACAGTATTTTAAGCTCAGGATCGGTGCATCCCGATGAAGAAGAAGTCGAACAAAGGAGGCAGGAGACCTCCGTGGATGAACAAGGAGGTCGCAAAAAAACTCAAAGGGAAGAAGGAAGTTTACAGGATGTGGAAAAAAGGATTGGCTACTTGGGANATTTTGTACCCTGCATGGAACGAGGACTTTTTCCAGTTTGTGCATTTTACTGTCTGAACTGAGCTCTTTTTCCACTAGTAACACCATTTTTTTAACTATACATTGCACCAGCTAGACAAATTTTTGATCTTTGTCAAGTTATGTGCCATGATGAAGTGCCTGAACTGAGATCTTTAGGAACAGAAAAAAATTTCTGGTTTTCGTATTAATTAAAATGGTGCTTTAATTCATAAAGTAATTACGGCATTTACTTGATCATATACTCCAGAAGCAAGTATCATAATTTCAAGCATACTTTTTAAATAAAGTGATTACATCTCTACTTCACATAAAAACTTAATTCAGTGTTTGGTATCACACTGTGACCGGCTTCTCCATAATAACAAAGTTTTAACACCGAAAAGTTGCCCACGTGTATTGCAGAGTACTAAATAAGCTGCCTTACAGATGTTGTTGTTCGTGCGTTTCCCATGCAATGTTTCTGTAGCCTAGCACAGGAGCTAAGGGAATTCTGCACAGCACAGGGCCCTGCACTGTATTCCAGCCAGCCATCAGCAATTCCCAGCTCACTGTTGTGCCAAAAGTCTCTTCAGTATTACTTGAAAAAAAGATTTAAATAAATATCCAAACCAACAAAAGAACAAAAACCCAAACACACACACTCCCCCACCCTGCAAAATGTTTAAGGAGAGCGATTCATTGGCAATGGCAGTACTTCCGTTTTCTTAAGTGTGATGGCTGTAAAACATACCTGGCAAATTAATAATAGTATGAATTTTAAATTAGGCACCAGGCCTCTGTGAGATTAAATCAATGTGGCATAATTAACACCGTTTCCTCCCAGATAAAAGTCTGCTATGCTGTCAAATATTTGTAATATACTTCAGCCTGAATGGAATTTTTTTTTTTTTTTGCAATAGATATAAGTTGGCAGGAAAAATTACTCATGACCTTTCAGCTTCTACAAATAATTCAGGCTTTTTTAAAAAGTCTGCACACTGCATCTTCTACCGTAAGTGGCAAAACATGATAGAAATAGTTCAGTTTTAGCATTCAGTGCAGGGTTGCTGTTTTCATGCAGAAAAAAAAAAAAAGCTTTTTTTTTTAGGGCTATAGTCCAGGAGAAACAGAATTTCATTATTGACCATGGAAATCATTAGGCAGCATGTGTGCCATTGGTACTCATAATATTCAGGATACTTACTAGATTCTGGGCATTTCTGGCAAAATATTATAAACAGCTAGGCTCTAATGTGCAGCAGTTGTGTCATGTATATTTTGTCTCTCACAAGGCATGGACAGGAGCAAGGAGAAATACTGATTAACATCACTACCAGATACATCATTGTGCCATAACACTGTACCGTGGAATCGCCTCTCTGGATTTTGTAGGGTTCTGTATAAGCAAGCTGGGAGAAGGATTGAGAGCAGAGGAGCCAACCTCAGAAATCCTGGTTTAGAGGTCAGTCTCTGCTTCTGACACAGTAGGTCTCAAGCTGTTTAATACCAGTAAGCCAGGGACGGAGAGTAGATGTTCCCTCCGAGAGCCAGATGCACCTGTGGAAGAGGTTACAGCCCCTCAGTGCTCATTAATGACCCTCCTGATCTGCTGGGAGTGCAGTTCGTATGAAGCACTTCATTCCTTTAAGGCAAAAATTAACCAGACTATCTCAGATTGTCTATTTAAATGATCTAAACTAAAGCCTTGCAAAGCTTTGCTAAATTATTGGAGAGAGTAAACTTCTGCGCAGAAAGTAAAAGGCAAGTAGCTTCAGGCAGTAATCTCTTCTGTCACTGAAGCCAGACCCGAAAAAACCATTGGCTTACATCCTCCATTTTGTATGTATGCTCACATATGAAGTCTGAAATAGGTCAGAGTCTAAAATACTGACTCAGCAACCAGATACACACCTCGATATACTAGCATGCAAACTTAGCTTGCTGCTTAACCGAATACTGAATGATCAACATTCATAAGGGTGGCACCAAATAAAAGGGGTTTATTCGACAGTTAGCTTCAGACACTATTCAATTAAAGTGGATGGCAATGAAATGCGAGTGGCATTTGCTGACATTCTTGGTTATTCTTGATAAAATTTGAAGTGTCATTTCCAAAATATTTACTGTAGTGAACATACATTGGTTATTATACTGCTTAGGGATATAGATAAGGTTGAAAATAAGGGTTAAAATTAATTTTATATAGAATTTTGGGGTTAGATATAAATTTGTGCATTTTGTCCACATTAACTGGTTTGCCCAAGTTAATATTTGGCAAAGTAAACAAAAGCTAACATTTACAGGAGGAAAAAATATGTCTTTTTTGCTGACGTCATGTGTTCACAAGAACAGACCAGAGCTGTTAAGAAACGTCATTTTTCAGCAAGCGTGGTCAAGAACAAGCCAGGATTACCATCAGTTGAGAAACCCCAGGTTCAGCATCGCAACTATTTTCGGCTGGCTGCTTTTGCAGTTAAAACACGTTCATCCTTAGTTCAGTTGTACCGCTGGTGTCGGCAATGGATAATTTTCACAATATATACAAGGGTTGCGCAAATTGCAAGGAACACAACAGCAGCAGCAATTAGTGCCCGTTCGAGATGGCTGAAAACCCTGCAGCAAAACACAGAATTACTCAAAATTCAAAGTATTTTGCATTCATTAAGAATGTAGAGCGGGGCCATTTTTCCATGGAGAAAACACGAAAGATTGAGATATTTCCATTGACAGCAAAGTCTTGGAGACACCCACAAGTTTGTTAATAGAAAACAGATCTATTTTTCTTGCATATATGGGCACATTTTACGCAGAAATAACTAAATCGGAGTCAATATTTTCCTATTAGGAATGTTCTTTCGTGCTACAAAGAACCCCAAACCAACCAACACCTTGAGCTTTCACCTGGAGTGAAACATCTTGTCAATATTTCGGTAAAATCTAAGTTATGTGCAGTAAAGTAGAAACTCAGGTGGCAAAAAATTTTGTTTCTGAATTCGACACCCACATCCCTCCCAGCTAGGCACTCTTGCCCGGCTTGACTAGTTGGTTTTATATAACCAGGGGAGAGGCATTACAGTCACTTGCTTACTTACAATATATATTCCCTGCTTTTGCCATCTGCTGGAAACAACAATTCACCACCCATTAGTGTACTGTTCAGGTTAATTAAGTTTTGCAATAGCTGAACCAATGAATAACACCACTGAAGCCTAGGGAAGCAAGCCTGACGCATTCACTTTATGCTGTACCATTACCACTGGATGGCATTAGTTAGTTGTGCTACAGGAATGGATGTGAAAGGGAACAATTAAATCTGTACAGCTTTTACCACTAAGTATTAAAGCGTTAAACTATGAGTTATCATAGTATTATCAGGTGAGGACCACTGATATTGCATTTGCTTCACAATGCTAAGCCAGTTTTCGTGAACGCAGACTCTAATAGAGAAAGCAGTGTGTCATGTTATTTACATATAAAAGGACAAATAACCTTGTCATGTCAGTAATAAGTTATCATACAATAATTCTCCAGCTGACTCCTCCCTCACATACTTGCATTTCAACTACTGTTATGATAAGCTGCACAACGTACACACTTCAGACCCGGCAATGGAAATCAACACAGGTCAAAGCCTTGATGCAGGCAACCAAGTTTCAGAGCATTTGCAAAATCCAAAGGCACTTTAAATCGAGTGTTTCAAACTCAGCTGATTGCTAGGTTTCTTTCTCTGACAGTCACGTGTTTTAGAGTCACACAGAAATCACAATAATGCAGCTGAAAACCAAATACGCACGCACACAGATCCCATTTTCAACCCACGCAATTAGACCCACATCGTGGCATATGATAGATTCACTGCCCGGATCAAAATCTGTCACTGTGTCGTGGATTCTCTAGCAAGAGCTCAGCTCCCACCATGTCCCCTCTTCTGTTTTGGAACACTGAGGAAAACAAACCAAACTTCCAAAGGGACCTTGAACTCTCCCCGCCCTGCCATGTCTTCCCTTATGGGTATTTTCACAGGAGGGAGATGGCATTGGGCTACAGATGTCATCGCTTCCCCCCAAAGGGGACCTCAAATTCTTTGTGTCATGTGAGCAGGTTACTGAAAAGTGCACGGAACAGCATAAAAGCAGAGGTGGGAGGGCTGCTTTGCAAACAGCTCTTCATCAGAGAATCGAGACCTCAGGGAAGTTGCTAAATCACCTCCCAGATACTACAGTCTTGCCTTTTCCAGGCCAGCTTAGCCATTACCCAGGTGATCCAACATGATCACATGAGAGTCGGGAAAGAGGAAGGAGAAGAGGGAGAAAACAAAAAGAGGAGTTTAGGAAAGAGAAAATGGAAAAAATCCTCTGAAAACAGGGAGCTCACTGCTTCCAAATACAAAATGTAAAAAAAGGCACGAAAACACGCTGTTCCAAAATGTGATCCTTAAGCCATGCGCATGATATGTTGAGGACATGAAATTCAAGTGCTTGGTATTAGAAATGCTGATGCCTGTGACAGAACCCTGGTAAATAATCTGGCTAGTCTTGATTACTTCATTCTTTGAGTGAAATACAACTTTTATGAAGCAGTTGTAAAAGATCAGTGAAAAGATAAGGGACTGGTTTTATTGTATTGGTAGAGATTAATCTGTCACAAAACTCATTTCAGTTTGCTTTGGGTTTAACATTTATTGCTCTTGGACTTACAAACACCTAAATTATCAAGAACACAGAATTTGAGAGCACTGTTTTGCTTCTTTATAACCTGTAATTAAAAAAAAAAGGTGTTTGGCAGAGAAGTGGGATTTTATTTATTTTTTAAAGAAGTTCCTTGTTACCTTTCCCTTACATAAGACCTAAGTTGTATTCATCTAATCATCATTCTCCTGGACGTTCATTTTTGCTAGGTAGGGGCTGATAGAATGGTTATTATGAGCAATTCCTGAATACTGCCGTTCACTACGATACAAGAAGTCTCTTTCACACTGCGGGTTTCCTCTTCTCAGATTACTAACACAAAATCTAGGAACAGGCTAATGCAGCCTGCTGCTGCCACAAAATCCAAGGCAATTGCTCAGGTGAAGTAGGATTAAAGCCTTGCATGAAAACGTGGTAAATTTTAGGACTGGAAAAATGTTACAGCATTTAATAAGACAGAATGCAAAAACAGGAACGTTAGGCGCTGGCTGTGGTGATCGCTGCTCCCTCTTCGTGGAGGCAGGCATTGCCACGGCAAAGCTGAGGCTCAAGCAGTGGGGGCACAAGGAACGGTACAAACTGGCAACTGGGAAGATGAATGATGTGAATTTCCAGCAAACGGGTCTCTCTCCAGCTGAAGACAGGGGATGTGGTCGTGGGAGAGACAAACACCAATCACAGCTGTTGTAGCCCTGGTATTTTTGCAGGAGGGGGAGAGCCTGGTGGCGAAGCTCTGTGCACAGGGCTGGTAGAGCTTTGGCTCTGTACGGGCACAGTGCTGCGTAGAGCTCTGGTCAGCCGCAACCAAGCAAGACTGGCACAGAGAACGGCTGCAGAGAAAGGCTCTTAAAGAGATATAGGGAACAAAAAGCCTACCTTAGGAGAGGTGGTGAAAGGATTTTGTTAACAGGATGAGTGGTGATACAAATGTTATCTCAAAATCACACAAACATGAAACAAAAACATGTAAATATCCATAAGTGAGCTATTTAAGGTAACGGTAATTTTGGTGCAAGCACGAGTAGTTACTTAAAGTGACCGTGCGTATTTTTAAACTTCATATTAAAAGATAACTGCTAATGAAAGAAATGAAGTTTGGAAGCATCCCTCCAAAAGAATGCGGAGTCCACACATCCCGACTAGTTTCAATAAAACTTAACGGATAACGTGGTACAGGCGACTGTAATGGTTGGAGCCTGGCCTCAGTGCTCAGTACATCCTTGGTTCCTGTTAACCTACAAGTGTGAATCTGAAAATAATCTCAGAATGGCATTTTTAAGGATGTCAGTGTGCCAGCCCTGCCTTTGGTGCTACAAAAGGTGCTGAGATTGGAGGCCCCTTTTGCTCCTCATGTTTCCATTTTTCATCTCATGTACATCACCGGAAAGCCAGACGGCAACAAAATTTTGCTCGTAGACAACCTGGGGCAGACACCAGCCTACAGACAAAAGCCTCTGTTCTGCTAGAGACCCACTGCATTTTACCTGTGTAACCCCTGAACTCTTCCGAGAGGCTTTTTTTTTTTTTTATCGGTTTGTCGGTTTATGTTTTTTCAAATTGTGGAACGAAATTATATTCAAGTAGGTTTCCTGTAAACTCCTCAGGTACAGTTATCCAGAATATAGGTTATGGTAACTTGAAAAAACACTGACAAACTGGGAAAGCCAGAGACAGAATGTCTCAGCAAGGTTTCCTGAATATAGCAAAGCCCCGTTACAGCCCTGCTGTCTGCAATACGCATTCCGGAAACCGCTACACTTAAAAAGCAAATATCGCAGACTGATAAATCATGAAACACAAATAACAATTTACCAAAGAGAACGTAAGAGTTATGCAGCTATTATCACACCTCTGCTTTGTTTCAGAGGTGTGGGTACACCCCCTAGAAACTCTCTGGACATCCTCCCTTGCCTCCGTGCTTATTTTACCTCACCTCCAAACAAAATGGAAAATATAGTAGCAAATACCTCTTCCCCTGTAAGAGGATCTAAGTGTAATGTATTTATGAATCACATTAATAATGGAATAAGGAATTGAGGAATAAGAATTAAAACATTTACATAGCAAAAAGAAGCAGCTTTTACTATAAATTATTAATAGCCTAATAATGACAATATGAAATAATAATTAACAAAGGCACAGCTATTATCACCCAAACAAGAAATAGCTTGACTTAACAAAGAATCCTACATAACAGATATGCTAATCTTATTTTCCAATTTCTGGAAACAGTTTCTGTTACTTTTCAAAAACTCATTATCAAAGTCACAAGGAGGAAACTACTCAACCATCGCAATATTTTGGTTGTAAAACAATTTGATAGTTATTATAAAGTTTTTCTCATCTCTCTGTGGGAGAACAGGATGAATTCGTTTATGCAAGAGTAATTTCTTCCACAGTCATTTTGCCAGATGATTTATTTGTAGAGGGGGACAGACAATAATAAAGTCTCAGATTTAAATAGCGCCTTTCATCCCGAAGGATCCTAGAGTGCTTTACAAGATATATCTCCACACAGGGATAACGTCACCCACCTCTGAAGTGATAGATGGCACCTGTTTAGCAGCGTGCACAGAAATGCTTCATAACAGTTTAAAGCAGGCAGTGAAGAATACCAGAGCCAACAGAAACCGCAGGTGGGATTAGAATATACTCCTAGTAAGTCCATCAAAACTTCTCCAAGGTAGCACAGCAAACATACTTTTTCAAGAACTACCACATAGTTTTTAAGTCTCTGAACCTACCTCTACTGCTCCTGGTATATAATTTACAGAAGCTCCCAACTCAGCAGGACAGACAATTTCTATTTTTGAGATTCCTTAAGGCAAAACAATGCTCTCAGAAATGTCCCCGCTTGCTCAGAATTGATTCCAGCAACACCATCCTTTTATTTTGCAAAAAATTCCAAAATAGTTTAGGTAACCTAAGAGACATGGAAACATAAGTGATCAAAACCCCACCAAAAACATTAAACAGCAATTCACTGCTGAAACAGCAGGTTCAGTAATCTTCATGCTAATAAAATGGGGTGCTAAATAATAGCCATGCACAATAACATTCACCTGTTTACGCATCTTGGCTTTATCCAACATTCACTGCAGTCTGCCAAAAGGCTTCCACTGACTTCATTGACTTTGGGCCATATTTTATTTTCTTTTTCAAGTCCGTTGGAAGAGGTAGCTCTTTTTGCTTTTACTTTTTGCATTTTATCACGTAATACTTGAATCTATTTTTTTGACTAGTGGTCGTTCCATTCACCTCAAAGGACTCATTATCACGCACCCACAGCTGCCAACAGCAGAACAGAACCACAGGTAAGAAGGAGTGTTGCATGCAAAGTCTGTTGATGACAGGAGTTTAAAGACACCAGCAACTTAATGGTGGACAATTTATGCTACGCTTGATCTACATTTTTAATGGCATATGAGTAGTAGGTGGTGTAGTCTTTCCAGAAGAAGAAAGTAACGAAGGAGCTCATGCACAGTTCCTAGAGCGCTGAGGTTTCCCATTGAACAGCTATTTAGGTCACAAAATTACAGACCAGGAATTTAAGTATGGATTAATAAAAAAGCAATTTCCACTACCAGTGTTTTTCAGTATGCTTGATAATCCTTTGCTTTTTATGAGATATAACTACCCTCACCCTCGGGTCAATACCCAAATGGTTTGTGTAATGCATACAGAGGATAATAAATTTTGTTTGCCATTTTCTTGTCTTCATTTATTCCTAAAGCAATCTGTTATGTAAACGTCCCACTNAACAGCTATTTAGGTCACAAAATTACAGACCAGGAATTTAAGTATGGATTAATAAAAAAGCAATTTCCACTATCAGTGTTTTTCAGTATGCTTGATAATCCTTTGCTTTTTATGAGATATAACTACCCTCACCCTCGGGTCAATACCCAAATGGTTTGTGTAATGCATACAGAGGATAATAAATTTTGTTTGCCATTTTCTTGTCTTCATTTATTCCTAAAGCAATCTGTTATGTAAATGTCCCACTCTTGTTTATAATATCAACTTCAGTATTTTTACAAAATGTTTCTTGTTCAGGAACAGAAAACGTGTTTTGGGAGTTTTGTTTTGGTTTGTTCTTTAAACGTGGGTCTTTTTTATTGCTGCACCCTGCAACTGTAATATCTTTTTCAAGTCATGGTGGGCTGCACCTATACCTGAACTAAGAAAGTGAATTAACTGCCCAAGCGTGGAGCAAACCACAAGAGCTGTCTTAAAATAACCCATTAACCTCAAGCTTGTGCTTATGCTTAAGTTTCATTCACAGGACTCTGTTCTTATACGCATGCCAAAATGTAGTAGCAACAAAGCACCTTTATATATTTACAGCATATGTTTCAAAATGTATGCATTTTTTATTTTCCATAAAGTCCAGAGAACAATTAAATTTCTCAGCAGCTTCTTGCGGTTTCTAAATATGCTTCCATCCCATGGTAATAACAAAATACCTTCCAGACATTTGGAGGAGCCAGAATCACCCTACACTATCTATTTTCGGATGAAAATTTGAGCTTCCCTTCCAAGCCTTTCTTTTTTGCCCTCTGTCTCTCAAGGAACACATAAACTTTCATCAGCAGATGTTTAGTAAAGGTCACTACATTTTTAAGTATGAGCAGAATCACCCATTAAAGAATGAAATATGCTAAGAGTTTCCTGACAAAATGTAATTAATTACTACAGTCTTCCTTGCCTAAGATCACATTAAAGTATATTTTAAAATTACTGCAAATCTAAATAAAGCAAGGATGTGCAAGAGGTTTGAACAAGGGATTGTCAATCAAAACCCTATTTATGTAAGGGGAAGCCTAAAACTTGCTTGCAACAGCTGATGTACAAGGATTTATTTAAGGTCAGGTTTGAAACTTATGGTAACTGGCCATCACTAAATGTTTAAAAGTTGACATATTTGAGTGATTATGCCCAACTGGTGGATTTTTTTCCAGAGGACTCATTAACAACAGTAGCAGAGTTTTACAAGGACACAGAGACATTTCCATTGACAGGATTTTTATGCCACCTGATTGGCACTTCTGGACAATACTGCATCATAAATATGTAAACATCAATACATTTCTTTTTCTGTCGTAACGGTGCAAAACCAGGACTTATAGAGACATCTTTTCCAATACCTGCATAAAGTAAGGTGATAGTTTTCCATCATATAAAAGTAACATGTACTACAGTTTAAAAAACAGAAGAGACATATACAGTATATAACAGCAAGAGAAGCAGCTCCTTTACTAACATATTATTACTCATATCGCAGTCCTACTGGCACCTCTTGGGAAAACAACATTCCTAAAGTGATTCAAATTGTCGTGGGAGATTTAATTACCCCCAGACTGGAACATCTCATCCAAAAAGCTAGGAACTCCAGCACTAATAAGTTACTTAAAATGTATGGAGGTATTCTTTAAAAATTGATTTAGAGTGTTACTCAATAAAAAAGAAATGAAATTATACAGTGCCATTAAATGTAGAGCACCAGTGGAAATGTGTCTCAATTCCAGCCACTTGCTGATATGATGAAAGCAACAGAAGATAATTAATTTTTCCTTTGTCCTGATGATTCCCAATGAGTTTTTTCTGTGAAATTAAAGAATGAAACCTAAGCAGGCACAAAGAAACACGCTATCAATCATGTGAACCATCACAGGTGTCTGGAATTGTCTACTAGACAAAGTTGTTGAGGCAAAAATGTCGGGGTCATTAAAAATCATCATAGCATCTTGTGGTTAATGGAGTACTACAGAAAAAGGAAATGAGCCTTGAGAAGCTGAATGCCCTTTACTCAATCCCCAAACATTATTTCTTCTTGTCCTTATGTTCTAAATTAATATCTTGTTTTCCAACCAGTGTAGCATTTCCATTACAATCACATGCCACTTTGGTTTAGCAGAATCATTAACCAAGCTATTTACATCAATTACCAGACAACCCATTGTCCCAGTATTGCTACTAATTCTCTTGTCTGAAAGGTCTTGCTATAAGGAAACATAGCATGTCAGCAATATCCAGAATGTGTTATTAATACTATTGCTGCCTAACCACTAATCAGTACACCCCAAGAACTGCAGAGCGTAATGATCTGTGGTTATACACTTGTATTAACTGTGCGATTTTCAGCTAACCACATACAAGTAGTTGGAGCAATAGGGCACAGAGATATACTCTACAAAGAGCAGAAATAAAAGCCAGCTCTGACACGGAACAAGACAAGAAGTTGGCAGGACCTCTACAGTCCTATAGCTACCTATATATATCGGCATGTGCTGAAATAGTATATTCGTCAGCAAATGCCACATAGTAGCTGACATTTAGGTGATGAGGATGCATCGGTTACAGCAGAACTCACGTAAGGCACAGATTTTTCCCAGATGTTTTTCCTGGTAGTCACAAGGGCTTTTTTCCCCAGATAAACAAGAAAGCAGTCATTCTTGCAGTGAAGTCTGAAGCTAAAGAATCAAGCTCCAACACACGTAACAATACAATGATTTTCAGAACAACAAATCTCACAGACTATAACCTGGTTCTATGGCAATTTCAGAAGAATTTGACTTCTGATGTAAACACCATTAGAAAATATTCATCAGCTTCTAGCATTGTACATATTCCTCGTAGCAATCATTGGTTACTGTGGAAACCATTTACTGTCTTCAAGTTTGAAGGGCTCCTTGTCCTTCAGGGAAGGCTGGTAGAAGAGTGGGAAGAAGAGGAGTGGACAAGCCGTTTCGTACTTGAGATACAAAACCTGAGTCATGACCTTTGTCGGGATCTGTTTTCAGATGTTAAAAACTAAACCAACGTAAGATTTATTTCTACAGTCAATTTTTAAATTGAACTAATGTTCCAGCTACATATGAAATATTTATTAAATATTATTCAGACAAAATGCTAAAAATGAGGACAGAATTAATTTATATTGTAATTCTACCCTGCATTCCCATTTCTAACTTTGAATGCCTATCTCCACCTAAACACTCAAAATTAGACTTTTCAAAATGTAAATACATTTTTATTATTTGGAATCTGGTATTTTATATCTTCATCATGGATTGATCTATCTCATTGAATAAAGGCCAGAATATCTGGCAAATGTATTGTGCAGAGTGCACACTCATCTATTTCCAAAGTAAAGACGAGGAGACTGAACTGTTTTTTCCAAATGAAAAATGGATGCTGCCTATGCCTAAAAAAGAATGCCTCGTCAGGAGTTATGAGACTGCTCTGATAATGTGCCGTTTTATTTGAAATGCAGAGCGGAGACCACACGACCAGACAGTCAAATTAGTCTGCTGACTTCCTACCAGGGTGAACTCCCTTGGATAGCTGGATCTCCCATCTCCAGAACAGCCGGAGAGCCTGGGCATCTGCACTCCAGGTGCTTATGCTGTCAGTAGAAATTTCTGTTTCAGACTGATTGCAATGAAATTTTTCTGAATGCTTCAATCCAGCTAAATATTAAGGAATAATTATCCATGCAAGTAGGAACTGGACTGTTTGGTTTTAAAAAGACAGACTTCTCCTGGAAGTAAATGCCATTTTTTAGTAGATGTACTATATACACTACATGTGATGTGCATTTGTTATATTACACTGTTACAGTATGGTTTTCACACCACGTGTCAAGCGATAATGAATTATTACATCAGTCTGACTTTCTGGTTCACTATCCTGTCTTGTAATAGCATAAACTGGCATACAAAGCTCCTTCTAGGCTTTGACTTCTGTTCTGGCCTGTGTCTACCTGGCTCTGACCACAGTTGTTGCCTGTGAAACTGCAGGAAAAATATATTAATTTTAAACGTAACGCTTCCTCCACCTTCCTTCAACCTGCCTTATCTGGTGAATTATCTATATTTTGTACAAAGTGAACTCCACACAGGTTTACACAGAGGAAGGGCAGAGGGTAGAGGTCACAAGTGCAGACTTCTGAGAGTTCATCCCAGTCTTAAACTTTGCCATATGTAGACTCTTCAATAACCTGATCTGGTCAAAGAGGATGTTTGTAGCTAAAGAGAGCTAAGAATAGCCTGAAGCTATGACAGAACAGAAAATACAGCCCAAAGCTATGCAGCATGTGTTGATACCCAACCACAAAAAGCAGCTTAGATCTTTAGTGAACAGCATGAATGTTACAGATAGGCAAGGACTAAACAAAAAAGGCAGCTATTTCAGCAGCTCACAGACCGTAGGTAACAAATACCAATGTGGCCAACAATTCAATGAATTACAACTCATGTGAATTCACCCATCTTTGCTGCACAAGGACTACTGGAATCGTATGAACTGCCTGGTGTGCCACAGCCTAAAGTTCAGGAGTGTGTTGACAGAAGGAAAAGAAGACAGCATGACCACGAGGCATTAGGAGGGCCACTATTTTTATTCCCAGGTACAGCATTGTACCACGCTTTCGCAGATAAAGCTGGAAAAATACCCCAGTGTGACTATTTATTTTGTTAAAACTACAATGCAGTATGCGGGGCTTCCCTTAGAGTTTTCGTTTTATTTTAGTTTGTTTGTGAGGCTTTTTTACTACAGCAAGACTTCTACCAAAAATATAAAACCCACTCCAAATCTAAACCCACCTGCATTTGACTGGTGGAGAATGAACGACAGTCCTTGATAAATGCTTCTAATGCCTTGCAGGTGGAAGGAGGTAGCTTTATCAGCCAAACATGAAAAAAACCACGTTAAAAAAAAAAATTACTGAATTGGTTTGGTGAGATCTACTTTCCACAAATCTTTGTTCAGTATCATTAATTACTCTCGATTTATTAATTATACTAATAAAATTTATTAATGAAATATTATATCAGTTCCATTATATTTTTCTCAGTATCAGAAAGAGAACATATACCTCATTCAGCTGTCCCCCTAAACTTACTAAATACCAACATGTTCTTAGTTTTCTTTCCTTTCTCTAAACCTTTCCTGGCATTCTAAGGCTTTCTGAAAATCAATAATAATGGTCCAGTTTCTTGGCCAACCCATCAGAAGTCCAGAACGCAGCCTAACCTGATTTGCCAATTTAAATATGACAGTTTAGTGCCTGCTGTTTAGCATCTGCAATAATTATCACTATTACAGGAAAATATTTTATCATTATATGAGAATTTCTCATCTATGGAAATATTTCTGTGTAGCATCTAGTAAAATATTCTTACAGTCTACAATTATTTGAATTTTCAGGTCTTAATTCTTCCTTTAAATCAACATGACTCATAATTATTTTAAGCTTTATGAGATTAGCTCTTTTAAAAGCATTGCTATGCATCCATGACAGATTTGGACTTTATTCTGTTTGCACATCACAAATATAATCTAGCTATAATCATCTAGTCCTAAAATACCACGATTTTTCAATCCTCTAATATCAGTCTTTTGTTCCCAACATCCTAATTCTGTGCAAAATGCACACTTTTCACCATTTTCACTTTGTTTGTTATCAAGCGTAGTACTGTAGTATCAAGCTAGTGCTGACCACTAGCCAGCCAAATGTCTAGACTGACAGCCCTCCACTGAAGGAGATGAAGGCCATGTGAAGTGTACATTCCTTTCTTTTCTGCAACTCGCAAAATCTCACAAGGCTATACAATCCTCTACTCCAGCACTGTCCTGTGTCCTCTGTTGATACCCTGCAAGGCATCTTGCAGTGTCATTAAATGGCATGCTCATCTTTACCAATGTCTCCTCTTTTGCTAATTTTAAGAACTAACAGTAGAAACACAGCTTATCCCTTGGCTACAAAGATCCAGCACACTGCCTATTGCAGATCAAGGTGTTTTTTCATTTTCTAACTGTACAGTTCACAAGAAGAATTATCAACCTTCTTTGTGTATGTCTTCTCATTTGTTTCAGGCTGCAGTCCACACTGAGACTTGTCAATGTTCTTTGGATAAGGTGGAGAACCCTACTGAAAGTTTCTTGATTTCCTTACCACTTGTTTAATTTACACTGCTTAGGCACGCCTAATTTCTTTTGATCTTCAGAGGCAACTCCTGAAGCTTTCATGAGATACATAGATCCTATGGGCTTTGAGATGGATCTTCCTCAGTGGTATTTAAGAGAAAGCAGAGTGCTTTAAGAGGATCCCTTAAGTTTGGTATTTCGCCTTCACATCTGGCAAGCATAGTACTAACTAGATGGCTTTTGTGTACATTAAGGTAAGTAGAATTTGAAGCAGAGGAGTAAATGCATAGCTAGGAAATATCATAGGTTAAATCAGAGACTGAATGGGCTTTGCTATTTTGGGAGATCCCATAAGCGCCATGCACTAAGAACAGAAATGTGTGGATTTTAATCTGAACAATGCTGTGCAAAGAAGATAGGGTAGTTCTTAAAAAGCGTAACTTGCTTCTGCTCCAATTGGATGAGCACGGCAACCAATAGTCCAGTATTCCCAGAAAAGAAATGTAGTTTCTCTCTCAGGCCAGAAGAGTTTCATCAAAAGTGTGGTATTACGTCAAAGTTAATGTGCTCTCAAGAAGGGGAAAAAACTATTTTACAGTATGCTCTTTAGCATATTTTTCAAATTACATGGCTGGTTCGCACATACACAAGTACTGCTGGATTCAAAGTTATGCCAAAATTCTGTTTTGAGGTACATACCAACAAACAAAAAGGAAGAGAGAGAATAGGCTAGAAGGCTGCAAAAGAGGAAGGAAACTGGTCACAATTTAGTACCTGTTGTGAACTGCCAGATTTGTCAGGCAAATTTAAAGATATTGGGAAAGAAAACCAACTTGATAATTTTGTGCAATACAAAATTTGCGGGCAGACCTTACTTAACAGTGCTCCTTCAATCACAAGGGCATGTAACCAACAGGATGGGCAAGAAGTGATTAAAAACACAAGTAAATAAAAATCTGCATCCCTTGACATTTTGAAAAAACCCACAGATGTCACATCTATGTAATTATGGTGCTTCAAAATGGACCGTGCTGCAAATGGAAATGAGAAATGGCATTTACTTACTCATAGTTTTAATAACATATGCAGATTTTGTATAATGTGTGTCAAATGCCATTTGGCTCAGCAGAATCTAATTAATCTTAGTTCTTTCCACCATATATTCTGTTATGCATCTTCAATAATATGTGTATGCTGGGGAAAATGTCCTGTAGCTGTCATAGATAACTTGAGGAATCTTTAATTTCTACTGCTTTGATAGTCCTGGTGATTATAAGGCTTGATTCAAGGTGACCATCAAAAGGCTTATCCCTAACTAGCCTTATACCAAAACTTTAGTTACCAATATGAAAGGAGGATAAGACAGAACTGCTATTGACTTCAGAAAATAGATGAAGTGCTCAGGATCTCATACAACCAGGCTCTAATAGAAGAAATTTTATTTTCTTTTCCATGACTGTTCTACAAATACAGAGCCCAGCTGCCTAAAACAAAGTCATAGATATGCATGCAACGATTTCATTTACCAGCAGAAGGCATTATTAGCATCTTGCTGGAAGCCTGGACTCAGAGTCAAGACAACAGCGATGTAGTCCTGTTTCTTTTGTGTAACCTTCTGCAAGTCACTTCACTAGTTCTTTGGCTTCTACTTAAATAAAAAGGCTGTATCTTTCAAAAGCATCTGGTGACTTAGGAATCTGCGTCTTACTGAAAGTCAGTTCTACTGAAGCTCCTAATTCATCTCACCCCATTTCAAAAATGTAAGCCAATGTCATTTATCATTCTTTCTAAAGATCTTTGATAGCTGTGGACCATAAGTACTATGGAAGGGTTAAATATACATCAAAATCTACAATAAGTTGTTAGAAATGTGATAGTTTTAAATAATAAGTGAAAAGTAACTTCTGAATTTAAGTGGTCACTCCGTCATTATTAACTCATCCTATTGTATTAAACTATTGAAAAAGATCTTAGAGGAGAGCACAGTCCTATGCACCGTAATGTATTGTGACAGGAATGTCCACAGTGAGGTGAAAAAGTAGTGGGGGTGAGTCTTTGAAACTCCCTGCTTTTGTCAGTTTAAGTCAAAATGAGGGAGTTATTTCATTTTAATGTATCCTTTTAATTCATTTCCACCAGGGGATTTTTTTTAACTATGTTGTAAAATGAAAAACCTATTACCATCATTCTGTATTCAAAACCTGCATACACAATGCTGTAACTATCCTGCTGATATATAAGGAGCTTACCAGCTGTTTCATATTTTCTCATCATTGCTTTCCTTCATTTTAAGGACTTTAAATCAGGTCTAAATATATATAAGTATGTATAATGAAACCAGCAGAGCGAGTCAACAATAATAATTTGTCTTGCTATCTCCACAGGCTGTCAAGAATTTTTTTGTTATAATCTAAAAGGAATCTTAAAATATTTACACTTGTAAATACCTAGAGTGTGACACAGGGATCAAAGATGTGGCTAATCAAAGCGTATTCAGATTGTAATATGCGATAGAAGTGCTCAGGGTTGACTTGCATTTTTGATAAAGGAGTTATGTAAAGCCAGTCTTCTATTTTGGGACATAGAAGGTCTTTGGGAATTTCTCATTTGTCTTACAATGATGCGTGACGACCTTGAATTACAGCACCTACAATAGACACCCAGCAAGAAAAACGGTAATCTGGAGAGACAGTATACATTTTTTTCCACCACTTCCACTTGGCACCAAAAATAAGTTCAAATATTTGACTCAACTTTCATAACTTTTGGAGCAATAAATCATATTACAGTTAATTTACTTAGTATTTTCTCCAGTTAATTTTTATATTATACTTAAGGTAAACTGAAGCATTTATTTGCAAGGTTTAAGAATGTCACATCACATAACTTCTGTTGCAACCCTCTTTTAAAAGAATTAGTGTTTCACTTGGATTAAATTGCATTTAGGAAGAAAGATAAGTTACAGTAACTATTTTCACCACAATAACTCAAGCTAGTGGTAAATGCCAGGCGTGGTGCAAATGCCTGAAATACGGATCCGAGTTGTTATTGGGTCTGAGGGCTAGGAAGAATTTTTTTGTGCAGCTTTCAGAGAATTCCATAATTGTTAACTTGTCTTAATAATTCAGCTTTTAATGATTGTAAAGGCTAAACTGTCTTTGTAAATTATTGATTTTGGAATGCCTTATTTTCATCCAATACCAAGAATTAAAATTCACCTTGAAAATACAAACCTTCACCTCTCCTCTGCTTTAGCTGTGATGTTTAATAAGCTAATACAGTCCTCGACATCAGGTCACAGATAGGCTTCCAGTAGCAGATGACGAATAGCAAACTCTGAGGAGCTTTATTTTGCTAAAGTGTCATAATTCTAGAACGTGTCACTAGTAGCTGCTGTATTTAGAGCTAATTTTATTTGCCTTTACTTCTTCACAGCTACCCTACCTCTCTGCTTAGATAGGAGGACAGGAGAAGAAAGAGATTTTAATACTAAGGAGATAGGTAAAGTAATTGCAACAAAATGCATTCTCCTGGCAAAAATTGGACAGCCTCCCATGGAAAGATCCTATTTTTATCCTGAAATAGTTTCATCAGTGTCTTACTCCTTGAATGTAAAAAGCCACAACGGTCTTGAAAAGAACTTTGCCCGGCTTTAGGAAAAAGAGATTTGGAAACAGAAAATAATCTATTTTTTAAAGAACACTTGAAAAATAACTGCTGACAACTCACAACAGCAGTCTACAAAAAACCCGCTGCTTAGCAGTTTCTGTTAATCTGTGATGAGGGACAATAAAAAGAGAAAGAAATGTCAAAAAGGAGATTGCTATGAGGCTCAGATGACTAATCTTCCAGTGTATTAGCTGCTGTGTTTCTCTGTAATTATGGGCAAAGCAGGCCTACAAACTCTGGGGTTTGGGATTCACCTTATGCCCAATGAACTCAGGGTAAGTCTCGATAGTGATTCAGTGGGATAGGGAACAGACTTATAAGAGTTCACACTGTTTTGCACTGTTTCTCCAATCCCACAAGACTCTAAGTGCTGCTTTGTGCACGTTTTGTGCGGTCAGGTAGCCACAGGTATTTGAATGAAATGTGGTAGCAAGTGGAATCCGCTGTATTCTCCACTACAGTTCAGATATCTTGTACCTTCACAGGACATACTGGTAATAGCATATTCTCCATGGCTTTTAATTCAGTGTAGCAAAGCACCTGAAGGACTAGATCTTTCTAAGTGTCATTTCTCCAGGAGAAGGACGCTCAGAATGGCAACAGAAACNAGTTCAGATATCTTGTACCTTCACAGGACATACTGGTAATAGCATATTCTCCATGGCTTTTAATTCAGTGTAGCAAAGCACCTGAAGGACTAGATCTTTCTAAGTGTCATTTCTCCAGGAGAAGGACACTCAGAATGGCAACAGAAACCTGGGGCTCAGAACAGAACACACGATCTTCATGTTGCAGGTCATCACAGATCTATTCTACGTAATGCTGTTAATGCCCTTGGATAGAGAGAATCAAAGTCTCCAAGGCAAGGGAAGACAGCAGCCACACAAATTTCAATTCAGCTTTTTCCTGAGGTATATGACATCTTGGATTTCAGAACTCTGCTACTTTATTCTTATTATTGTTATCTTTCAGAGAGCAGTCACCATTCGCAAACTGCTTTTAGGTCTCCATCTTCCACAGCAGAGTTTGCTGATACTCACTTGCCGATCCAATACATCAATAGGAAAGGGAGCACGGTCAAATCCGGTCACACAAGTAATGATACAGAGGATTCACACACAAACAGTTCTCTCTGGCTGAACACTGTGAGAAAAGAGAAGTCCAAGTAAAACTTTTCAGGCGTGTCTAAACACCTCACTTAATCTAAACCCAGTAAAAGCCAAAGGCATCCATTTGCTTCTAAGCATTGCAGATGGGAGACATATCCAGTTCCTCAGAAAAACGTCACAAATATTAGGAGCCCATGACTAGTCAGCGATTTCAGCTGTCACATGAATTTCTAGTGCCAGTCATCAAAACAGTAATTCTCTTAACATTGTTTCTAGGGTACAAAGAAAAAAGAAAAATTATATTGAAATTTCCTTAAAAGCAAAAAGAATCTGCTTCAATCGTGGCCTGCCAGAAAGTATTTGACCAAGTTCAACAGCTGGGAAGCCTGTTTCACTCCTCATTTGTGCTCCCTTTGCCATACCAATTGATGTCAAGTGTGAACCATGAGAAAGTTTAGAAAGCCAGCAAACAAGCTGTAAACAAGTGACTGAGGTAGAGGTAAATGTTTTATTGCTATCATCTTGTATCGGGTTCAGAGTTTGGTGTTTTAAACTGCATTGCACAGTCACACTGTGCATTGATTTATAGTGTTTATGGCAACCAATATTAGATGACTGTACAGTGTAAAAGAATGTCAGCCCTGCATTACAGTCCCTGCGTCTCACTGCATCTGTGTGATTTACAGGAAAACACATTCTGTCATCAAGGAGTCTTTTTTTTTCTTTTTAGGAAATCTGACTTCACTTCTGTGTTAAATGATGATTGCCCACAAACTGGAAAGGGTGAGCAATTGAGTGCAACAGAAGCTGAAACCCTCAGGGCCTTTTAATTTTATTTTTAGCACAAAACAATTCCGCTTTTAGATGGATATGCACAACCGGCGGGAGGAGAAGGAAACAAGGAACGTGAGAGATGAAATGAGATCCAATATTCTGTTCTTTACAGTTGATCAAAATGTAAAGATGAATAATCTGGAACCAAGAGGCAATGTTAATTTGCAGCAGACAGTGTTATTAATGTAGCTATACGCATTGATGAACAGGAGGCACTCCTGATGATAAACTGCAGGTAAATCACAAAGACAGCACTGTTTTGGTTATGCATTGGATGCGTTTGTATTTAATTTGTCTTTCCAGCCCATTGGTCTCCTGCTCATTTTAATGACACTTCTGAGATCATCTTTTGGAGTATTTTGAAAGGTGTTGTCCAAATTTTAGAGTTTTGAGTGACCACAACATCAAGTACATCCTTGTTTATTAACAGAGTAAGGTCTCTCTAGCAAAGCTGAAACACAGGCTAAATGGAGAGGTCTATTCGTATTTTTCTAGCAAGAAAAAGAGCTTGACTTAAAAAAGGAACCAGAAAAACAACTTGGCACTACTGCTTAGTCAACAGTCACACTGCCTAAAGCAAGGAGAGCTGAATTCTTCACTGATCACCTGCCTTTGGCTGTTTCAGAGACAGCCAGGAAGAAGAAAGAATATCATGCAAATCGCATCTGTGAGCCAACCTGCAAATATTTGCAATCTGACCTAGGCAGAAAACACAGACAAGGTTTCTTACATCTTTCCATTTAAGCAAACACACATGGAATGGGATGATCTGAACCTCCAAAAATCCTCCCAGGGAACACAGAGCCCATTTTCACATGGGCAGCCCTGCAGCTTCCATGTAGAGTAGACTTTCTTTGAAAACAGAAGAAAAAAGAAAAAGGGGATAACTTGTCACTGCAATGCCTAAGATAACTTGCTGCATTTGCACAATAAACAGCAGCAGAGAGCTGCTTCCCAAATACATACTCACAGTGATTTAATTGACAAATACATCCCTTAAAGGAGGGAGAGAAGTGTCACTCCCTCCACAAGGTGAAACCAATTAAAGTTTCTACTGTTACTATCAGAAAAGAAAAAAAATCCAGCAACAAGAGTAAGCAGCAATTATAGGTATTTCATGACAAAGAAAACACTTGACAAAAAAGCAAAAAGGGTCTAAAATTTTTATGAAAAGTACTTCAGCTTCCTTAGCAGGGAGAGTTTGAATTATGACTGCAACTTACAGGTCTTGTTAATAAAATTGTTCTTTTATACTTGTGTTTTTTATAGAACACAGTAGTAAGAAAAAGCAAATACACATTTATGGACGTTATCAAAGGGAGGATCTGATGAGAACACACATGGTCGCTGCAAACAGCTTATATGGGAAACATTTTTTGTGTCGTCTTTAGAAGTATCTCTCTTGATAATGGATTAGATGGACCACTGTCTCTGTTCCCACACATTTCCACTTTCTTTGAAGCATCTAAAGATACTAAAATTAAAATGTATTAGAGTGGCTTAATTTTGTTTCTTTGTGGTTTTAATTTATAATATTTCAGTCTGAAGGAAAAAAAGTTGGGCTTCTTACCTTTTACTTTCAGCCAACCTTGATTAGATACTTATTTGTAAAAGGAATGTTCTCTTCATTGACTTCAGCAATGTTCAGCCACTTGTAAGCAACAAACTTGCACCAGGTGTTGAGCATAGCTGTTGAGCCTACAGGTGGTACAGCTCGTCAGGATGACAGGACAGAGGGACTGAAGCACAACTCTATGAAGATAAGGTGCAGTAGTGAGAAATAGTGCCCCATTTCATTACTTGTGATTACATTCATTCCTATCAATCACAGAACATCCCTGCATATCAAACTGACCATTTCCAAGGCCAATTCCTACTAAGTGGGATGCTATGCTGCTGTTAAAAAGCAGAAAGGAAATAGAAAAATAAGGACAGGATGCAACATATAAAATTGTAAATTCTTTAAAAGATTTTGCAGTTACTATTTTTGCCTTTTTTTTTTCTTTTCCATCTTGTGTTGGTGGGAAGTGTGACAATGGCAGCTTGAATGCTGATCTCCTCTATTTGACCTCTCCCTGAGTGCAAGGTACATCAGAGAAGTTTTCCCACCCTGCTCACCAGCACTGACCCTCAGAATTAGGGTTTAACTTTCTTGCCCTCTCCTTGTTACTTCTAGCACCAATAAGAACAACAAAATTTTGGTAAGGTTTGACCACTTGTATAGGATTTGGTTTTTTCCAGCTGACCACCAGAGAGGATGACAACTTACAGTAACTATAAACATTAACAGGATTCAATATAGTAATTTGGAGTTGAAAGTATCTGTTTCCCAGTACCAGATGACGCTCATAACTTTTACAAGTTACTAAGTTATTTCTTTCAATGCACAGGCCCTTTTTTTTTAAACACGGACATACTGTGTTTCAGCTCCTACTTCAGTGAGACCAAAAGACATTTTTGATTGATACCCACTCATTTTTACCATTGTCTCTCTGCAGCTTTCAGGCTACATTGTGTAAATGAAAACTGAGTTTGCCCCTAAAGATCTTCAACTGCTGTAAGAAAACGAAGAAGTACTGCAAAAAGACAAAGTCCGAGAAACATGAGATCTCTTCTCACCCGCACTGGAGCCGATCCTTCAGTAGCATAAATCAGGACAAGCCTGTTGATGTCTAAAGACTATGCTCATAATCTATATAGTCTTGACTTAGCTGTGCCCTGCTTCCTGAGCCAAAGTGATTACAAATATATCACAAGCCTAGCTCTAATTTCACATAGCATTTGGGACATTTTCTTGTTTCCACAACTTGATTTCTGAAGATTAGAATGCAAAACTTCAGATATTTCATATGTTGTATGGCAGCCAGCCATAACAGCACCTTCATTTTTTATGAAAGATGCAGTCTAGTGTTGGATTAACTGTTTCTTTGTTTCACATTTCATTGCATTTGAAAAAGAAAAATCACACTAATTCGTATCAATGCAAGTGAATTATTCATTTCTCAGGAATACAGTGGACAAGAACTACCACAAAGAAATGAAATGATAAAAGCAAACAAACAACTACGGTAGCCTGAAAACTCAAAAATGCATTCAGCATCCTTTGTGGATCTGTAATTGAAGATGACAAATATGTCATACACTGCATTTGTAAAGGATGAATGACTGCATCACTGATTCTACCCCGACAATTATTGCATTTCCTGAGGAGGCACGGCCCCTCCTGTGAAAAGGGAACACGAGAAGTACAGACACTCCTGTACACTTTTAAAAGAAGCAGCAGCAAAAGCCAATGTACTCAGCAAAGGCAGTTCATTACTAGTCAGAGGGGCATCACTGACCCTAAATCCAATAATGACTTTATGCTTTGGATGCCTCTAATTAATCTGCCACACTGTGGGCAAAAGCAGCTTAAGGTGAAGGCATGAAAGGAATATAAAGCAAGTTATTCCTTTGTTCTTCAGGTCCCCTTTAGAAAAGTACTACCCATATTTTCCCCAAAATCTAGTGTCTCACACAAAAGAAGAGAAAGATTTTTGGAATTAGCCTCTCAATTTGAACCTGCAAGTATAACAAAAATAATATTTAGAAATCTATGTTTCTTACTATAATAAATGCTATTTACTCCTTCTGTTTCTGGCGTGACATGACTACCTAGAAATAAAGAAAGTAGCCACGATCAAATGTCATGCTTGGTGTGATCTTACCTTTCCCCATTCTTCTACAGTCTGATTCTTTAAACAGTTTCCCTCTGAGGTTTTCTAAATCTGAGAAAGAGGCCACCTGTCTGTCTTGGCTAACACTGGAAAATCCCTCCCTGAAAACCTGAGGAAAAAACATAACCAGAAAAATGTCACCTGCTCTACCAGTGCAACATGGGTTAATTATGAAAAGGAAAATAAGCTGAATCACTTATTTCTTAGTAACTCCTTCCTCTTCCCTCAATTACTTGCCATGAATCTTGGCACCAACAAGTGGCAGAATGAAGTATTTTTTTCAATTATTGTTGCTAAAAGCAAAGGAAAAAAAAGAAGGACCGACTCGTATGAGAAATAAAAACCACTAGAAATAGAAATCACAGCTCATTCATTTTTAAAAATACTTACAAAACTGCTTTTTAAAAATCTTCCAAACAAATAAACAGTGCCTGGAAGTCAGCAAACCCTCAGCTTTGAAAGGCATCTCTGTCTCTCTGGTAGAGCTTGACATTAGCAATGAGGTATTTCTTCATACAGGAGAAGAAAGTTTCTCAAATACAAGCTCCTCATTAGGAAACTACTTATTTTCCCCTGTCTTCCGAGAAAATGCATTTCATTGCATTTATACCCATCNTCCTCATTAGGAAACTACTTATTTTCCCGTCTTCCGAGAAAATGCGTTTCATTGCATTTATACCCATGCTACAAGCATTAGATACGGGTAACGATTTGATTCCTAGGTGGCCATTCTATACAGCTATCAGGATAAATCTGCAAGTAATGTTTTCCTGGATAGACACTGAACAATTGTTATTTATATCATGGTAGAATTAAGAGGCTCTCAGTGAGAAACCCATCATCATTTAAGTATTAAGTACACAATAAGATCTCCAGGGGATTTTGTGGTTTAAATTGGAAAACAAAAAATAAAAGATCATAAGCAGCTGTTTTACAACACGACAATGGCAGGGGGAAGAGAAGTATTTGGCAGAAAAATGCCCAAATCTCCAGCCCATCAGATAAAATTGGCGGTATTAATAAAATCTTGACCGTCTTCTTTCAGTTCTGCAATGGTTATGTTAGCATGTTTGTTTTTTTAGCAGCTTCCCTGTTACTGAAGATGGAGCAGGTGGTTTGACAGCAACCTGGAGGGAACAACTTGCAAAGCTCCGGTAAGCTCTTCGTTAGGCTCGGTACTTTCTGGGTAACGGGCAAGGAGACAGGCAAACACTTAAAACATTAAAGCCTTTAAAGGGCAGGAAAAGCTTAACGACCTTTTTATAAGTCTAGCGTGTTTATTCTGTGGTGTGGGTGAGATCATGAGGTATTTTTTAAACAATAAATTATGTAGTTTCAGGCTGAGTTTCCGAGTCATCCCCCAAAACCAGCTCAGAAGCAGCAGCGTAACAACGCCTCCTGGTAATTGAAGTTAGTTGAACAAGCCTCTGAGCAGTCTGGAATTATGAATAAACACTGCTTTCTTGGTTTGGTTTGTTACAAAAGGTTGGTCTCGAAACACAAAAGGGAAATGTAATGGAATTTGTCTGATGCTGGTAAGATCAAAGAAAAGCTTGTACTATACTGCCCTGCAATACAACTACATGATGTTACCATGAGGCATTTTTCACTTAACTTTGATAGTCCAAGACTCCCATTTATAAAAGCTAGGCACCATTAACTTTGTCCTCTGGGTTGGTTTAGTAATTTTTCAACCCATTTTACTGTTCTATATGTATAATGGACAACTGCAAGGTAACTGGTGCAAGCTAGTCCTATAATTCAACAGGAAAGAAAATGTAAATAGATCCTACTCACATTATGCTAACTGCTGAACTGATATTAGCCAATGTCTTCTGTGATGACTTATAATAGTCAGAAGGCTTGTAGTTCACACTCTGCCACCGCCCTTACATTCACATTTTTTATAGTTTAGACACTTGCAGTGTTTCAACTAGCGGCTATGTTCTTGCAATACAGCTAAGAGGGACCTTGAAGTGGAAAGCAGAAGTCTCCAGTCCAGTCTCCAGTAATGATCAAGACAGAAGCACATACAGGCAAATTAATTGTCCAAATACTGCTTCTTAATGTGAATGTTTTAAGAAAAGAAAAAAAAAAATCACATGTCTACCTATCAGCTTTTTAATACTTTGAGTAGTTCAGCAAGAGATTGAGGTCAGGGAATGCTAGGACAGGGGATCAGTATTTTCTCAGTGCATCGTCTAATTAGCTCCTAACTCCCCGAGAGACTTCAAAATATTATCTTAAGATGGAATTTTCTGGACACAAAGTTTGCCATCTGGAAAATTTCCAGCTCCTTTCGAAGCTGGATTATGCCAATCTGTTTTATGCATTTGCTTGTTATATGAATTTTAGACCGCAATCATTATTAGGCATACAGCCGTTAAGAGACAGTGACTGACGTGCAAACTCACCGGTTGTCCTTGCTTTAAGGAGGAGGAAAAAGAGACTATGACAAAGTGTGACGCTGATTGCTAGAAAATCTAGCAAGATCCAATCAGTTGCTGTTTTTAAATCAAAATTATTTTAAATAGCACATGGATGAGGTAGGAATTTTAATTCATTTCTGCCAGAATCTTTAGCTAAAGAAAACATCGATATTCAGAATTACTTGGAAGAACAAGAAAGCAGGCTCTGATCTTACTATGTCTGATTCTCAGGAGTATCCATTACAGAGGGAAAGGTATTTGCTGACTTTGGTGACACTAGTCCAGCTAAGCTACAGCGTGATCCAGCCTGCGTGTTTCTGTAAAGGAATAAAACCCCACATATACCACCCACATCTCTTAACTGCATGGAGAATCTGAATCTAGATACACAGGATACCAGCTCATCTGAATCAGCCTAAGCCTGGTACACTGTCACTGACTGCAGTGACATTCAAACAGCTATCAAAGCCTCAATCGGCTGTTCAGAGAATACCCTACTTCAGCTTTTTTGTAGATAAAGTAACACTATATGGTTGGTTAGTGACCTGACCATTTCAGAAACAGGTGTCTAATTTTTTTTCTATATGGTCTATTCCACTGCCTTCTTTAAAAAAGGGCAAAAATCTATGACTCCTGTTAGGCTACACTGTACTGAGTTGTCATGATCCTGCCAACAGAAGCACAAGCCTTAGCTATTGTCAAGTAATCCCACTGAGTGTGCCTTCTCCCAGGTGCAAGCACTCGATCTGCAAATCTGATGTCACTTTTGTTTTCACTTATTCATTTTAGTTCCTGCTGGTCTGCCCTGTACTTACAGAATCATCGGTATACGCTCATACAGTTTTCCTTCAGCCAGTGCACCTTCCTGTATTTTACTGCAACTTAGTTACATATTGATACTGCAATCACAGCTGCTACCAATTTTAATTCTTTGCAATGGTTCAGAGAGAACATGAGTTTTTCATCCAGAAATCAGTAAGACAACTCACTTTGGGAGTGTTAGCAATGTATAAAATTAAGCAGGTCACTAAGTTNGGTGCAAGCACTCGATCTGCAAATCTGATGTCACTTTTGTTTTCACTTATTCATTTTAGTTCCTGCTGGTCTGCCCTGTACTTACAGAATCATCGGTATACGCTCATACAGTTTTCCTTCAGCCAGTGCACCTTCCTGTATTTTACTGCAACTTAGTTACATATTGATACTGCAATCACAGCTGCTACCAATTTTAATTCTTTGCAATGGTTCAGAGAGAACATGAGTTTTTCATCCAGAAATCAGTAAGACTACTCACTTTGGGAGTGCTAGCAATGTATAAAATTAAGCAGGTCACTAAGTTTTTGCAGGGATGATAGAGTTATAGGAGCTTTCCTCTAAAAGAAACCCGCATCGTTATTCAGGCATGATAAATCACCACTTTTAGGGTGAAAGGAAAGTAACCATTTGACATGGCACTCTGGATGACAAGGAGAGAATATTTGGCTGAGGGCTCTAAAGCAAACCTCTACCTTGATGGAAAGTGTTACGGAATCTGTAATATCTATACAAAACCAGCAGGACCTTAGCTTAATAAGGTCTCATCCAAATGACTTGCACACTAAACTGCATAGAATTCAATTTCTCTACCTCTGAAAGATGAAGGGCAAGTTGATCCTGCCAGGGATTTAAATTTATGGCTTCATGGCCTCAAAATGTGAAATGTGTACCATTAAATTAGTCTGCTCAGTGGCTAGATAACATCACGTGGTTTTCTGAGCTATTATCAAAAAAGCAAAAAACATTGGAGGTGGGAATACAATCATAAAAAGCAGGTAAAGGCTAAATAACTAGTACTACATACTGCATACACAAGCATTTAAGGTAAAAGGTGAGGAAAGTTTTGGCAGAATTTCTTTAAAAAAAATAAATGGGAGGAAATCAGCACAGTGAGAGAAGACGGCTGAAAAAGATTACTTCTTCCTGTACTCAGTTGTCCTGTGTGCCTAGAAGTCACTTCTGTAAATAATGGAGTATCTCTGTAGTGATCTGTGGCCGTCAAAGCTGGGCCAGATGGAAAGCTGTTATAAGTGACTCCCTTTAGAGACATTTTGCCAATTCACAGCAGGTCAGGACAAAGCCCACTGTCAGCTTTTTTCCTGTGAGAAGCATGTTAAAGTTCTTCCGTCTCACAGGTGAAATTCATCTGGACAATGGTCCTGAAAGGCAGCAAGATACATTGGTGGCGTTTATTCAGAAATTTTACTCCTCCACTACAAACCTTGGGTTAGAATCTACCCACGAGCAATGAAACCAGGTAACTTCTCATTGCTTTCACCCACCCTGCAAGCTAAACAGAAAACAATTACTTCTGTTCACATAGTGTGGTAGCTTTCTCTTCCAGGCTAATTAAGTGGAGAGCATTTGCTGGGATTTGTAGCCTCAGTTTAAAATAGGAGGCTGAAATGAGTAAGGTATCTTTGCAATTTCCACGGTAGACCGTTTTTCTGCATGTAATCCATTACTGCAAATCCAAACAATAACTTAGAACAGCGATAATCCTCCATAGCATTGACCCTAAAGATCTTTACAGCAACACAAATGAGATCAAAGGACAAATGAAAGTCTCTTAATCCCTCTAAGTGTGAGTTCAATCTAATCTTACATTTCTGTCTTTTAATTCTCTCTAAATCTGTTTTTAACTTTGCTTAACATTCATTATCCTTTTTCATGCCCTAATTCTGGAAAAAAAAAAAGCATGTCTCAGTACATTCAAAAATTTATCCACAGGAACTCTTTTTTTAATACGAAACACGAGTTTCTCTTGCCAGCAATTAGAGTGGGAAGTAGGTGGAGGGGAGAAGTGGGTGTAGGATATGCAATGGAGGATTAAGATTGATGAATGAGGTGCAGAAAGACTCCTTGGTGATAGCTTTGTCACTTGTGTGACCACAAAATATAAACAATAACTTTTCAAAATAAGATTGTCAGGGCCAGTAATTTCCTTTTATGAAAATATTTACCTTGAATTGAAAAAATACACATATTGGGAGAGAACAGCATGGTTTAATGAGCACAAAGGACAAAAATACCCCAGATTTATTTTTTTGTGACCTTGAATTTTCAAATATATTATATTAAACAGTGTAAAATACTATTTTTACTTCTGCCAAAGGATTAAATAATGCACCTGACAATTTCTTTGTAGTAAACAGCTTTATCATACCATTCAATATGGACCTTTAATACAGACCAAAGCTTGTTGAGCCAGTGGCAAAACTCCTGTTGACTTCTGTTGACCTACAAACATGACCTATCTGCATCACACTAAACATCATAGGGATCAATGAGAGAAACTGAACACAAATGAAATATTTAAGGGACACAGACTTCAGAGGCAACCAGAAAGGCACCGTAGTTAGAAGACATATGTGACACTCGCAGGCCGTGGTCCTGCACGATTGCTGAGTACCCATTGCGCTGTGACACTGATTGTACTCTCCTCTTCAGAAGCATAAAGGATCTAATCCCATTCTTCTAATTAAGCAGAGAATAAAGAATTTGTATGCATAAGGATGACATCTTTGTAAAATTTGCCTTTTATTCCAACATTTTCAAACTGTGGAATAAGGAAATCGGGAGAGCCAAGCATGAAAACAGTGAACTACACCAGTCCTACCGAGAGTTTGTTACGGAGTGAACAATCCAAGAGAGTAGGATGTCTGAAGCATTCACTTCTTTCATGTACTGTTTATGTAAGCATTATTTGCTGCAGGAGCAGGAGAGATAGGTATGCAGGTGGAAAAGTGTTTTCTTTACATTTTGAGATAAGTACTCTTTTTTTTTTTTAATGCTAACATGCTGATCTCAACTTCTTGTTACTGTCCTGGTTTCAGCAGGGATAGAACTAATTTTCTTCTTACTAGCTGATTTAGTATGGGATTTGGTATGAGAAGAATGTTGATAACACACTGATGTTTTTAGTTGTTGCTAAGAAATCAAGACCTTTTCAACTTCCCATGCTTTGCTAGCGTGCAGGAGCACAAGATGTGAGGGAAGACAGCCAGAGCAACAGACCCAAACTGGCCAATGGGATATCCCATACCATAGACGTCATGCTCAGCATATAAAGCTGGGCAAAGAAGGAAAGAGGGGACATTAGGAGTGATGGCGTTTGTCTTCCCAAGTAATCATTACACATGATGGAGCCCTGCTTTCCTGAAGATGGCTAAACACCTGCCTGTCGATGGGAAGTAGTGAATGAATTCCTTGTTTCCTTTGCTTGTGCGTGGCTGTTACCCTACCTGTTAAATTGCCTTTATCTCAACTCAGGAGTTTTCTCACTTTTACTCTTCCCATTCTCTCCCCCATCCAACCAGGGGCTTAGTTGCCAGCTGGGGTTAAACCACAACAATTACAACCATCTTGTAAAGAACACGCTAGAGAAATCTCAGCAACAAAGACCTCAAGTAACAAGCCTGTTTATGGAGAGAAAAAAAAAACAAAGATATGCTTAAGTCTATTCATTCTCTCAATTGAGATCTATGAAAGAGCTATCAACAAAGTCAGTTTGGGGCTCCCCGCTTCCTGTGTTACGTACTGCTCAGATGAACCAAGAATAGGATGTCGATTATATACCACCATAGGCCAGCAGCAAGTTATGATTTTCCTGGTATAAAAGGTGTTGCCATGTTTCCAAGGGCTAAATCAGTAATAAGGCAGCATATGCATCTCTCCAAGCTCCATCATTTGCAAAAGGCTGAGCAGCCAGTCTGCTTTTCATGGATAGAAAAAATGATCCCACTGTGACTTGTGCAAGTGGCCAAATTTGGCTTGTTCAACACTACCTGAGGTTTCCACCTTACTCTCAGCCTGGAGAAAGGAAGGCTTGGGGGGAGATTTTTCATGTGTACAGACACATGATGGAATACTGTAAAGTGCGAGCCAGACTTTTCTCAGTGGTAAAAAGACAAGAGGCAATGAGCAAACTGGATTACAGGAAATTCCATTTAAACATAGAACAAGCTTTTTACCTTAAGGATGATCAGACACTGGAAAAGATTGCTCAAAGTTTTCACAGGTTCCTTCCTTGGAGGTATTCAAAACTCAACCAGAGCAGGGTGCTCAGAACCTTGTCAACTGTTTTGAGCAGGGAAGCTGAACTAGACAACCTCCAGAGGTTCCTTCCCACCTCAACTATTATGTGTGGTTCTGTGATTTATAAGTGGCTATGCATGCCAGATTTTATATATATATATATATACACACACACACGTATATATAAAATACAGCCTGTGTATGCATATGGATCTGTGTGTACACAACCTGACATTTCGTTACTGATTTTTCCTGAAGACAAAGTCAGTATTTCTCTTAGTAAGGCTATTACATTGATTCAGATCATTCCAAAAATATAAACTATCAATCATTATTTTAAGCAACACATGTAATGAGGAAGGGAAGTATGAAATTCTGTCTTTTCCCAGAATATTGCATTCCACAAAGCTCTCATCAGGTCTATATGGAAAATTTTGAAAGGTTTTTCCTTTGTAGAAAAAATATTAAAGTAAATACAATACCTAGTACTACATTCCTGATATAAGTGAATAATAGTTTGGGCCATACATGGCAATCCAGAACCTTAGTTTTTACACAACCTTCAACTTTTACCACCTTTAAGAAGCTGAATTCTGGAAAACTGAATTGAGAGGAAGACTATTTCTCTAGTGCCTTTTTCCCCTGAAGTAATCCCCTACACATTTGCTGTTGGAGATAATAAAAGTTAGGCTGCTTGTTTAGGAGGTCTGGAAAATCTCATTCTACGATGGACAGGCTGTGTGGGACATGTACCCACAACACAGGAAAAAGTCAGGTTCAAGTTCCTGCTCACATTCGTTTCAAATAGAACTGCAACAAAGCCTTCTCCTGCATCAGGAAGCCGAGTGGTGTTTTAATGGGGATGTATGTATAGGGGTGCATTAAAAAAAAAAATCACCATGGATTTTGAAGAAAATTACAACAAAAAACCAGCATTACTGAAGTCACCTGACATTATTTGGTCACAATTAGCTATTCCTTCCACCTTACCAGCCTCATGTCAGAAAAGATCTCATAGCTTCTGTCTGCTTCATTAATGAGGCTCCATATAAGTTTTGTAATGCAGCTATCACTCAATAATATTTTGAGGCGATGCCAACATTTTCATGTTACGCAGATTTGTGTATTTTAGGATACTGAAGGCTTTTTTCATTAAGCATTATTCTTTGCTAATGTGTAGTTAATAACATAATGGAAAAGCTTTTAAACTGCTCTGAGGATTAAACCACTCATACTTGTTTAACTGCCTGATTTCCTAATGGATATAGTGTAGGATTTAATATTCTGTTCATTTACATTACTTACCAGAAGAAAAGAGAGAGACCTTTAACGGCTTGTTCTAAAAACAACAGTAAATCATGTTTAAGTTGATTGATTTCTGCATATATATTAACACAAACTAATGAAAGGCACAATGTCTTCATAATACATGCCATCATGCTCAACTACAGCTGAATATTTAGATTTTTTAAATGTTTATATTTTACTTGCTTAGACTGGAGAAACTGCATCCCTATTGCTTGACTGAATTTGACTTCTCACAGATAGCACCACACTTTGTATGAGGGAGTGAATCTAAGTTAAAATAAAATTCAATTCCATCCATAATTAATAGAGCTACACTGATTTACATCAACCACTGCTCTAGCCCTATATATCTGATATCATAATTGGAAATCTTTGTTCAAATACATCAGACATAAAAAAACTTCAGCATTAGATTATATCCCCTTTATCCACTCTGAGAAATACTTTAGCCCCTAACATATTCATTGAAACGGAAATCAGCTGAGAACAGTAGTGAGAACTGCTTGCACCAGGCAACACTTGAGCATGTTCTCTTTCATGTCAGTCCTGCCTTCTCTCTCCCACAGCTATTCCAGTAGCTGCATCATGATGGTGAACTTATGACACAGGTTAAAAATCTTAGTATAAAACCCCAGTTTGAGATCTCCCCAGACACTCCTTATTAGGATGTAAAAGTTAACTGGGCCCAAATCTCCTTATAAAACTACCAATTTAATGAACACCCCCTCAGAGTCAAACACTTATCCATGTAAGTACCATCATCAGCCTAAGAGATACAAGGCATCTGCCTGCAAAGCACGGTCTCCTCAACTAAGAGCATTCTGCACTACAAAAAACCCCAAAAACTCAAACAAACAGAAATGTCTAAGAGAGAGAGAACTGCCTAAGGCAGTTCTCCAGGTGTGTTGTAATGCTGATTGATTAGCTTTCTGCAGACCTGGTTGCTCTGCCACCTTAATGTTAAATAACATCTTACTCTTCAGAAGCCCCACTGATATTCCCTGCAATTATCCAGAGTTCATAGCTCTACTCAGCATGAGCAGGCAATGAGGGTATCAGGGACACACTCTTAGCTGGAGACAAAGGACAAAGATGGCAAAACTATTCTGGATAACCCTCTGTAAGTCCAAGGGCTGTCCGAATTCCTGACGGTGAATCACAAAGGCAGAACTGATATTCCAAGAGCTATTCTCTTATAGAAACAGCCACATTTAGAACCTTAGAATAGTTACCCTGATACGTCTTACTGAGGATGCTGTGAAAAATTACTGTCATGAGTGCTAAAATAATAACAGAAGTGATTAAAAATTACTGTCATGAATGCTAAAATCATCAAATCCTTAATGTGCACTACAAAATCTATTAGCTACTTCAGGCCACATACTCTATGCAGTTTGGGAAATGATATTTCTGTTGTCTGAATGGCAGCTGCAGTTCAACAATAAAATCACACACCAAGCACTCTCACTAGTTGACCTGCTAATACAAATGGCATAAACGGTAAGAACTGGCATTTCACAGAAGTCTGCTAGGTAAACAAAATCAGCAAAGGTCAGGGAAACATCAAGGATAGTTAAATAGGATACGTGCAATTCTCTTTTGTTGTTAATAAATCTTCATTTTTTTTCTGACGAGGCAATATCCTTTAAGAGGACGGCTCAGGAATTAAAAAAAAA
>VZSC01012170.1:41056-61892 GCA_013398225.1 Steatornis caripensis | reverse complement strand
AAAAAAAAAAAAAAGAACTTCCTGAGAAGTGTTTCAGTGTAAAACTCTCAAGCACTAAATCAGTTGTTCAGTTAGATTACACAGAACTCCAAGATCCAGATGTGCACTACCTTCCTCCTTGCCCTGAACAGAGTCCTCTGAAGAGCCAGCCAGGCAGGCAGAGAGAAGGCTGCAGTGTACCCCATTAAGGGTCCAATAATTCTGGAACCAGAATGCAGGGCACATCCAGAGCACCTTGTCTTGCAGTAAGGATACAGGCAGGATGCATACATGTGGACCCAAGACTCTTAAGTATGCCACAGAGTAAACATATCACAGTGACCAGGATGAAATTCAAATAGATTTCATGAATTAATGATTGCTCCTCCATTAAGCTCAATGGACAGGTTTGGGAGGTGATAATGTTGAATCCTGATGTGGTAGATTTGTGTTCCAATGATCAACATTATCCTGCATCTCCTCGGCATGCAATATAACAATGGGGAAGAATACCCAACTCTTTAGGATCTCTTGTGAGTCTGGGACAGTGCTTTGCAATCTTTGGCACTCACGAGCAGCTTCCCATCTGGTTTTACTGGAACTGGTAGCTCTACACTTTGACATCTAAAAGTCAAGTTTATGCAAATCAATTCTTGCTCTCGGTAACCTCTGTCCAGCTCTACTACCATCAAATAATTTGGGTTTTCTTACAGCCCTTAGAGCTCTCAGTGGCTGAGCACTGCTTTCAGCAGCCGCTGTATTTGGGTAACAAATCTGTCGGTTACGCACAGCGCTGACAATTGTCATGAACTGTAACCAGCTTGTTGTGCCGAGGGGAAAGAAAACTAATTCATCTATCAAGATTAAAATTTTTTGTTAAAAAAAAAAATCAAGAAATTAGGTATATATACGATTTAGGATAATCAAGCCCTCAAGCTGATACATATATGATTCTGTAATGCAGTAGACCAACAAAAGAAAACACGACTGAGTATGTTCACCCTAAAGTCACAGAAGGGAAGGGAGATATTAAATCATGTGAATAAGCTATTGAAACAGCATAAACAATTCCATTTGAGCCTGAAGTTAATTATAGCACTGTAGCTGTCAAAAGATTCATCTGAAGCACTTGCTGCCTAAATTGAAGGTTGGACATCCAAATTGAAATGTCATTTTTATTAGTCTCTGACACTTAGAGAAATAGCCTCTTCTCTTCTAGTAGGCTATACCCATTAACTCCCATTAGTGCTAATGGAGTCATGCACATACATCACATGCACATACATCAGTAAGCACCTTTGTAACACTCATAATGTCACATTAGATAACAGCTGTTTTATTGCAGTATGGTAGGAAAGATTCTAATATGGCATGCTTGACAGCATCCTCTGGAGTAATCACTGGCTACTTCAACATTTTAAACTGACACGTAGCCTCAGATACAAATCTGGATCTTCATGCAGTTCTAGAACAGCTCAATTCACTTGATTACATCTGATGGGAATTGATTCACTTAATAGGTTACACTACAGCTGTATTACACCAGAGCTGGTGTCAGGGAGCAGCAAGAGGAGAGCTTTTACAGGAGGGACATCCAGGAGCCATGAGAGATCACAGCATAAGCAACATCCTTACCAACCAGAGCACAGTCCCACAAGATCTGAGCAGGGCACATAGAACCAGGAATTGATAACACGGCCCCCTCAACAGCTCCATACAGGGCAAGGTGATGAACCACATCCAGCATCCACCCAGGCAGTCCAGCACAAAGCAACAGGAAGAAGGAGGGCCAGAAATTAGACCGGAGAGACTACAACAAGTCTACAACTTGCTCCAAGTTCTATCTNCATAGAACCAGGAATTGATAACACGGCCCCCTCAACAGCTCCATACAGGGCAAGGTGATGAACCACATCCAGCATCCACCCAGGCAGTCCAGCACAAAGCAACAGGAAGAAGGAGGGCCAGAAATTAGACCGGAGAGAGAACTACAACAAAGCTCCAAGTTCCATCTAGGAAACAAAGGCAGAGACAGGTGGGCAGATAGGTACACCTACAGCACAGCTCACACAAAGGGTGAAGGCTCAGGCCTGAGCTTAAATGGATATCCTGGGTTATGGGCAGAGGGTGTGGATGGAAGGCCCAGGTGAGTCTGGTCAAGGCAATGAAGACCTATATCAGGGCACTCAGTACCCTAACATCTGGAGCAAAATACAATTTTTAAACAGATGCTGCAAAGAGACTTAAATCCAGAGATGTAAAGCCAAAAGGGATCGTATGTCAATATATTCAGTATATTATTTCAGAATATTTGCCACCTTTCCTAAGGCTATTCTTTGGACTTGTTCTCCCTGCAGACCTATGGCTGGGATGCTGTCTGTACCAGCACTTTTTGGGATGGACTCTATAACCTCTGAGCCACCTCAGCTGCAGTAGACAATTATAGTTATCTGTATAGGCATACTTGCATTTCCAGTTTTAACATAATTATCCTCATAACCTTCTGTTGAAGTGCAGAAATGTAATCATTCTGGTTTTACTGATGGTCAGTTCATGCTTAGAGAATTAGCTGAATTGCCCACAGTAATTTAGGAAATCTGTTGGAGAGCCAAGCCTAGAACTAGGGTTATATATGGCTCCTAACATGAGAACAGCATTCCTCTTGGAAAAAAAAAGAGAATTTGGCCTCTCTTAGAATTTGGCACTCTTTAAGTCCCTGTTTTACTCCTGTTTCAGTGTAACAACATTTAAGACAACTCTGTGCCTTTTTTAATTGACAGGCGACTGAGAAGAGTGGGTCATGAAATGCTTTTCGGATTTTCCTTTTTGTGCGTGCTTGCTAGAAAAACTAGAAATACACTTTTTTTTCTCTGTTATTTGGATTTCAGAATCACTACCCTGGCACCTACCATGCTGTTTTATAAACCTGAAATTTAGGTTATAAAAATAAACAATAACAGAAACAAGTGCTACAAATAATCATTAACAACAAGGAAAACCTGATACAAGGAACCTTCTGGCTTCAGCAAGTTTTGCTGTCCCTAATCGTGGTGTGGAACTTCCTCTGAAAGGACAATTACTGGAGATCAGCCAACAAATGAACACTTTGGAGTACATAGAATAATATATATTGGGCTTCGGGACATCATTGCATCCAGCATCATATCGTATGTTAGACACAGACCTGTTAATTAAATTGGATTCATTTTGACAATCTTTATGTGAAGGCTAGTGGTATACAACTCCAATGTACTCTTTGGGGCAGGATGATTCTGTTTTCCTGATTGTTTGGACGCCTGGATATGATCAGGCTGTGATACGTAATGAGAATGACAACATTTGATTGATACGTAATGAGAATGACAACAACCGGACAACATTTTCCGGTTTAAATGTCTTGTTTTGTGTAGCTCTTAAACAAACTGAGGTGCACTGGAATCTTGAGGTAGTTTCTGGGTTATCTGAATACATTCTTTTCTCTCTAGTTGAGTACTCTGGAGGAGCAACCATTTATGCTGTCAGTCAGCACAGGCTATTCTGCCTTTGGTTGTGTACAAACGGGATGTCACATCTCAGAAGACCAAGTCCGTAGAAGGGGATTGTAGCAAAACCCACAATGATGCTTGCATTTATTAAGCGCGGTGCCTTTTGTTATAATCCCATAATGCTTTACATTATTGATCTGGCATTCCTGGCAGCAATCTATCAATATGAAATTGAGTTGAATCTTTTCAGCTGAAGAGAAGAGTGACTAATTGCCTGACATCTTCAAATAGATCTTGCACTGAATTAATTCTTGCACTTAGATACCATGTTTTATTAATGTTGGGAACCAATCTACCATAAAGGCTGTATGTAATAAGAGTGGAAAACATTTACCATTGATTGCAATATCAGCTCCTGACAGCTCTGTGGTACTTCTCAGATACCAGCTAAAGTAACCTAGTAAACTGTGCAGAGTTCCAAGCAGCAAGCAACTCTATGCGTATTGTAGCATCCACCTTAGTCGTCTTAGTTCCTCTTGTTCAGAGAACAGATGGCAACGAATACTTATTTCAAGCAGTTAAGTATAAATTGTGCTAAGTGGTTGTCAGAATTTACTGCAGTTGCTATGAACTATAGATATACCAAATGGTAATTTTTAAAATCCTTTTATAAATACCATTTTTGCATGCTTTCATCTCTGGAGCAGTTTGAAATGAAGATCACTCCAGCATGGTCAGATAGGCTGCAACAAAATAAGAATGGAAGAGAGCCATTCACTGAGCTTTGAGGTTTCATAATTTTCAGGGCATAAGTGGGAGGTGGAAAGGATAGTTTATGCATGACAAAATAACCTGCCTTTAAGACAGGGGTCACTGGGTGAGAACCACTTACCCCTGTTTCCAGCTGGTTTGAAAACTGATCTCATGTGCTAGGATTGCAGATTTATTTTGTAGAAATACATAATGCAATATTGCTGGCCCCGAATGTGAAAAATGCAAGGCAGGTAAGAGAACAACTTTAAAGCTAGACAATAGAAAATTAACAGCAATCATTCTCATTCTTAGCACAACCTCGATGTGCTATACAGACTCCTTGAAAGCACACACTCTGCTCTGTAAATGGAAATTACATTAGCATGACTGTGATATCTGCTCTCCTGGAGAGTACATGTGTATGTCACTGTTCTCTATAGACTCAAAACCAAACATCCAGTGGTGTGTGCTCTTACACCACTGCCAGTAGAAATTCAGCTGAAATTCAAGTGCCTTCCCTCTCCAGCCAGATGTGAACTGCATTCTGAGGAGATGCTCTGAAGTGTCTACAACGCACAGGACAGGTGAATGGACAAGGAGGGGGTCTGCCACAAAACATTTCAGTTTTGTGGATAATACTGCAAGAGTGTCACAGTTTAAGGCTGGGCTGGCTATTAAAGGTTCTCTATTAACCCTTTCCCTTCCCAGACTGGAAAGGGAAAGAGAAAAGGGAGAGAGACTTACAGGTTAGAAAAATTAAAACAGCTTTAATGAAAAAATAACAATAAAAAAGTATAATATTATCAATAGGAAATAATGGAATATATACAAATATATATAAACCAAATACCAAGCTCCTCTGATGACATCACCCCAGACGTTGCAGGGCAGGCCCTGGGAAAGTCCCAGACCCAACTCAGCGGCAGATGGGAACTGGATTCAAGAACACACGGATTGGGATTGAAGGCATAAGAAATGGACAGAGTCCTCCCAGGATGCCGCCATGGGAGAAGAGAGCTTGACCCTCACGATCCCTCTGCTTTATACTGAGTATGACGTGTATGGGATGGAATACTTTGTTTGTATTACTGTGTATACTTTGTTTGCATTGCTTTGTATTACAAACCTAATCTGGATAATCTGCTTAATCCCTTCTCATCTTCATTCATGAATTTATATTATGAATTCTCAAAGGTCTGATACACTTGCCTGGCATTTTAGATCCTTTCTAAGTGTATCATCAAAATCATACATCTGAATTTTGTCAGAAATTACAATACAATGTACCCAATCTTTCTTAAATAAATGGAACTTGAAAGTAATATATCTTTAAAGTATTTTATGTATTTTCCTATTGAAGATCATTGTAAATATTAAATATATCATGTTAGTCTGCAATTTAGTTGAAGTGATTTATATTACTTAGCAATTCACATGAAGGATTTTTTCAAGGGGATTTGAAAACATACATAATCCTCACAATATGTTCATGGATGTTATGTAAGTCTCATAATGTTCTTAAAAGGCAGTTTAGAATGCTTTTCTATTTCAATAGAAATATCTTGGGGACAGCAAGCAAATCTGAGAATCAGAAGAAGACATACAATAAGTCCCACTGTCTACAGCCTGCATTGTCTACAGCTCCAAAATCCCCCAGTCATTCCGGTTGTGTACCTCTGGTACAGTGACAGCTTACTTACTTACAACTATTTTTGCTGTTCTGGAATTGAGAAGGCAGCTGTAAGATTCAACCTACCTTCAACTACAGCCATGATGAATTCAAAATCATCTATAGTTAATTTTTCTTCCTCATGCAATGAAAAGGTTTTCAAAGGA
This sequence comes from Steatornis caripensis, assembly GCA_013398225.1. NCBI lineage: Eukaryota > Metazoa > Chordata > Aves > Caprimulgiformes > Steatornithidae > Steatornis > Steatornis caripensis. Next base: position 55,839 of record VZSC01012170.1, on the reverse strand, counting down.
ACCATATTGATCCCTTCAATTCCCTCAGAAAAATGTACTTTGGCATACTCAAAAGGATCTTCCTTTATTTTGAAAGTTAATCATTCTAAGGTTATATTATTTCATTGTGTTTTCTATGTTTTCTTGCTGTAAGGCAGTGTTGTCATGCACCACTAAGGCTATCACAGCTGGCAAATGCAATTTTTTTTTTTGTCCTTGCTATACTGCCGATAGAGATAATACTCCAATAGTTTTCTCAGCCAGCACCAACAGAGAGCTGGCTCATCTAAAGTGTCTTTGAATTGCACCCAATTTGGCTGCAAGGCTGGATTTTTCATAGCATAACACAGGGCAGTTAAAGACCAATTTTTGCCATGGAGTTCTATTTCCTTTCAGCTCTATCTTGCATCTGTACATCAACATATCATTTGGATCAGTACTAAATGAACCACATAGCAGTTGCACCTTCATACTTTTCGGGATCCTGCTGTATTTTCGGGTGTAAACTACCTAATGTTGTACTGCTGGCAATGACATCCACAAGGTTTATGCCAGTCTTGGCAATGAGAAGACTGAGGTAACCAGGCTATTTATACAGTGTAAACCTCATAAAGACTACTTTTTGGAGTGTAAGGCCCAAGAATGAACCACAGACCGGTGTGACACAGCAGAAATGTAAGAGGTAATGCAGCACAGAACAAAATGAATGGAAATGTTTAGACTGGACACCCTCTGACAGTAATGGTCCAAGGGATTTTCATTGCTCCTTGTCAAGCAGAGTTGCTACCCAGTTTCTCATCTGGCCAAACACTGGCAGCAACTCCAATGAGACACCACAATATTTTTCAGCCCTCCTGTTATCGTTTCTAATGGCAAATGCCAGCAGTGTAAAAACACTTGCTGTATCACACCTTCTTCTATCTGAAGATGAAAGGAGTATATCAAAGCTGGAGGTGAGGGTGGTTGCTGGGTTTTCTTTTTTTCTTTTTTTTCTTATAACAGCAGTCAATAAATCACCAAAATTACCAACACACAACTCCCAAGAGTTATTTGCAAATATTACACTTTGTCGCATGTGTTTATACTTTGTGGAGTCACTTTGTGGCTCCAGATCAGATAAGCAATGAAAAGCAAGTTAGATGCTTTGCTGATAGTCAGCTTACGTAACCTCTTTGATTCATTTTCAAGCAGATGAAGCTCTGGCCCACAATCATCACAGTCCTTTTGAGAAGAGCCAAACTGAACTCCAAATTTTCTTGCTGGTGCCATTGTTTTATCAATCTTTAGTTGCCCAAATGTCCTTTCTGTATTCATTTGCTTCCTCAGAAACACGAAAATGATAATCCATATATCAAAACCAAGGCAGTAGTGCTTGACAAAACCCAGGTGTAATTTTCACATCAATTAGCTGTTTGAGACTGCAAGTTTTACAGTCCATGCTTTGTGGACTTACCAGATATAAATTCTTTATTCCATCAATGGCAAAACCAAAGCAATTGCCCTGCCACATGATTTATTTTACTTCGTTCCATATCTGCTCTGCAGCATCTCAAACTTCCCCAGTACTCCCCACATTCCTGTGATTTATCCTGACTTTTCTTCAGAATTACTGATTCATATTCACAGTGACTTTGCACCCTGGGCAGCCAAATTAATTACAGACATACAGACTCGCTCTCTTCACTGTTGAATTCCTGCCTGTGGCTCTTCTGGGTTTTCAAAAAGGTCCTTCCCAGCTAGAGATATACTGGCAACTCTGCCTGCTGGCTTCTTGTCCAGTTTATTATCCTTGTTTGGGCACATGCAAAAATACCAAGAAGAAAAAGATGTTTTGACTGGGTTTGAGGCAGTTCTGGAAAAGGGCCTGTCACATCTAAATCTACGATGTTGTGATCTCATAATCTTTTATGTTTCTACGTAACCGGATATTATTACAGATGTCAATTCTGCATGTCTTCTCAGGGCAAGAAAACTGAATTTGAACAAGAGGTAGGTATCAATTTCCCATTTCTCAAACTGGATTAGCAGATTTATCCACATAAATAACCCTCTACTCCTTTGGGATCAGGAAACGGGTACAGCACTAAGAAATAATCAAGAAAAGTTGAAGCAAGTTGAAGCAAATGTTTCCATGAAATTAAATTGTACTTTGGTATTCAGCTCTGGCTCCTCTACTGGGATTTGTGACCAGCTAAAAAAATCATCTGGCAACAATCTCTTTCACTCCATTTACATGTTATTTTAACATCATCTAAAGCTTCCTTCACAATCATAAAATATTTTGCATATTGTTTTCCCACTGTATCAGGAGACACAACCTTGCAAATTGGTGCAATACATGAAATCTGAACTACAGGGAATAAGTAGTTCATGATGCTAAATGTTATGACTTTAATTGAACTTTCTAGGAGGCAGATTATTCCACTTTTCAAAATTAGTTTCCCTAGGCAATTTTGGTCTAAAAATATTTCAGATATTATTCTCACTTTGCTTGTCAGGCTTTTAAATTCATGATTCAGTTTCACAGCAAAAACATCCTAATGGGTACAACCTCTTCCACTTCAATAACCTGTCTTCCATATACTTTTGTTACATTCTCTGGAAGTTAATGAGTGAAGTACCTGCACCTTTCTACTCTTGGGGATGATAGGAAGACCAGTTGCCAGCTCTCATTCACTTCAGTCTCTTTTTACATGACCACATACAAATTTCACTACTGGCAGTCACAGAGGAGACCCGGCTTTTCTTTTGGTGAGGTAAGATCCATTAATGCGTTTTCAGAATGGATAAGCTCATATTCATGGAGTCAAAGATTCCATGCACCAAATAATACCTATAATATTGTTATTAGAGCAAGACAGAATTTTTTGAATGACAGAAATTTGACTAAATCTGCACCTTTCACCAGACCCACCACAATTTTAACTTTCTCAGATCCAGGATAAAATTTCTAGCTAAAACAGACACAGTGATGACATCAGCATGACTAAAAGCTCAAGTAAGGACACAAGTCTAGCATAGGGGAGATGAAGGGTTTAGCTTTATTTATGTGACATTAACCAGACGGAATGTGGTAAAATCACCTCTCATCTCACCCCCCAAGCCTGTTCAGTGACACCACTGTTATTCTGGGATTTGTATCTCATGTTACAGAAGTAGCCTAAATACGAAAAACCCAAACGACCATCTGCTGTCCACTTTGAATTGTGATGGCAACTTTAAGTTCTTACGACAAAGGCAAATATCTTGTGAATGGTAAGTGGCTTATAATACCCTCTTATTCTATGCACAGATAACGAGATTTCCGTTTGTATGAAAGAAGGGGCACAAGAACTGATAAAGCCAGTTCAACCTGGTATTTGAAAAACATCTCTAATGCTATCAAGAATAGCACTCAGTCCCTTGGCAAACAGACACATGCTATGGAAGGTAGTGACATTTAAGGAAAGGGGAATTTTTCTTTTTCCTACCATAATTTATATTTCTGTATCTTAGCAGTAAAAGTGTCAAAGATTTACAGGCTGAAATCAGTCAAATACTGTATGGCACGTACAAGACCCTTTCTGGAGGAAAAGGAGGTTGCTTAGAGAATACTTGAAACTTCTGAAGAGATTCTCCTGTATGGAAGAATGCCAAGGGAATCTATCAATTACATTGTAATAAGATTATATCGATGTTAAGAAGGGACATTTTTGAATACCTCAGTGTCTGGAGTCCCTGATCCAGGAATGAAGCAAACATCTTTCTGAGACAGACTTTAGCAGCTCCAGTGACACCTAAGAACCTTCAGTACCTCCCAAGGAAGGTCCACAGTCATGCAAAACCAGGCATTAAACTGACTGAGGTATCAAGACAGAATTGTAGTGTTGATCACTGATGGCTTTGTCTTCCCCATTCCATAATTTATCCTCAGACTCCTCTCCTCCCTGCTTTCTTCTTCCTCTCCTTCCTCCACTATTTCATCCTGTAAAGGAAGACCGGAACTCTGACAGACACAATTGCTGTCCTGAATTTCTCTTGATGAAGGCTGTGATGCATGCAGCTCCACAGAATCAATCAGCTATTAGTAAGGGCCTCCAAAAAACTGCCATCTGCCGTTGTCACTCTCTTTTCCAGGACCTGCATTACCACACTGAGCTCAGGTGGCAGTTCCTCCTCCACCTCATGCAGGCAATCCCTGCTGGACTAGCGGAGCTGGCACTCTGCCGTCCTAGAACTGTTTGACTTTGGCTTGGCAGCGGACTTTGGGTCCTAGAGCAGCCTTTCTGCTCAGCAGCTGAGGCAACTGTTCCATGTTCCTTCTAAGTCCCACTGGTTTATGAAGAGCAGTGTGAAACTCAGCTAAGGCAACAGCCAGGAGAGAAAACATCAAATCACAGATGAAGTATTGTTCCATTACCCATATATTTCAATAAGAAATATCTCTTAAATATTTTTTCTTTTTTCTTTTTTTACTGTCACTGTGCCAGGTGACGGCTCTTCTCAAAAACAAATCGATTAGGTTTAGCAGATTTTAAGAGAAACATGTACGAGAACAATTTTTATCTCCAAACCACTAATATACTAACACCAATCTGGCACTAAAATATTTTAATATAAATTCAGGACATTGAGCTATCAGTCATGTAATGTAATACAGACGCTGTAATGCAGAGGTGTGTAAAATAATCACTTAATTACAAAGCTGTAACTCTAGCAGTATTTTGCTACACTATGAAGTGACACAGCATGTAAACAAGAAAAGCAGCTCCGTATACAAATTACTTACTTTGTGCTGCCTTCCCTTGCAGAAAACCATGCTATCTTCGTATTCATGTAGCATGGAATAATTCAAAATGCAAGGCACTTGCCTTTCCCAGAGTACTAAGTGGGTTGTTTAAGTCTGACAAGGTTTTTGCCTTCTTTTTTTCCTGTGATCCTCTAGCCTCGACAAATAACCTTATAACATAGTGTAGACAAATTTTTTCAAAGCAGCCTTCTTTTTTCTTTTTTTGTGAGTGTGAATTTATGAAGGGACTAAGATCTGCCACAGACCAGCAACGAAACTAACAGGCTCCTTATGCACATGCTTTATCAGTATCACGTCTGGGAGATTTCCTGCCTCTAAGCTATTGTGCAAATAGCCCTAGTTTCATAGCAGTAGAAATCTCCTTTGTCAACATTAGTGTTTTGTGTTTGGATTTATCACGGATCCTGAAAATAATTATCATGTTTCCCTTCTTTAAAGATATCTACCCATTACACAACTTCTTTCATTGACTTTTGCTTCGCCAAGAGGATTCCTAACATTTCCCATTCCTCAGTTGGAAAAAGTGAGGAACAATGGCACTCTCACAGCCACCCATCAGCCCAGGTGTGAACGGAACCCCTATTTCCTCAATGGTGATCTTGTACTCCAGCAAGCGACCACACTGTGTCGAGTTCAGCTCCCCCAAAACAAGCAGCAGCTTTTAAACAGCAGTCATCTCGCAGATATTGTTAATTTGTCCTGTCAAGAACAGTTATTAATTGATCGCTCTTCCTCTCCTTGGTCCCCATGTTCTTATACATGTCAAATGGTAACTTACTCCACAAAAAAATCCTTCTGATTACACAGTGCAATGGAAAGCAGGGCAACGTAATCAGAAAATGGCCTCTATACTTGAGCCTTTGACCACAACCACTAAATCTCCCTGCCTCATTGGTGTTTACCCTTTCAAATTCCAGACTATTTCCTTTGGGAATTAATGCTAACAGGCCATGGCCAATACCTACTTACAGCTCTTCCTTCATTTTCTAATACATACCATAAAAATAGTGGTCCTCTTTACCACTCATGGTGTAATTTTCTTTCCTTCCGCTTGCTCTTTTGTAACTTCAGCCTACTGTAAATCACATTAAAAGAGCTTGCTTTCTAATAGTTTTTTTATTGACTAATATATTTTATTTGGCACCTGTTACCTTGGTGGAGATTTCTTCTTCCAGTAATTTACTGTTTGTGACATAGTCCTCTAAGCACTAGTCAAAAGGAACCAACACCGTTAAACAGTAGATTTACTCTACACTCCTTGGGCCCGGCGTTAAGAAATAGAATGTGTTCCTGTTATGAAAATCTATCTGTGTCCTCTGTTTTGCAAACGAAGGACTAGTCACCATGCTTACTTACCATAGAAGCAGCTGGCATGATGTATTATCTTATACAAGTCACTTAAGCATGCTGTGCCCATTTATCTATTTAAAATATGACATAACTTATCTGATACAGAAATGTTTAGTGAGGCTTAATGAGCTGCTAGTGTGTTTATTACAGAGATTTCTAAGAACCAAAAGGCATATTATTTTATATATAAAAAATGATTAAAACATCTTATGAAGTATCAATTTGTAAGTAAAAAGAGTTCCAGCTATGAAACCACATTTGCTATTACACTCTAGAGGGCATTCTGTAATGCTTGTCTTTCTTAAGATTACTTCTTTAATTTTAGTACAATGTTTCTTTATCACCACAGTTTACCAATAATAAGGATTTAAGCACTCGGGGCCCCTGTGAGATTTGGTTAGGTTTCACACGTTCTCTCTGTTGAACAGCATTGGCTCACTATGTGAGTCAAGGGAAGTGTTGGCTGTGTTAACATCCTTGCTTTTTTGAGTGCCGATGCCTTTTGTATGTTAGCCTATGATGAATATGTGCAAGACAGATGCGTCAAAACTGTCCCTCTCCTCCAGCTACGTGAAACAAGATTTTAGGAAACTATTCCGGTATGCTGTGAAACATCTAAAAACTTCCAAATAATCCGTAAATAGCTGACTCTCGGTGCTGTAAAATGAGGGTTCTGAGAAGAAAGTAAAAAATACCACAAACAAAGCAAAAAAAGTCAATGAACAAAGAAAGTCTGTGGCTAGAGGAGAGAAAAGTTTCCTAACTCTGTGGCTGGCTGCTGTACTCTGTTATTCATCTTAATACACTATCGGCAATGCAAACGGCAGCCCGCCTGTATGGCACGTGGGTCAGCAGGTGGCACATATACAGCTGGATATATCTGGCAGGCAGCATGTTTGAGTTTGTCCTTGCCAACTAACCAGATTTTTTGAGCCAGTCTCAGAGTTATTTCACAAAGAGAAAGGATCACTAATATCCCTTTGCTCTCTTTGGCTTCTTCACCTTAAGGCTTCACCATGGGAGTGTGGCATGATGGAAAATATATCCTTCACACCCATTACTGCTGCCAGGGAGCCTTGGGGTCCTAGGGGGGGCAAGGTAAGTGAGTCACGAAGCAGTTACCCAGGCTGTACAATGAGCACAGAATAGTTGATGAACACTGCTTCGTTTTCTGAGCGTTTTAAAGGTCACATGCCATACATTATGAAAATATGATGGTAAAAAAAAATCAGAAATGCTCTGACACACTTTTGACCTGCAACCCGTCATGGACAGCAAGCCTTTAACACAGAAAAATATTCCATATCAGGAACAAAGTAGTCATACAAGCTCGGCGATCCAGAAGTCACACTATACCTAGAAGTACTGATGCTGTGTTCTGCTCCAGAGGGAAAAGTGGCAGTGTAGCTCGAACTGGATTTTTGAACACATTTAGTTATGCTAATCCAAAAGGTTAAGTCCTTCAGCTTAGCTCATATCAATTTAGAATTGCTCTAAAAGAAACCAGGTTAAAATCACTGCATTTGCAGGGGTTAGACAGAGCCTAATCATTTTATCTCCTCTCTTTCAAAGCATGAGCACAAATAGTACTGAAGCACGCAAAGGTGCAGTGGGTAGTGAGCTAATGTCTGCCTATAGGGGAGTGGAGCGAAGACTAAAACAACGAATCCATTTTGAGATCTTCTCTCTTAACATTTTTAATTTTACCGAGTTTTTTCCCTCATAGGACAAGTAGGCAAAATTTATGACCTCCTGAATAAATGAATTCCATAAACTGACCATAAAGTACAAGAATTTGTGCTTCTTTATGCTTGTTATACATTAACTGCTTTTTATAACAGTAATACATTCTATTACAAGAGGGCTAAGCTTATAAAAAGGACAGAGAGAAATTTTATTTCAAATTAACTCCTCCGCCATGTAAAAGAACAGTTCATATGCGTTCTTTGAATAAGTCTATCTCTGTATCTCTCTGTCACAAAGCAGGTATCAAAGAACAGTGTTAATTTTCTTCATGAGCAGTGAGAGCTATGTAGATTTGAAATAAAGGAAAAAAGTTATGAAGTAACGAATAGATACATATATATATATAACAAGAACCACCCTAAGAAGTCACTGTCAATGTGGAGGACACACAACATTAAACTATTGCCTTGAGTAAGAAATGCAATTTTCATGTCCAGAATCCCAAATCCCTATCTGGGCCTTGATTTTCAAAACCAGCAGCTGAATCTTTTATGATTTATTTTGCAAATATCAGTGAAGTATAGANAGAACCACCCTAAGAAGTCACTGTCAATGTGGAGGACACACAACATTAAACTATTGCCTTGAGTAAGAAATGCAATTTTCATGTCCAGAATCCCAAATCCCTATCTGGGCCTTGATTTTCAAAACCAGCAGCTGAATCTTTTATGATTTATTTTGCAAATATCAATGAAGTATAGAGACTTCATAATTATATCACAGACAACTTTTTTTTTTAAATTGAAGATTGGTTACCTTCAGAAAACATTGGAGAACATAATTATTCCTGTCTCTCATTCCTGTTTGTAAAGAGTAAACACTCCTGAAAAGAAAAATAAAAAGTTTTGTCACAGCGCTCACAGTTCAGGCAGTCCATATAGTTATGACACTTTAAAAATGACAGCCAACATCCACAAAAGGTGTGAACTTCCCTGAAAATATGTAGGAAACTTCCTTTCCCTTATTCTCCTCCAGCTGACAGTGCTATACTTTTATATCCCTAAGAGGAAACTGTTTAAAATCAAATAAATTATAGGTAACGTTCTTCATGACTTTGAACTATGTAGGTTTCGGTGGCACATTGACTGATGGACAGTAACAAGCTGCTTAGCAAGCAGAATAAGTACCACAACAAAACACTTTTATGCAGGAGAAATTAATGCCGATATTTACCTTCTAGTAGTTCATTTGCAGGAGAAACACCAGTCCATGGCTTAGCAAACCTTTTAAGTTTAGGGTAGTAATGAGCAGAGTTTGGAAATATAGAGGATTACTCCAGATGTTTCTCCAAAACTACCTAGCTAGCTGAACTTCTGAATCTATGAAATCAGATCAGACATCTTATGAGGCACATTATTATGAATACAATGGAAATGGGAAACTTTATGTCTAAGACAAAAATATTGCCTCCTCCAGCACACTCTGAGATTTTTATTAGTTGTCCTGATCATGATTTCTGAAGTCAAGAATGGCAAGTAGAAATAAAAGGAAAAAAATGAGCTTGCAAAAAAGGAGACTTTTATTACATCCAGGCAGGAATGTTATTAAAGTGAAAGAAACCTGAGGGAACAAGAGCTTTGAGCTATGATATTCGTTTCTGTATAGCTGATGAAAAGAGACTATGAAAGGTCAAACAATTCTAATTTTCCTCCCTGAAGTTAGTAATTCCTGTTGTCAATGTTACTCTGTAGTCTACTTTGCAAAGGCAAGATTGCATCAGTTCATGGCTATAGCAAGCAGTAAAGAATTAAAAGGAGGAATGGATGGATTGGTGCATTTCAATATCTGTTTTCCTGAAACTCCGACATTCTGAATGCCGAACTCATGCTGCGATCAGACTTCCCTTGGCAAAGCAAATGCCGTGGAAATTCCAAATGTGAGACAGTCTTCAGTTTCATGGTTTCCACATCCAAAACTTCACTGAGGAGTGGCTGACTGCTCTGAGCTATTAATCCCTCTTGCAAAGCCACTGCATACTATGTTACCTCAACTGACATCCCTCTCTTCCTTTGCACCTACCCTTCCATACTTCATACAACACACAAGAAGATGTAGAAAAAGGTGCAAGGCACATGACTAAGAAATAAAGTGTGAAATCCCCACTCAGTGAGAAACCATGGGAGTTACCACCTTCACTTCAGCAATCTAAGAATTTCACCCAAAGCATCAATTCCACATATATAAGAATGAACAGGTGTTTTAGGTGTAATTCCTAGGATTTTGTGATGGCCTAAATTGGCTAGGTACAAAGAGTTAAAAATAAATATTTAGGTAGAGAAGGGAAAAATATTTTTAATGACGTGTGTGTGTACTGAAGATAAAATCGGTTTCAGAGCTTAACATTTTAATGTCATGGGCATGCTGCTGAATTTCCTTCTTATGCAATATGAAATTGTGGCTAGGCAGTTGGCAAGAAAACACAATATTGCTTCCTTTTCATATTCATGATAATATTTGTCATAATAATTTAGTTTTGTTTCAGTAGCAGGAACGCTGGTGTTTTTCCATTTCCCCAGTGTATTTCCATTTTCACACTTCCCCTTCTAACATCAAATATATTGAAAATGATGCCAAAATATTCAACAACACTGACAGAGCAAAGAATAAATAAAATTATAGTCACAGATTTAGTTTTCACTCCTTTTTCTAAATTAATCAATATTTCATTTTCTAATTCTTATCTAGAGAACTAGCAACACACCCCAATGAACTTCCACTCTCAAATATGAAAATCTGACAAGTTGAACTTGAAAATTTGGTTTAGTAAATAGACTATCATCTTGAAAATGAAACCATGATCATTAAAAGCAGCAATCATCCCCCCAAAAAAGAAAAACAATTAGATTTTGTCACATGATCCTACCATTAAAATGTCTCCAGAGTGAAAGATTTACAAATAATTTCAGGTTGTGTTGCCATTGAAAACATAGGGAGATTGTAACTCAGAGTTATTGACTCTAGGTAGAAGTGTGGCAAAACCACACTCATAACCACGATTAAGTGGGTTTTTTCCCCCGTTCCTGCTCCAAAACTCACATTCTTATCTCTGCTGCTATATAGCAGAGACCATAGTGACACTTGCTGGTGCAGCAAGAATTCTGAAACAAAATGCAAAAGGAAGCAGAGCAAACTGCTGTTGTTTTTTTATTCATATCTTCCCTTGGGGCTAAATACTCTGAGGATTCTGTTTCCTGCTTGGTAGATCAAGAGATGTACAACATGTAGAGGTAATTATTCTTCTCCTGATCTACCGCTGTAAGCATTGAAATAGCAACCTTGGCTATCACAGGAGCAGTGTGCCACTTTGCTGACCTTAGTTGAGTCAATCTTCTCTTTTTTTTTGCCTTTAAAAAAAAATCTGAAGAAGTGCTCCAAAATATACTCTCTCCCTTTGCCCTTAACCTCTCTTACCTGTCTCCTTAAATGATCCCATACTCCTTCAATACCCCTGAGTTGTAATAACCTCTCCTTTCATTGAAAATGATTGGAAAAGTTTCTCTTCTCCTGAGGCTAGCATTTATGGAGCGCCTCAATACTGCTCGTGGCTCTGCCCAGCTTTCAGAAGAGCAGTGCATTGCACTGATTCTGCAGGGAGAACCAGAACCTCAGGATGTGCTTCCAGCCATGGGAGCTTGAGTAAATGCCTTACAATCCTTGTCTCAGCATGTTCTCCACTGCAAAGAGCATTGGCAGACATAGATCTGATTTTATTCGAGGGAGGGTGCAAGTGGTTATACAGCCATATTAAAAGCCTGCATTGACTGGAGATACTACATCATGTTAAAACCCGACAACCTCTTCCCTCCAGTCCACATCTTAAACAGGAATTACCATGAAACCCCTGTTAAAAGGAAGTTGTAATGAATGCTCGCTTAGCTGAGAAGAGCTTGGGACCCTCAGGTCTCTGACTTAACACTTGAAAAACTAAAGGTGCTTTCTCTTACAGGCTGTAACAACAGCAGCAACAACAACAAAACCCCCAAACAAAGAGCAAAAGAGCATTTTTGCCATTCGTTGATTATGAAGACAGACAGTTCGTCACAGCAATTGCATATCCTAGATGGTTATTTCATTCAAATTTTGTCCTGATTGTGGCAACATAGTTGCTTTCACCGTTCTTTGTTACAGTAGAGGCACCTGGAAGCACCTGATCTACTAAGTTGTTAATATTTAGGTCTAAAATACTAAAAAAAAAAAAGAAGCAGGTACAGCAAGCATGTAGTAAGTAAGCTTGGATTTATACTTTGCTCCCATCATAAAGCAACACAAGAGAAGTTTCCAGGTTTAGTCCTTAGTTGCTCAATATCTTTCAAAGGAGAATGTTTTTTACTTTCCTTTCCACATATTTCCTTATGAATTTTCCACATTTTTTGCCTGTTCTAAAGGAGCAAGGAGTACTATTCCCAACTATACAGTTTTTCATAGGTGACAGAGAAGAGAAATAAAGGGCTGCACCTCCTCCTCTACAATCCATTTCAGCAATAACTGTAGCATGTTATGTGATTCAACTAAATGAGCTTTTCAGTTTGCTCCTTGCCCTTTTCTGTCATTCCTCTCCTGTTGTCCATAAATCACATCTTCTTCTCAATGTCTCCATTTCATCATTTACCTTGCCCATTTAGACTGAAAGTATATCAAAAAAAGGGCTTTCTCTTAGACAAACTAAGTTACGTACATCGTATTTGGAATTCTGGGAAAGATTTTACAGAGGCATTTCATACCCTCACCTCCTGCTAGCTGTAGAGTAAGCTCCACCTAGATGTCTTTATAATACAGTAAGCCAAGTTGTGTGAGTATCTTGTTTTGGTTTGTTTTATTTCCCTTCCTAAAGAGATGTACTGCAAAAATCCATCACCCTCCCCGTTAAAAAATGTCCTGATAAGGCATTAACCAGTTTTAAAATATTCAGAGGCATCTGGAAAAAAAAGAAAAAGGTTGTTTAAAAATGTCAGAAAATATGTAAATGTTTTGTATCAAAACTTCTGAAATGAAAATTATTTGACTTGATGAATCTTTTAGCTGAGGCAATTTGACAAACTCAGCATGAATTCACAAATTGTGTCTATCAAATGTAATGTGAATTTGCACTGAAGAAGTTATGTCTTGAGATTATTGACCAATTCTAGGTGTAACACTAGGATTATTGGACGCGTTCCTGTGCACCCTGCTCTAGGAGCACCTGCTTTAGCAGGGGGGTTGGACTAGGTGATCTCCAGAGGGCCCTTCCAACCCCTACGATTTTGGGATTCTGGGATTCTGTGTGATTATGGATCAATCCTAGGTTTTGAATGGGTAATCAGCTAAGATTTTGGTCTTTGATCACTTGGTGCTTACCTTAGCACAAACAACTGACACATGCTGAGCACAGGGTGGAACAATCTCTGGTAACTTTGCTTTGTCTTTCTACAGCTGACTCACTGTTCATTATCCATCCCTGGAGTAATTAAGAATCTGCTGCTCATCTATATGAGCTCACCCCTCTCCTTTCAAGTTTCTATGTACAATAAATAAGATCCTTTTAGAGAGAGGATGGATAGTTTCTTTGGAAGCTAAATATGCAGTCTTGAAACTTATTGAAGTTGGCATGTGCATGACAAAGAATAGCAAATCCCAGTCACTGTTGAATGATTTGCACAGATTGAGAAGGCTGTCAGGTATCATCTCTCTTCCAGCTCTATGGTCACTCAACTCAGAGTTCGTTGTGCTCCAGAGGAGTCTAGTACACTAAACAGCTTTCAGCTAGAACAAATGGAAGAGTGAAATGGACACAGGCCATTGCAGCTGCAGCACAAATGTTCCCAAACAAAACCAAGAGCGCCTATCTTGGAACACAAGAGTGTTCCAATTTGTATCAGGAATTAAGTGTGCCTCCACAACCCTAGATGTGAGAAATAACTTCACCCCCAGTACCTAAGACATTCCAGTGAGCTGTCCCTGTTAGTAGCTCGTGTTAGATCCACTGGCAGCTTGACAAAGGCAATAGCAAAAAAAAAAAAAAAAGTTTGCCTTTCCAGTCATTAGATGAAATGTAGAATATAGGCCACCAAGTCATAAAGTGCTCCAATCTCCCACATAACAGCAATGAGAGATGGAAGGCTGTGACGCATTTCAGTCTAGTCTTTTATTATCACATTTTACTGTCAACACTTCAGAGCAGATTCTTCTAAGGTTTTCTCCAGCCTTTCACTGCATCATGAGTTGCTATTATAATGCTCTCCTACATGAAAAGAACCTGCTAGCATATGATTTCCTCTTTCATTTTCAAAAACCTTTCCATTAATTCCATGGACACCAGGAAAGAACTCAATGGCCCCTCGCACCCTAAGGATGACCACTTGCCCTGCCTTCTCCATGCCTTCCTACTACCTCCAGCATTCATGTAAAACACGCTGCGTTTAATACACTCCACAAGCACTGGGGATTCAAAAGGACACACTCTGAGGCAGGTGCTTTGCAATGAGAGAGACACCTCAGATGCAGCCCAAGGGAAGGAAGAAACAACAGTAAATCCCATTTGAAGCTGTCTCTACTCCATACAGCCCAGTAGCGCCAAGAATACCACAAATAAAGCAATGACTATCACAGCGAATAGCACCAATTTTTAAGTAATTGGCTATGCTGAATGACTAAACTGAATGACTCGGGGGGTGGGGTCCAAAATGGCAATACTCATGCCATTGCAATCGACTGGGGAATAAGCAAGGACAACCAAGGCAGCAACAAAGGTTTCTCACCTGCTTCCCAAAATGAGAAGCAGGAGTTCAACCACCTCAAGGATGGGTATGACGAAAGTGGATCCTTGTGCGCCCCTCCAGGGAAATCTGCATGCTCGACTACCTCCTTGAAGTGCCTGTACACCAATGCACGCAGTATGGGGAATAAACAGGAGGAGCTGGAGATCTGTGCGTGGTCACGGGGC
>VZSC01012170.1:10897-38156 GCA_013398225.1 Steatornis caripensis | reverse complement strand
GAGGTTGTGGAGTCTCCTTCTCTGGAGATATTCAAAACCCGCCTGGATGCATTCCTGTGCAACCTGCTCTAGGCTAACCTGCTTTAGCAGGGGGGTTGGACTAGATGATCTCTAGAGGTCCCTTCCAACCCCTACCATTCTATGATTCTATGATTCTGTGATTCTATGCTTACAATCAGATTCAGGAAGCAAGAGACCAACATTTCTTATCCTTATCTATCTGAAACTCTACCTTAACATGAAGCCTTTCAGAATAAGGGCAGGTTTTTTACTGTATTTGAGCAGTTCTCACCCAATCACAGAGCGGGTTTGGCCATGTACAGGGCCCCATATATTATAGTGCAATATGAAAATTATTAACTATTTGTTCTGTTTTCTCAGCATTATATTCCCCATTGCTTGAGTGCTGTAAACGCAAATGACAGATATATGAAAGCATTAAAGCTTAAATATAAATAAAATTTGAGGTTAAATCACCTGATCAACGACTGTGAACGGGAAGAGGTTTTAGTCAGGCTAATATCCTTACATACCTTTCAACACCTGACATTCATTACCACAACTTCTCTTACTACAGCCTCTGATTATTATGGTGCTGCTCTTAGTCATATTTACGCAGAACTACAGACAGATGTTGCATTAGATCCTCTGCTACTGAAATGAACAGAACTATACCCACTGATACCAGTATTCAGTGATGCCTGTAGCTTGTCTGTTTTCAAACAACAGGTTTGGATCTGTCCTGTTGTAAACGAGTTGAGCAATTTCGCTTACTCGTGTCAGCAGAGTTTGGCTGGCTATTGGAAATCAGACTAGATGGACTCACAATTTGTTTGGTATGTTAATGCTTAGGGTCCTACGCAATAGCCACAATTTTCCCCTTCAGATAGGCTTTCTCAAAATTTATTAGGCTCAAGTGTATTCATTAAACAAGCCAATGATCAAGTTAATGTTATTATTAGCTTTTAACACTGTCCAAATAAACCCGGGATTTACAATAGTATGATCACATTGACTCTCACCTGGTCATTTATTCTACCATAAAAAGGCAATAAAAAACACCATCTGTGCTTGGAATATGTCTACCTTCCTAAGAAAATGCTGGCCTCAATTCTATGGAATTTATTTTTTTTCTGACAAATGAGGAACAGCTGATCAACAAATGCATTGTTCTTTTTACAGTAGAACTCCCCCCCTCCCTGATACTGTAACGATTGAGAAAAGAACACCCAAAATCTGTCAAAATAAAATTTCTTTGGAATCAAGCCATAAAAGATAAAATGAAGTTGTCACTGAAAATTTATTAATGCGAAGCAGCAATTAGTAGGAGGAATAAATAATTTTTAGATCTAAAAATACCAGTGCAATAGCACACTGAAAGGCTATTTTTGGTCCTACTTTTAACAAGCGTACCTCCCTATGTTTATTAAAAGCAAATTAGATCTCCAGGGCAAGATATTGAGAAAAGTTGTTTACAGAATGTACTTCCAGATCTGAAAAAACTCACCTTAACAGATTTTTAAATTGTTATTAAGCTTTTGCTGGCTTTTTAAAGAAATGGCTTTAAAATATTTTTCCATTATATGCATTAATTGCTTGTTATAGCAGGTGAGGTTTCTGTGTAACCAGAAATCATTACAGCATAGGCAATTTCAATGTCTGAGTCTCCATGAAAGCCAATTTTCTTGAATGTAAGTGTGAAACAAGCAAACATAAAAAATTGTTTCTCATGTAAGGAAAAAAAATGCATTTTGAAATTAATTCAGAGTTCACTTAAAAATCTTTCATCTCTCTTTTATAATAAATAGCTCCTTATGACTAAGTTGATGGCAAGAATTAAATATTCTGAGCTTCTTTTAAAAATCTATATCTGATTCTTAAAAATCTATATCCAATTCTAAATACATTAGACCACTGGAGCCTTGTCCCGGCTTAACCAGAAAGCTGGTTATGAGGAAATGAGGAAAAAGCCTCATCTGTTCAGCTAGAAGAGCTTTTAACTTTCTCTCTTTGGGAATTAGATGAATCTGGATATATTTTCAAGGGTCTAAATGTATCCCTTTGCAGTAGCTAATAAAACCCAAAACTGTACACAGTGAAATTCACTTCTGCAAGGACCACATATTTACATCCTATGATAACTTCCAAAACAGAGTGAAAAAGCTTCTCTATGCATCTGTGTAGGCACACACGAACTGTTCTACTGTATCCCAAGCTGACAGGACAGAAACTAGGCAAGGCACGTCACTCCAATCCAGTGTGACTTGAGCTAATAAACCCAAGCCCTTGTCATTTTGTTACACACCTCTGTGTTGATTACACTACTGGCAGACTTTGATGTGGAAGTATGGACGTGAGGAAGCACACACTACCCTTTTACTGCACAGAACCCAGTGTCTCGTGGCCTCCCGACTTCTTCAGCAAGGCTGAAAAGATGAGAAGCCGCCATGACTTTACCTACAGAAACAGAGAAACAAGAAAAGAGATAATTCAGGGCAGAAAGGTACAGATAGCAGTGTCAGCTGTGCAAGTTGTACGCTGGATCGAGTACCGTTCTGCCCAAGCTCATACACCCATACTCTCAGCACTGCTCACCAGCCAGGAGCAGCACTGCCCAACTGTCACGCTATAGCTTCCAAGCCAGAGCTGACACTCCTATCTGCACCTCTTGAGCATCAAAGGGTGATTTTGCTACCATAATCTCATCTGAATTCACTTTGAAGATGTCACATACTATTCGGGGAAGTGCTGAATTGTGTCGGTCCCGGAAAGAGCACGTTTTTAAAAAGGCTTCATGCAGTCTAAATATATGACTGCTTAAGTGTGTTCCCAAGTGTTGGAACATAAATTGTCTTATACTAGCAGTAGTTACAAACATTCATTCAAATAAAACGTCCTTGTTTATTTACAACAGACAAAACAAGCAGAAGTGGACACATGAGTTAATTGAATAATTTTCTGGAAATAATTCTTTGACCTACTCAACTAAATAGCGTTAATCAATAACCACCCCATAACTTGAAGGAAATGTGTCCGAAAACTCATTAGTATTCAGAAAGATACAAGTATGCTGGAGGCATTCTTTTCTAAGAAATTTTGAGCATATTAGGCATCTCAGAACAAAAAATAAGACATAAATGTTCTATGAAGGACAGTGAAATACTAGGGAACGACATACGAAATGTAGTTATTGCCCAAGACCTGAAGGAGTAATGGAATACTGCCCCCAAAATAGTTGCGCTAAGTTATTTAACAAGCCTAAATACATGTTAAATCTGGGATTTTCCTAAGAAGCCTATTTTCCTAAGAGGAATATTTACATTAGTGATCCAATTTAGTGAATTAAGAAGTGTATGCAATCATAAGATGCCCACTGTGCCTTGTAAAAATTTACATCAAACCTTATAGCTGTCCGTTAACAAAGAAACATGAAATATTCTGGCCTTTTTACTGATGGAAAAACTATGGCACAGAGAAAAGAAATCAGCTACGTTTCATACGATACGCAAGAAATTCCCTCTGGTCAAAGAACATCTTCCATAGTTTGCTGTACAGTGTCTTCTCCAGTAAAAACTGAAAGTTAAATGATGATGGTAGAGAAAAGGGGCAATACTTCCATGATTCAAACGGGGTTTTTTTATAATACATGTATAATGGAGAAGAAATGTAAGCAGACAATAAGAAAATGAAGGGAAAATCCAGCATAACCTAATATTTTTCCCATTTCAGATATCATCAAAAACATTAGTTTTCAGTTGATTAGTTCAGATTTCATCTGCTAATGCTGGGCAGTGATCTTGGGTTCAAAATCAGCCACCTTTAAAAAATACAGTTTGACAGGACTGTAAAAACTTCCTGTGACTCATTCTAAACACAAAAAAAAATCTTTATTAATGTCTTGAGCTAGGCATTCACAGATTGGGACATTTTAAATGATTAGCAATTTAAAAAATCTTGGTCCTTGTGAAGGTTGCCTGAATGTTTGGTTCATTTACAGAAAGTCACAAACACACTTGAGGAGAGGACCTTGGTTCCCTCGACCTCAAAAGGGGGATGCAGCAGTGGGGACAGTGACCACTGTGAACACAAGTTGAGCTTTAGCTTTCTGGGTTGATAGACAAAACACAGTTTTTCATCTACAGATGACAAACCAGCCTATTTTTAAAAATGAGAATAACACTGCATGCTTGATTCTCTTTGTCCTCTATTCTGTCTGCTGGTAGAATTTGACTGAAGTCAGGGGATCCACTCTGTTCATTTTGCTACTGCACGCTTAGAATCAGTGTCTGAATACTGCCTCTAAGTTAGAACATTATTCAGAAAAATAAATAAGAACAGCAAACTTAGGGTGAGATGCCACCATTCCTGCTTGCCGTGTCTCTTGTCAGCCAGCTGCCTAAGTGCCTGCGGCAATCAGTCTCTCTAAAGGAACAGATAACCCTTCTGCTCTTGAAGGGAATACAACAGCCCTGGCATTGTTTTGTCACTTGTGCATAAAAATAGGCACAGCATGCTTCCGCCCCCCCACCCCTTTCCTTTTTGATGCTTTCTCATTAACACCATCCCCTTTACAATCCCTGATTCACTAAAATCCATGCCTCTTCCATTTCTCCTCCAACATGTATATCATTGCTTTTATGATCTTTAGTCTAAAAACTTCTCTTACTGTCCCAAAGGATTAGTTATGAGAGGTTCTCATGCTAGGGTTATTACTTTTCTTTCCACACCTGGTGCTCATGGAAATTGTATTAATTGGTCTGATAGTTTGGGGATTAATTTTTCCATTCTTTTGAAATCACAAACAGTAAATTAACAAATCATTTTCCAAAAGTTCTTACAAGAAAAGTCTCAGGTGACCAGAGAGAAGGACAGACTACTTAATAGTCCATCGTCTCCTAATTCAACAGCAGGTACTGCAGCCATGTTTATTTGTGGAATAACATACAACATTAGAAACAAGCTGGGGCCAAATCACGCATCTGGCACAACAGCACTTAGATTTGGAGAAGAAGAGGGGTTTTCCAAAACAAGGACATTAACATCATTTTTGAAAGTTGCTTTACAATGGAACCAATTCTTTTTATACCCAGATGCAAATCCTTGTCTTACAAAGGATTGGCTGGTGACGGTATATATAGAGACACTGCAGAAAAACTTGTACCCTTCAATGCAGGAACCCAACCTGCATACAATTTTGCAGGTAGGCAGGGCAGTACTGGATGGTACGCATATGGTAGTAAGCAAATCCCTATCCTGAGTGAGGGTGAAATGCACAACCGTGAATTCAGCCCTCCCCTGGCTAAGAAATCATGTGCAGTCCAGTCCTAATTACTGTATGCTTAATATTCATAGCAATTTATTAGGGACTTGGGATATTATATTAATTGTTGCCACACTATCATATCACTATGCAACTGGTTCCTTGAATAATGTTTCATTGTTTCTGTCTTTGAATGCTTAGTTAAAATTTCTGTTTTGTCTGAAGAGGAAAAAAAACCCACCCGAACTTTGGGCACAAATTTCTGAGCAATTAATCACCACTGCCACAAGTTTTGAAACTGAAGGTTTCAAAGAAAACTTCTCAGATGATGGAATAGCCTAATATTTGCAATATGTAATTAAACTTCATTTAAATCTGATTGACATCCTATGAATTCTGGATTTTTTTAGTTGTTGTATTGTAATAACAGATATTAGGAGTACATTCCCATGAAAAAATATTTTCTTCTCAGCTCTCATCCTCATGTTTCACAGCCAGTGGTTGAACTGGTTAATACTTTTTGAATTTGAGGGCAAATCCAGCCTTTACTATTATGTCTGTGGACATTCTCTGAGAAAGAATTCACTGACCACGTGTAAGAGGGCAAGTTAGTGAAAAACGGGGTAGAGCAGGACTGGGTGAAGGAAGAGACAGAGCTCCATTGATTGTGAGATTCCTTCTAGCTACTTACATTACTGCACAGTCATACACGACTGCTTCATTTGGCAGGGCAAACCTTCCACAGAAGGGCTCTGCAGCCTCTTCCCCACTACTACATCTGCAAACTGCAACACCAGCGTGAAGGACTGGGTCATTTCTGAACTTCATTTTAGCTCCAGCAACTGTCACTATGTCAAGCTGTTACGTGGGAATAAGTTCTGTGTCCTTACTGTGGAGATGCAGCACCTTCTTGGAAAACAGATTTCTGTAAAAGATGGGAAGATACAGAGAGGAAATTGTATACTTAATAAAAGTTTTGGATGTGTCATTTTTGCTTACCAGAGAAAATTGCACAGAAAAAAACCTGGCTGCTTAATGGATTGTTCAAATGCTCATTAGCCTCAAGCAGATTTATTTGAACAGATAATTATCCCCATATTGTGCTTTCATCACTGGAATTGTTTATCTTAAAGCATCAAGCAGCCATTTTCAAATTTTATTCCTTGATGTGTTGAAGTTCCTTTTATGGTTAGAAAAACAAAAAAGGATTTAATTTTCCCCCCCTCAGCTTCATTTTAACCCTATTTAAAGTCTTTCATGAGCCTTCTAAGTTTACAGGAATATTGAGTCATTTTCATTCCAGATGTTATGAAGAACTGAACATATAGGTCCTCCCATGGTAAACACAACGCTGTTCACGTTTCTCCATTCTGCTTTAATTCATTCATTATACTAGCTGAAAGGCACATGTATGTGTGCACACAAGAGAGAAGGTGCAACTTACACGTGGCAACTTCTCCACCCCCAGAAGCTGATTTTGAAGCTGACATTCATGTCCCTCAACATTCACTGTGGCTGCTGCCATCAGTAAGCTTAGCAAATCAGTCTATTTGTCGTTACCAGTGATTAGAGCCCACTGTAAGATAGATAGCAAATTGCTATGCTTAATCAAAACAAGCCAACCCGTGCCTTTAGGCTACCCTTAATGAAGTTATCTGCTGCTAAAGAAAGCAGCTTTACAACATGTGTCCTTTTAATTTTCTCTGGCTGTCAGTCACCTTTATATTCCACATATTGCTCATCCACAGTAAAAGTCAGTTTTGATAGCCAGTATAAACATGTGTTTTCTTCAATGGTGAATGACTGAATGATGACAATATTCAACATTTCATGTTTAACTACATAAGTTCTTAAAAAATGGAATAACATGTTTCTTTTTTAATTGCATTCCCACCCTTTTACCTCCCACAACAAACNCAGTCACCTTTATATTCCACATATTGCTCATCCACAGTAAAAGTCAGTTTTGATAGCCAGTATAAACATGTGTTTTCTTCAATGGTGAATGACTGAATGATGACAATATTCAACATTTCATGTTTAACTACATAAATTCTTAAAAAATGGAATAACATGTTTCTTTTTAAATTGTATTCCCACCCTTTTACCGCCCACAACAAACAGTAGAAATTCTTTAAAGGCATCTCCCAGGAAGATTTGCAAGCTTTCCTATAGAGAACCATTAAACCNAGCCAGTATAAACATGTGTTTTCTTCAATGGTGAATGACTGAATGATGACAATATTCAACATTTCATGTTTAACTACATAAGTTCTTAAAAAATGGAATAACATGTTTCTTTTTTAATTGCATTCCCACCCTTTTACCTCCCACAACAAACAGTAGAAATTCTCTAAAGGCATCTCCCAGGAAGATTTGCAAGTTTTGCTATAGAGAACCATTAAACCAAAAAAAAAAATCCTTTTAATACTGCCTTGCAAGGTAAATAATCCTAAATAAAGCCAAAATTTCCTAATTTGCCACTTTTCTCACTTCAGCTATGAGCACTCCTACACAATTTGTTACATGAAGAGCAATGGCAAAGCTGTAATTTTGGTCTGTAACTCATAGTCAGTAAGGAGTAGAGAACTGTGTCTACTTACAGCACTTCCATGCAAGTCAGGCTGAAAATTTAATAGCCAGTAGGAAAAAAGTTGTTAACCAAACTTTGACCGTCAAGCGAGGAACAAGAAGGACGAGCTGCTGTGTGCTCCCTGTCTTTCATCCTCATAAAACCCCTATTAAGCATTTTCCAGTGTAAACCTTCAGTCTGGGGTTTAAACTCCCTCGTTTTGGACAGCTGTCCTGCTGAATCTTAGCAGCTATGTAGCTGTCCAGCATCCAGCCATTTACATCTACTCTGTTGCTTGCTGCGAAAATAGATACCTTACCTTAATGATAAAGCTATTTATTTTAGAGCACAAATCAAATTCTGTTGGGGAAATATGCAAAGCTACACTAGCATTTTGTAAAGGAGCACATGGAGACTGGCATTTTATCGTTTCGCATCCTGAGCAAGAAATCTTTACAGCTCTGAGAGATGACAGTGGCTGCTGGCCCTAGTACAAGTAGTATTGGCACCAGCCATCAGACGGGGATGTAGCCACACACAGAGGCTGGCCTGTTGCATGGGGATGTAACTTCAGCTCTGCTCAAAGGTCAATCACAGGAAGTTGCTATCCTAAAGGGAAATAAATCAGGTGGTTTAACTCTATGGAGAAGAGTAACTTGCTTTATTAACCGTTGGTTTTGAGACTGCACAGGCAAAGCTTGAAAAATGAAGCGAGGATGCTGTGTGTGTTTTGCATTATAATTCAATTTAGCAATATCACACACACACACAGAGCTTTATTGCTAATGGATGCACCAGACAGACCTGACTGCTCTATATCAACAACAAAACAAAGAACTACACATCAACAGTAGGCTATCATTAGCAGTAATGTTGTTGCAAAGCGTGCCATATCTGTCAGGCAAATGTAACTGCATTTGACATCTACCATAGTTCTATTTGCCTGGCTGAGATGATATGTTTCAAATTGAAGAACATCTGTTTCAGGCACGTGATGAATCATCTTCAACTACATTTCCTATTTCCTGCTATCCTGTGAGATCAGACAGTAGAAAGAAGTTACATAACACTATAATTGTGTTGTTTTTCAGTACTTCTGAAATTTTAGATTTTTTCTGACCTACAGCTCATTTTATGGTTTAAAAAAAAAAAAGGTTCCCAGAGGGAGGATATTTCCATTGCTAGAATAGAAAGAAGTTGGAATAAAAACATATGCTACAGAGATTCTTCCTTTTCCATTGGTAAGAAGCCAGCTGAAACAGCTCGCCTATCCAAAGGTAACAGTTCTAGAGAGGTACAGTGTGGTACTTCCGCCAGTGACCTCTTTAGCTGATAAATTATCTCACTGAACGTGCTAGAGTTATAGCTTGTTACAGGAGTGTGGAAGAGTAAGCAAGAAACAAGATAAAGGATGAATGTAATGGATCCACCAAAAACCGGAAGAATTAACACCGTGGCACAAGTAGAAGGGAATACTGTGAGAACCTTGGTCACAGAGGAGTTTGGCAATAAAAAATAAGACCTTCTGACTGAAATGTAAAATTTCACACATCAAAAGAGGGATTAATATTTAGGCAATGGGACCTGACAGCATATCAGCACAGCACACATAGAAAATTCAATGTAATACTAGCGTGCATGTCTTCCGCATTTAAAATTGAGAGTTATCGAGAAGAATAAGGCTGTTTTAAATGTGCTATACAGTGAGGAGTAATATGAACGTCTTCATGCATGAGAAAGCACAATTTGCCCTCACTCCAAAGAGGATCACAATGTATTTAGCTTGTACACTAGCTGATATAAAAATATTTATTTCTCAGTGGATAGTATTTATTCTATTCCACTGATTTGCGGTGCGACAGCAGCACACCAGAACATATGTGCAGTCACAAGCTGCTCAAATACTTTGTATGTTGGCTTTAAAACTACATTTTATACAATGCCTTCACAGTTCTAAAATAATTAAAGCATTTAGACTACTTGCTCTACTAGTAGAAGGCAACCAGTTTTGCAGCTTTTGGGATTCACTTAGGTTTCTGGACATAATTACATTATCCTGAATCATACCAGGTGGTATATTTCTGGCTAAGCAGAAAGATCTTTCTGTAAGCTTCAGATCCAAACACGGATCTTGGCTTCCCTTAAATTCATTGAAACCTGATGTCAAGAATTTCATTTGGGCTCCTAGGCTGTTGCTCCAGTTAAGAAGAGTTCTGTCACAGATTAGTACAAAGCAGACTAGTGTTGGTAATATATCCGGCTTCCAAAATTGAATGCATCACAGCTGACCGTAAGCATTTCACCAAAAGCAAACTGTCATATCAGCAGGTCATCAAAAGTAGCAAGACCATTTACAACAGCACCATCTGGTGTCTCTCAGCGATTTTATAGTTACGGTAAATCTAACAGATTAAAGAAGTTAGCACACAGAAAATCCCACAGTATGAAATAGTCGTGTCCTGTCATCCGTCCCAACTCTTCATGATAAACACATGATGCCATTTGCTTATTTCCCTGTGATCTCACAGTTTTCCATATCTATTGAGTTTAGGGTTTCCTTTGTTTGCAAAAGGAGGCTGATTTATATCTTTTTACCTCCATTTGAACTTGTGCTGCAAGAGAAAATTTGGGAAACTGCCTGTACAAATCAGTCCTAACTTGTTAAGCAGGTTTTTGATCAGCCTAAAACAGGTATGTCTAGAAAAGTTGCCTTTCTCCCACTCTCATCCTTGGCTCTTTCCCAGTAGACCTGCAGTCCTTGCACTCTCAGAATATAAAAAATATTTTCCTCCAAGCATGCACATTTGAAATGCAGCAAATTTTAGTGAACTGGTCATTAAACAACATTAAGGAAATAATTTTTCTGTTCCCAGGTTTCTTCAGTTCCCAGGCAGACCAATGACCTTGGAAAAGTGAGTTCAGTACTTTACTCATCTCTACTTGCTATAGTATTCTGTTTTATTAAGTGTGTGTAGTATCCCATCTAATGGGGACCAGCCTTTATAAATATGGACAACAACTTTACCTCTTTCTAAATCAGTGTCTCCTGTGGCTGAACTCCTAGGGAACACTACACCTAAAATTAATCTTGAATGCTCTAATTAGAATGGTAGCAGTTACAGAATTCTCTAATGGCTACTTTGAAGAAACAATTACTGTCTTTATTATAATAACCCTCCAGATGAGATACTACAGTTGACAAAAGATTATTAAACAAGTTATTACTCAGTCTCTGAGTCACTCAGCCAATGGCCTATACATGTAGTGATGAAGGTTACATGTCAGCATTTAAAAGTGTTGTAATACAGCTGCCAGATATTTAACACTTTTTGGACAGTACAATATGCAATAGATTGGGGTTTTTTTGTAAATCAATGGTAATTCCACTATAATTAGATCTTCCTAAGATTTTATAAGGTGTGATTAGCATACAGAATTGTAAATGTTTTATCACATTTTATCTCAGAAATTAGCATAGAAGGTGATAATCTAAGACAATGGGCATTATTTCCCAGAGCAAAGAATTTAGTTAATCCAATTTGTATCTCTTTATATCTATTCTTGGAAGTCAACAAGAAATGTGACTTTAGGATAAGCAATGTCAAGTCTATGCTGAAGTCTGAAGAAAAATCAGAAGGAAAAATTAAATCCTGGCTTCCCAGACAGAAGATATTTCAGTGCTCAGGAGTATGGGAAGGAACAAATGGAACTGTGGAAGGAAAGGTAGCAGAAAGAAGCGTTCAAAAAATTGCTCTGGCAAGCAAGGGTGTAAGACTGTGAACAGTGTATAGCTTCTCTTTCTAGGACTAGTGAGTTACAGGGAAATGACACTGTTCTGGAGGAATGTATATTTTGATCTAACTTGCTTGTCACTTGATAAATTTAAACATCTAGGACAAGAGACTCTTGTACGCAGCATTCTCCCAGTTTGCTGTACTATGTTCTGATGGTCACCCTTTCACAAGTCTGAGTAGATCAGTTGTGTTTTATTAGGCTAAAAATATACTGGGCTATATTGCAGCAAGTTGTTACAGATTCGTAGCTTAATTGTAGATCAGTTAGTCAGAAAGATCAGATGGTCTCAATTTTCTGAACATTCATGTAAAATACAAAATGCAAGTGAACACCAGAGTCTTCTACATACCCTGGGCCGAGAAGCCATACCTCAAAATCTTCCCTCCCATAAAAGACAGTGAGACACTTATCTTCCTCACATCATCTCTTGAAGTCTAACTTACAAGTGCTGGTGGCCTTGCTCCTGATTCGCATGGTTTCCCTACAAGAACATCCCTGAGGCTAGAGAGGGCCGGACTAGTACCGTCATTGCAAGGCCTTCAGGTTCTTGTGGGTGCTGCGCTGCAATAAGAAGTCTTCTGGATGAGACATAGAACAAAATCCTTATCACTTCTACTCCACAAACTCTTCATAGCACTTTGTTGAGGAAGATGCGGAAACGTTACTGCTTTGTCCAATTTCCTTACCTTCTCTAACTCCCACAAAATAAAGATCTTATCT
Source organism: Steatornis caripensis (assembly GCA_013398225.1). Taxonomy (NCBI): domain Eukaryota; kingdom Metazoa; phylum Chordata; class Aves; order Caprimulgiformes; family Steatornithidae; genus Steatornis; species Steatornis caripensis. The sequence goes on along the minus strand of VZSC01012170.1, from coordinate 25,809 downwards.
CCCTGTCCTTCTTCAGTGTTGCTTGTCCCACCGACAGCAGTGTTATTTGGACTAAAATAATTTTTATTTCTACAACCCTTGTTGTATCTACTTGTAAAATACCTTTGTAAGAAAAGCATTGCAGGAATGTAAGGATATTATCGTAAAACTACCTATAACTAGTTTGCTCAGTTCTTTCTCTCTAGAGATAGCCATTTGAATAAGTGAGTAGTCATTGAAATTTTGAATTAGTTTGTGTATTGTAACTTCACTGGGTAGTTAATTTTCCTCTGTTATGGATAACACAAAGATACTTTCTAAAAAGACTGTGCACCAAGTTTTCTAATTGGATTCTTATACCCTGGTGACTCTGCAGACCATTTTCTAACAGAATTGAGGCATGGGCTATGGATCTAAAATAGAATAGGCTATTAAAAATGTTATCTCCACAGAAGCTTGTAATAACAATACTAAAAAAATTCCATGATAGAGAAGAACCCACTTAAAAAAAAATGCAATAAATCAGAGTCACTGCCACTCATTAAAAGCTTCCAGTGAGAGACAGTGATCTGTAGAAGGAAGGTCTTGTATCCAGGAAAACACACACTTCTGTAATGGCATAATTCAGTAGATTCTATGATAACTTTAAAAACTCATGTAATTAATAATGACTACATCACTGGTGTTTGTTTTCTCCAATCTCAGATTGGCTGTATAATTATAATAGTCATACTTGGGATTCTCTGAATAAGTTACTGACTAGCAAAGCCTAAAAGCATACAAGCAATAGTGTAACAAGTCTAAGAAGTAATTTTCTGCATTTTGATGTCCTTCCATGCTCATTTTTCTCACTTGAGCTGTGTGCTGTGTTGGCAAGTCTCCATCCAAGTGCTAGTTTGTATCAACAGGCTGTACAGGATTCTTAAAAAGAGAATACAGAGAGAGCAGATGCGTATTTCGTCAGGCATTGTTGTGACATTATCGCTTTTTGGCACAGTAAGACTGTAGATTAGTATGTGCTGCTGTCGGTGCTAAACTGGAAAGAACTTTGTTGATCCCCTGTAAGGTATGATGGTAGCGCAAAGTGAGGGACTTTTACCACACAGAGATTTTCAAAGTGTTCCAGTTCTTCCCTGTAGTCTGATAAAATAAACAATTCTCCAGAGAGATTTCTTCCTCTTCAAATAACACCATTTGCCTCTTTCTTGTTGAAGGTATTTGTGAAATTAAGTTAACAATGCTTTGCTGAAATGGCCCATTGAATATCCACATTCTTGCTATATTCACTGATTTTTTCATGGTCATCATCTGGCATTTGGGGAAAAGCTCACAACAATCTTTTATCTTCACTTATGTCTTAGTTACTTTAAAAGATGCAGTGAATGTGAGCTAAAAATCCCCATGAAAACAGTTGCTGTTAAGTGCGTGTGTCTAACAATACATACCCATACTTCAATGCTGGGCTATCACCAGCCCTTACTAGAGAACTGTTCCTCATTCATAGAAGATCTGCTTAGAAATTCATAGCACATTTTGGTCCATTACTGTTAGAAAGCCTCGTGGTTATTGAATGTTGTCCCTTCTCAAGGTTATGTCCTTACAGTGGTGTCAGGCCCAGGGTACTTATTTTTCTAAGCAGAAATTTGGCAGTATGCCCTTTTGTAGCTGGCTAACAGTTCTTGGGTAACCATCAGAATTACTTCAATATGTTCAACTGGGGTTTAGTTACCGGACGAGTTTTGCTAAAGAGACTAATTAGAAAAATCCAGACCCCACTTATTTAATAGCAAAATATTATTTGTTCACTGATTCAAAGAAAAAAAGATTGTAGGCCTAGGTGTTAACACAAAAAATAACAGTTTTCTTTTATATGCGTGTTCCCTGTCTAAAGTTCCACAATCCATAATTTACATAAATCCAGATTAGTTTCCCTCTCAGGAGGAACAGCCTACATCGCTTGCAGCACATTCTTTCTGACTGCGAGTCTTCCCAGCCTGTCAGCTCTGTAATTGACACATTCTGGGAAACCTCTCTTGGCTCACCCAAAGCTCCCTCCCCTTTCTAGGTCTTTGAGGTTTTAGGCTTCTTGATCCCCCACTTAGCCTTGGGAAGAGTACCCATTCTAGCCTGGATGGAGCCAGCTCATTGGCTTTTCTCCAAGTGATGACCCAACCATCATTATCTTAACTACTTTGAAGCCGTGTTTCTGAGGCTGTTCTTATCTGTGTCACTGTTTTACAATTTCTCTTCGGCCCTTCAACAATTCCTTTACAGTCTGTTGATGTAATGCTCTCTATGCAGGCAGGAAGCAATATTGAATTGAATAGTGAAACATTTATAACAGGAACAACCAGCTTAACACACAAAACGTATTCCTGATGAGAAAACCATATTTTCTTTTTTACCAACATTTGTTTCATCTTCCCTCTGAAATGATGAAATCAGACAGGTAAGCGAGAGTGCATAATGATTTCCATTAAACTGGACTAGGTCTGAGATTAGACAGATGCATGCATATGAGCTAGAAGACCCTTTTGTTTTCTTTTCTCTCTATATATGGTCAAATTCTGTGGTCCCTCTTAAAACATTGTAAGATTCTCATAAAGCCATGATCATATATAAATCATCAATTAATAAGTTTTCTCCCCAAATCCCAACATTTCTGTTAATTCACTGTCAGGAATTCTAGTGAGTACTTTTCTTGGATTCAGTTGTGAAGATTGTATGCAGTCCTTCCTCAGGCAACCTTCTCGTACTGAAAAACCCAAGCAGGTCAGTAAAACAGCCACCTACTTGACTCAGAAAAAACAGGAATAGTGTCTGAGTTTTAAAAGATCTGAGCATCACCTGCCTTCTCTCTACTCCACCTAAACCAATCATAAAACTCCCAGCAAGTCCATGGAAGAAAATGTAAGACAATGTCAAGGTATTCTGAAAACACCATCCAAAATCTCTAAGCAACTACAGCAATTTGCAATGTTATCTTTAGGTGTGAAGAAGGCATTAGTATATCTATAACTAGATCTGATATTTTGTCACCGTTGTTCTTCTAGATAATTTAATTACAAGGAATTTGAGTTATTTTCACAGATTCAGTCTAAATAAAATTAAATATGAACCAGATGGTTTGTAAACATTTTGAAAGTGCAGGTTATTGAATTCAAAGGTGCAAAAGTCATGGGTAGCTAGTGCTCCTTATGAATGAGACAGGATACTGTGAAAGTTTTGTAAGGAAGTGTTCTTTGTGGCAGAAGTTTAAATGAGCAATGCCTTATGATGAAGACTAATTTGGCAGCGCAGTTTATATGCTAAGCTCCAAAATGCGACAAGTTGGTGTTGGGTACAGTGCTTTACCAACAGATCATTCAAGAAAGAGTAGAATGTAGAAAGCCCATAGAAGAGACTGAAAAGATATTGATATTTGGTGAGATAAGAAAGTTAAAGTGCAATAAAATAGGCAGGTAAGTAAAACAGGCACTGATTATTTTTTCTGGACGCTGATCTTGGGCAAGATATTTCAACTATCACAATGACACTTTGCTTTGTTTGTAAACAATTTAGGCGTGTAGAGATGGAAAAGGAAGTACATATGTCAACCCTAAAAATCCAATCTCAATTTCCATGCAAAATCACCAGAGAAACTTTCCTGTGATCGCTTTTAATGTCACATATCAACTTTGCTGTTAGATCTTAAATTAATCTACTTAAAGGTGAGGAACCAAGAGAAACAATTTAGAGGAGGTGAAGGAAAATGGCTCTAAACATGGCATTCCTAAGCAAAAAACTGGGGCTTACGAGACTGTAACAGAACTTGTTCTGAAGCGTAACTCAGTACATTGCTGAGACTATTTAATTTTTTTTGACATATTGAGGAAAAATTCTAGGAGTTAACAAGAACTGAGGGATTCTAACTGGACTCAATTCATTCCTTCTCTGTCTTTTTCACTGAGGAACAGCTGTAGAGAAGCTATTTCAGCAGCCAGACTAACACAGGGAAACAATGAAATATCTGAAGAACCTAGGTCAATGTACTATACTAACTTTCAACAAAACAATTATGCACGTAGACTGCTGATTGAAAATATTTTTTTCCTCGCATGGTTTATTCCTGTTAGCAAAATGAAGACTTTGATTTTCGAATGATCTCAATACCTATGCCTCTAATTTGGAATAGAAGCCCGGACTGTGCAAACATCCCAACTCCATGGCAATATGAGACGTGGGCAAGCACTACCTCTATCTCCCACAGTGTGAGTTTTTGGAAAGGAAACTTGAGCATGTGGGCTAGAAATGAGCCATGAGGTCCTTCAATGGATCTCCTTATTTGGGGAGTTAAATGTCTGGTGCTGTGGAACTTACTGCAGAGGACACGTAACCCACAGTCCAGAAAAGAACTAATGACCACTGATGGCAAGTCCCAAAGTGGAAGAACCAGAAGCGTTTAGTCTAGTCACATATTTCATAGGGATGCTTGATATCTTGGTATTATAGCCTAACATCTAGAAATGTGAAAAATTTTCTATTTTCACTCCAGAAGAGATAAAGACAGACCATATAAAACCAGAAAGGGAAGAGAGGTTTAGCTAGACCTATCAAAATTGCAAATGCAAAATAAAATCCTGAGTACCATAACAAAAAAAGCCACAGCAACCCATAAAAGAAAACCCTAACAATCATAAGACCACAATAACAGAAATACTTAAATCTCTTTAACCAATATATATACTGAGTAGATCTCACAAGAAAATCTGTAAATTGGCAATGAGCAGAGATGCCTGAATACCTTTTTCATTTATATTTTATTGTTTGAGTAATAACATTAGTCTTAATGCAGGAGAGATTTAGCCCTTTTGTACCTTTCCCCACACCTCAAGTGAGTTTCATCTGTGGGAGAATGAATGATGGACTCTTTGTGAATATTTGCACTCATAAAAGACAAGCGATTTCTTAGCCAAGACAATGAATACAGAAAGACGTAATGGCAAAAGAAAAATGGAGAAGTTAAAATTCATATTTAAACCTGTATAGATAGATATTCCCCAAAGTACTATGCATTGAGCTGTATCTGAAATACCTACAGGATTATTGTTCCAAAGGTGAAGCAGGATGCAGTGTATGTGACAATAATTGCAGAAGCATTCGCAAGTTGGAAGTAAACATTTTTTTTTAAATATATGAATAGCATTAAAACACATTTTGAAATGTTCTCAGAGGAAGTGTTTTTTAAAAGTTTCCTATGTTATTATGTTGGGAATATCAGCAAAGGAATCAGCAATTCACTTCTAAAACTTCTGCCTTAATGTCTTTTCCTAAAGTTGACTGAACATAAAGGGAATTTGTGAGCTGTTTACTTGGCAGTAAAAACTCACTCAAAGTCAGCCAAAGACCTGTTGTGGACTCCTGGTTCTCACATTTCATATTTCTCATTCCAGTGATTAGTGCAGCAGTGAAAACCCTGATTAGCTATTGCTTGTTGTGACGGAGCTGATACACTGCTGCGACACAGTAGCTAACAGGCATACGTAATATAATGGAATACCTGTGGCATCACTAGACAGAAGGTTAAGTCTTCTACTGTCTCCAAATCAGAGAGTTCTGTTTCTACCTAATAGTTTTAGCTATAGACATCCATGGCTTCGTTCCTGCAGAAAACTAAAGAGAGATGGAATTATACCACTGCTTATGAAAGGGATTTCCCATCTAGAAAATTATATAACACTTTTCAGTAATTCTTGTATTTTGGGGTCATGTGCATTGATGCTAGGAATAGGCATAAATGTTTTCTCCATTAGAATCAAATATTAAACATTATTTTACTTTAAACCAAGGTATTTTGGCCAGTAGCTTCAACAAATTCAGAATCAGTCCTCTTTCTGGGAAATTTTATATATCCTTTTACGCCTTTTATTGTACATTGAGGACCATTGACTTCTTATGGCTGTCACTGTGGAAAATAAATTATTCACTAATTATTATATGGGTAGGTGTGACTATGTTGCACCATAATCATAACGACAAAACATTACATCAAATAGTGTGGAACATAGCAGGAATTGATTAAACATGGTTCTTTTTTGATGAATGTGTCCTTCCTTGTACATCAGGCACGGACAGAGGGCTGAGTGAATGGCAAATTAGTGTCATCATCATGGTGGCTAGTCATGAAGAAAATGGCTTGCTGATTTCACTAATTTACTTTTCACCCTGTCCCCAAACGACAGTTTTAGTTTATCACACCTTCTTAGTTCTGACATGTTTTCTTCCCTCTATGGAATAAGCACATTAGTTACGCAACAACTGTCTGAAACTTCTACAGCGGTTGAGTTCAAGATTCAAGACGCTTTCTGGGGCTAGGTAAAGAAGACAGGATATCAACTTTCCACAGGGAATAACTCCAGCAGAATACCTCTCTTATAGAGATAGCTTCAGAAAAAAAGTACTATATTTTGCTGTCTAAGGAAAGGGAAATCATGAGGATTTTAACCAGAGAATTAGCTCAATTGTATAGAACACTTAATTCATCCTGGGCCTCATGCCTCTCCAAAAGAAGATAACCACTAGGCAAGCTTCTTTCTTCCCCAAGACAGCTTTTTCAGCCTCACTGGTGTTCCTCTCGTGACTGACATCTCTTCTCAGCAGGGTTTCCGTCTAATGTAATATCTTTGTTCTGAGAATGTATCAGAGATCCATGAGGGATTAGCAAATCACAGGGCCAAACTTTCTTATAGTATGTAGATAAAATATCTCATTGATTTCACTAGGCACCTAAATAACTTCTGCAGTATTCTCCCCCTGTTTTGGAGCAAGTGTGACTTTTGTTTGCAGGACTAATTTCCATTTCTGGGTAATAGCTACAGATAACTTTTTATTAATGATATGTAAATACATTCCTGGGCCCAGTCAGCTGACATAAACCACCATTTTTTCACAGATTTACATGGTCCATGACTGGAAAGGGAGAGGGCTAGAATAGCTTACGTGTGACATTCAGTTATTTCACTTGATACACTATAAGAATATACCTAACTATCATCATGGTGATAGTTACGTAAGGTCCTAGAGAAAAGAACATACAACACAAGCCATACAACCATTTCTAAAGTGCAAACATTTAAGCAGTGGCTTCTGTCTAGTTTGTAGTGTTTTCTCTCGTCCTTGCTTCAGTTACGGTTCTCCCACATTTAATTGGCTCCGTCCAACTGAATCCCACATCGCGTCATACTTAATGCATGATCTGTATGCGATGTTAGCTCTACGTCCATCAAATACACACTTTGTTTTATTTATGGATAATACTGTTGCAGTAATAGAAGAATGTAGAGTCCCTAGGAAACATACTTTTTCATAATTGAGAACAGAATTTTAAATACAAGGACAGAAATACACAGTATCCAAACTCCTAGTTTCAAATGACTAAAAGGCTTCAGTGAAATGCTTCTGGGAATGAAGTAACATTTGCAACTTACTTAAACTATCTTCTCCAATGTTTTCTCCAATGTTAATGGCTCAGGCAATTTAATTTACATACAAAAGTAAAAAGTGGTAAAGCAGTTTCATCTGAACATATGTAGTACTTTTTCTGGGTTAGGGCATATTGCAAGTGCTTCAAATGAAGATATATGAGAAACATACTAGCAAGAGTTCATTAAATTATTTTACTAAATACCAAACAATCGTGTTTAAGTTGAAGGTTTTCATGTTCAAAAAGATCCCTCTTTCATCTTCTAAGTCTCTAAAGGTGGCTGCAGAAGAAAAGGCCCAATTAATGTACCTTTCCTTTTCTTTAACTTGAAGAACAGTAAAAGTCCTTCCAGACAGAGCTTCTTTCCTTTCTTCCTTTCTTTCTTTTTCTTTCCCTCTTTCTCTTTCTTTCTTTTTCTTCTTCCTTTCTTCCTTTCTCTCTTTCTTCCTTTCTCTCTTTCTGTGTTTCTTTCTTTTCGTCTACAGAAAGAATAGGCATATTTCATCACTTTTTCTTCTTAAATTCTTTCACACCTACCAGGAGATGCCTGTACTCCACCAATACACGGTCTACTAACTAAAAAATACTCACTATATATAACTGATTTCCACAACAAAGAAACAAAGAAAATAAATACTGATTTGGGAACTGTTGATGTCCAAGCATTTCACATTTGCAGTTGTATTTCCAGGGTTCTGCACATGAACTTGTTTTGCAGAAAAGATATAGCTACTTACATCCATCAGCTACGCAGGAAATTTGTTGACTGATTTACAAGAGGAAAGAAACAGAACTTTTGAGAGACTTCTTGATGTACCTCACAGGCTGCTATGTATCAGTGGACAACACTGACTGGTCAAGACAGTGCAACAGAAGTGACACTGATGACTTCTGATCACTGAATTCTGATCTAAGGATGAATTATTTCAGGCTGAGGATTTTAGCACCACATGAGGTACACCTGTTGCAATCGAATTAATAAGAGCAGGAAGTCTCACTGCCCTGGACAGATCCGGGTATCTCAGTGTTCTTACCCAGAGGATGTAAATAAAAGAGCTATGTCATGAATATTTTCATTTACTCTTTACAAATGCTATCATCACCGGGATTTTTATAGCTTGCTTATGATAAAACTCAGTCCCCATAGTCCATTCTTTGAGATCACTGCATTTCACCTGTAACAGCGCTGCAAGATGGTGCTGTTGGATTTAACTGAGAGTCCCCATTAACTTACAGACCTGTGAACATTTTGAAAATGGCTTATTCATCTCTTCATCAGCCTTTTTTTGATTAGACTGACATTAAGTCACAGTAAATAAAAAACCCCAACACTCAGTGATTCTCTGAATAGTAACACTAGTAGCTGCATCATTGCCATGACACCTCACATAACATTTGTTAGTGTAAAAAGTAGTAATAGAAAAAAACTATTGGAACGAAAGAGAGTTTTTCAACTTGAGTTGTTTATAATTCCATTAGAAGAAATTTTAAAGCAATATGAGCCCATACGTTTTGTTTGATCTTTTTATATATTATTATTTGCAAGTAGAATACTCGAGACAGACAAAATGATTGAGAAAAGATTTAAATCTCGTATCAGTGTCTGAGGATTTTAGGAGCTGGCCCTAGAAAATAGTATTGGTGTATTAATAAATATCAAGGACATTTTTTCACGGGTCTGTTAAATGCTAAATGCTCCCATTAGCTGAAAGTGTATTATTTTCAGTCAGAAGGGTGTTAACCTTTCAGTTGTATGGGAACAATAATAAATCCATTCTCTTCTAACATGGTTTATCGGGTAATGATGGTACTTTAATAAATAACAATGACCTCTTTATTCAACAGTACATAAAACATAACTAGAATTTTGTTTAATGACTCATAACAGTAATTCCTTATTTTGCTGCTTTTTTTAAAAAAAAAAATTCCTTGACCTATTGTCCCTGGTATCCATAAGATACTTATGTGTAATCCTTGAAAACTGAGATTTATCATCATGTCTTTGAAGTTCAAAGGATCACAAGCCTCTTTCCTGACGGCTAAGATATATTTTTCAAGTCAGTGCACAATTTTTAAGTGTTTCTTTTCTTGTTCACACACCACCAATGTCATTATACGCTGCACACAATAATTTACCAGTGCTCACCATCTGTGGACAGCTGTAGGATGGGATCAGAAGGCAAGGGAGATCCTTAAGCTTGCACTTTCAGTAATTTGCCTGAGCTGTGAGCTTGTGAGCTCTCAGTACGCTTTGAACTAAATAACACTGTATTCAGAATAACTGATGACAGTGATATCTCAGACATTATCTGTGTCTCTGGCAATTACTGACTTTTTAAAAAAGTAACTTTGTATTACAAAATTAGATGTCTTTATTCTAGAGTGACTAGAAGCTTCTGGTAATACTCATACTGCAACATCTGCAAAGAATTTCTTAGCACAAATCCACCTGCAGAAAGGCTTCCAGAGATAACAAAAAGATAGTCCAGAGGTCAGCAACATTTTCTGTCTATGTGGAACTATCTGGGAGTCAGTTTTCCAGGAAACTGATCCAAGGTCCATATAGTACAATGAAAACAGGTTTTTTTTACTGTGATGTACTTTGGGCAAATAGTGCTGACCTATAAAAAGCGTCCACATCAGAAAAATCACATTTAGGAACTGACAATAAAGGTATTAGGCTTAAAAAGCAAGAAATGATGGAAGACTCTATTTGCTTGTTTCATCTGGAAGAGAACCTTCTAGAAGAGCTGACATATTGATAAAAGCATAGAGGAATACTTCTGCCCAACATGCTGCTACACCAATATGAAAAGAACAACTCAACTCACCAGCTTCCCATACCCAATATCAAAACTTGGAAAGAAATGGAATAGCAACGGTCCTCGGCAAGCAAAGGAGTGTTTCTGTGTATTTGTTCTCCACAAATCAGTGACAACTTCAGAGATGACAGTATGATGACACTAAAGGCGTTAGAGCTAAGCCTGTGGATGTAATTACATGTAGTGAATCAGACAGTGGAGTCTTGAGTGCATCAAAATAATGCATCAGAGTTAGGAGATAAACTGCAAATTTAGATGCTAACACAAACAAGAAATCAGCTATATACAGCTGGAAAGGAAGATCTGGAAAAGAAATCCAAAAGAAAAATTTCTGGTCGCGCAACAAGAGGAGGAAGTTGCAAGGAAGAAAAGAGAGAATCACAGATTAATAATGCTCATTCAAGTGGCTATCAGAACTCTACACACTACCTTTGAATTCACTTGCACGTACCAGAGGTTAACTGGGACAGTATGAGGTCATTTCCTAGGTGTTCAGGTTAAAAATAGACCCATTATGTTTAAAGTCTAGATAAGAGTAAGGCTAAACTGTTACCCTGGGTAGGTAGGAGGAACTTTAACTCTTTTCATCTAGCACCTTTTCCCATATCTCCTTTTTTCTTTTCCCTTCTCCATAAAAACTGTACGCAACAGCCTCAAGTTGATTTTCTTGACCAAATCTTGAAGAAGTATAAGTAACATCTGCATTAGACTCTCATCTCTGCTTGCGGGTGATGGTCGGAACAGGAGCTCCACTGGCCTGGGATATGTTCTTGTACTCCAGGTTATATTTCAGACATTTGTCACATCTACTTATTACTCCCTTCTGCCCTTTGTTGAGCCCTTTACCTTCTAACTTGTTAAACCCACAGACTTCCACCTCAGAGATTACAGTAAGGTCTTGCATGACTGCAACAACTCCGTGTGGCTGAACAAAAATGGTCCTTGAACATAATTCAATTGTAGCATGAGGATCATAGCATGGAAATTTTGGGAACCAGTGTTCCAAAACAACTCTTGAAACCTCAGATTTGGACCATTTTAGTCTCTTTGCATTTTTCTAGTAATACGTGAAAGTACATTTTGTAACCTCTCTGGTAGTCACAAGCTTTGTAAAACCCCTATCTTGGGACACAAGTCAAGTTGTTTCAGATACCATATTTGATAAAGTAGTTCATACATCTGCACAGCTTTTTGTAGAAATATTTTGCTAGCTGTTCCAGCCGTTGTTTGATTTGTCATAGTGTTACTCGAAAAACCCTGTCCTTTTAGTATTTTTTTATACTGTGAGGTAAGGTGGAATAATACCATTAGTCTGATTTTGCAGCACACTATGTATACTCTGCATGAGCGTAAAAGATTACACGAATTATTTGAGAAGCCATTCACAGTTTGAATTCCCTCAGCCAGAAAATATTATTTGTTCAACTGAGTAATTAATTTTAATATAATAAAACTGCACTTGCTCATCATTTTACTAATGGTTGGTGTTTCCGACACGACAGAAAACAACTGCATATGTATAAATACAAGCAAGTTTCCAGTTGCTTAAAACAACCATCTCAGTTAGCATCAGAAAATGAATGGAGCTTTATAAAATAAGATTCTTTATCTGCAGCTGTACTACAGGGCCCTCTGCCGTGCGATTCATGGTAATAATGGAATAAACATAGCAGGTCAGTAAAATTATTCTCCCATTAGTTCTAGCGGTGTAAGCTGCGTAATTGACATGTTAGGTTTTCGCTATTGTTTAGAAACCTTTTTAGGAGCAAGTGGGAAGTGGGCATTATTTACCACTCACTCTGGGTTCCTAACAAGGTCAGACAGATTGCCTAACCTTGTCAGGTGGCGAAGCCATCTGGCTGGATCTTGGTCTGATCTGATTTCTGTTTCATAAACTAAACTCCACAGTCCCTTGAAAGAGAGACAATAGCCTTTTCAGCGGCCTGAGCCCTTTCGCCCTTTGTTTCTCTGTTTAAATAATATATGTCTCTTTGGTCTTTTGGCAAGAATGCTTGACCTTGTAAATGTGATCATTCACAGTGCTCTGTAGTGCTGGAATGCGCTTTCATAATACTGGAAGACTTCTTTATATTATCTAAGGCAAATGTTTGTTTATGAAAGTTGAAGTAAAACATTCACATGATCAAAAGAGAAATGAACAGGCACCTGGAATGCACAGTAAAAAGATCCCTCCTAACAGGAAACTTCTCTCGTTTCAGCTACTGTTCTGAATCCAATTAGGATAGATGAAAACATTTCTCTCATTTAATTCTGAAATTAGAAAAAGAACCGGACCTCTGATAAAAATTGACAATTAATATAACAATTCGCTCTCCTTCTGTATTTGTGAACTGCTGATACACTGCTGCCCAAGGTTACATTACCGCATTATAATAGTTGCAGAAAGGACTCCTTTGACCTCTCCTTGTGCCCTGGGGTAGAGTTCCACTGTACTCCTGAGGCAGCCTAGAACTTGCTGTACCTGAAAGGAACAGGCTTGTTTCTTCTTCCCTTCTTCTCTACTTCTGCCTTCTCATCTGCCTGCTCACAGCTGTGTCTCCCTTGGCTATGGTGTTTTTTTGGAATCTTCACTAAACTGATTTGTCAGCCAAGCAGAAAAGTATTTGCGTTTTATTTTTTCTTTTCTGCCTCAGCTTTTTTTTTTCCTGCTGCTCATGTGAGCTGAATCATTTTAGTGGGGCGCCACTGAACATCAGCCTGAGGGGAAGGGAACCAGGAGGGATATACAGTGAGAAGGTAAAGAAAAGCAGTGAAAGTGGTACAGAAACATGGGGACAAACGAAGCCGTGAGGTGTAAAACTTTCTGTTCTGCACGGTATGAGGAAAGGAAACAGTGACTGCTGCAGCTGCAAGGAGTCGTCAACCTTCCTGCCGTCTTTCCACCACTCAACCAGCCTGACCTTTCCTCCTGCTGTAGCAACAGCTATGTGCCATAACCAAAGCAGGTGGCCAGGCTGGGGTCTTTTGCTGCACCTCCAGCAACCAGCAATCTGTTGCTAAAGGCAGTCGACTGCTTTGTGTCTCTAGGCAGCTGCTCTGCTTAGAGCCAGCCACGTTCAGCAGCTTTGGTGTGTGTCGGGATCTCACAGAGGAAAGGCTTAGTACTGTACACATTAAAAACCTCTAACGCAGACGAACTAAACACATACTTTGACTAAACATCCTTTGCCTTAGATAATACAGTATTTCTATAGGTCTGAAATTCAGGAGCTGATTGTCATAATCTTTCCGCTATGAAGGAGCACCAGCCACCGCAGACTTAATTATTCTTCCTGTTATTCGTACAGCTTGTGTACAGCTGAGAAACTTGTGTCCGTCCAGATTCCTCACCACCTACTGCAATTGCCAATGCAAACCTATGTTTTCTCTTTTCCACTTCAAAATATTGCTCTGTCTGGTCACTGAGTCAATGCACAAAATTATCCCTCTCTCTTTATAATCATCCACCCCTTTTTTCCACAGTTAGCGCCAATTAAAATTCTGACCTAGAAGAAAGTATTTAACTACCATTGAGTCTGAATAGCTTCTCACTTTGAATTGCCATTAAGCTTCTTAATAAGGCACTGTAGGTAACATTGACCTCAGTTGGAATGTCTTAAAAGGTATAGGCACTTTTCGCTATCATAAATTAAACCAAATAAAATGCCATTTCTCTCATATGGCTATTTATGGGATTGATGTTACTTATACTAAGCAGCTATCTAAATGCTCAAACTACATAGTTATAGCTTAAGCGGCGGATATTTTTTCTCTTCTGTTAATATCACATATATTCAATTTGTTCACCGAAATACAGTTCTCATACTCCTAGCACTTCAGATTCAATCTGCATTAAATAAAACCCTTAACTTCATGACATGACTGAATTGTGGGCTTGGAACAACGCATGTGCAGAATTTTGAAATTACTCTCTCAGGTGTTGACAATTGCTAAGGTTGAGAAATGAAACTGGAAGAAGATTAAAGGTAATCATGCTCTCTTCCCACTGCTTCCTCATCTGAAATTTATAACTAGAGTAACTAACTGCTAGAGTACCTGCAAGATCCGCAACAGAATCTCTGCAGTATCTGATAGAATAAGGAAAAGCTATTACTTGACGGTGGACGCTTCAGACCTGCTACTGTCCTTGTAAGTCAGGAGGTGGATAGTATAGATATTTTGGCGAACAAGATTGAGACTGTTACCTTCTAAGGAGAAAGAAAGGGGCATTAAAAATTTCTACTGCCTGTTCTGCCAAGCAAAAACATCCCAGAGAAAAGAGAGAGAAAACACAAAAGAGATGAGCATGTTATTTGTAGACAGGTTATGAGAGCGCAGTTGATTTTGCTTCCTCTAGATGAAAGTTACTGTGTTTTGGACAAGAAAATGCAGTTGATATTTGAAATCACGACACTGATTGAGTGTTTTGAAAGTACAACATATGCCTTCTTAGCAGAAAATTACAGAGAAGTCCAATTCGTATACCGCTGATTGCAAGCTTTTGTGTCCAAGACTTATCGAATACAGTTTTGTACCTTGCCTAGGACAACCATGGTATGTCAACCTGTAGATGCCAATGCAACATAATGATTTAATAATAAAAGACTACTAATATAATATATAATAATATGTAATACATATTATTATAG
>VZSC01012170.1:561-10706 GCA_013398225.1 Steatornis caripensis | reverse complement strand
TAAAAATAACAATTAGAATTAATAATAAAAATGTTCCTATTATATTGACAATAAAATAAAAGTATTATAGTATGCTGTCATATGTAGTTTTAAATGAAGACTCATAATAAAATTAGGATACAGTAGCAAAAGCTCTCACATGTTCAACCCTCTTAGAAGCAGCTGCAGCAAGGGATTCAGATTAATGCAGTTGACTACTGATTCAATTAAATGTTAGATTTACAAATGAAATTAGCTATTAAAAGCCAGCAATTTTTTTGTTATTTTTAATGAAATATTTTTTCAGTTATTATGAAACTAGGAAGTCATTGACAAAAAAGTTCTGATATGCTATCTTGTGTCTGCTTCAAATGAGGAATAGTTGTATATTGTTACAAGACAGTTTTCCCCAAATAGAGTTCCTTAATTTATTTGGTTAAAAGGGGGCTAATATTCTGATGAATAAGGGCTTACAAAATTTCTGAAAATGCTACTGTTGTAATTTCAGATGTTGTCAATATAAGTCTCTTGTATTTTTAAATACTACTAATCTCTTCCACTAATAGTCTCTGTGGTAAGGAACTTCACAGACATTGCCCCCATTCATAAGGGCAATTTTTAAATTGCTGTCTTGCAATTGTATTGAAAACCTCTTTGGCCCTGCATTAATTAAAAAATTAATGAAATTCTTGATTTACCTTTACATTATTGCTCATTATTTATACCATTTAATCATCTCTACTCTAAACCATAATTTAATGGTTAACTGTTCTTACCCTGTAGCTACTTCTGCTAGCAATGTAGGCAAAATATAAGGTTGTCACATTGAGCAGTTTTAATTTAGGTTAATACAGGTTGTTTGAACGCCTATGTAGAAATTTGGACAATTCCTACTTTGTGAATGGGGGGTGGGAGGGGAGGGGGAGCAACACTCCTGCTATTACATAAAACTGTCAGCTTTAAGTCTAGGTTTTTGAGCAGACAGTCAAATCAAGGGAGCTTAAAAAAGCTCATCCATGTGTCTTTATAAAGCTGCTTTTTGGGTTAGCAGACAAAAATGACTTCATGTACAATCTATTTCTGGCATTAAATGTGTGAGCCATAGTTCAATGGAAACACAATTCTCAGCCTAAAATGTCAAATCTCCATCTTGGTACTACAGAGAAAATTCCTCCTGTTCTGATATTGTGATTTATCTTTGACATTCAAGGGTTAAACAAGTACGCCTGCTTTGCACATGGGCCCTATTAAACTATCAGTTGAAGTCTTGCAATTTGCTGAATGGCTGCAGCCTAGAACATCAAAGATTAGCCATAGAGGTAGAAGTTCACTCTATTTCTCTTTGGGCATCTTCAAGTTTCTTCTCTAGTAACTCCTGTTGGCAAAGATGTTCAAAAAGCAGTGGGCACTGACGGAAGCCTTAGGCGGAGAGCTTTCTGCCTTGATCTGCTCAATCTAAATAAAACACATCAATCAGGAAATTGAGCTGCTTTTCATAACCACAAAGTCGATTATCTGCTAGTAAGGATGAAAGCGCAGACAGGCTTATGCTCTCCCTCATGAGTTCCTATGGATCTCGGGGGATGTTATGAAGTGTACGTCCTAACTCTATGGATGTCAGAGGATGCTGAACTGTGGTCTTCAGACAACAAATATTTAATGGAAACATAATAAATAGTCTGTGGCTCATCTGTAGAGTCACATTGCTTTTCGGTTTTAATCAAAAGTCTCATTACGGTGACAACAATGGTGGTTTCTGCAAGAAATGTTCAGGGCTGATTGTAGTCCATTGATCCAACGCTTCTCTAAAGCTTCTTGGGTTAAGTTCTTCCCTCACTTTAACCTCCTACTGTCAATGCCAGAGATTTCTATGGGATTGGTGACATTGGCAAATCAAAATACAACCAGGTTCCTTCCGTTTCTCCCCTGACATTCATCTAAACAAGTCTGGAGACATATTTACTGAGAGCTCAGCATGGACAGTTATCACTCTTCGCCTTTTTTTCTTCTCATTAAAGTAATTTGGTGATTTTCAGGTTCACATATATAATGAGATATAGAATCACAGAGCAGTTTAGATTGAGAGAGACCTACGGAGCCCATCTAATCAAGCACCTGAGATGTAAGAGTCATATGTGAGATGATTTCAGTGTTTTTGCAGAGAATGCGAATGCCCCGGTAGAAGAACCTCATAGCCTGTTTCATGCCTACTAATTAATTAATCGTCTATAACAAAAAGGCTGAGCAGTGAACACTGTATAGTGTAGTCACTTTTGAAAGTTTTTCATTTTCTGGAGACAGTCATAAGATATGTCTCAGTTCTACAAATGTTTCATTTTATGATAAGATTTAGGGAGTTGAAGGAAGTTTTTGGAAGTAAATAGGCAAGTAAAAATATAGAAGAAAGTCTGTGAGGTCTTCGGAAGTGCCAAGAGGCTGCAAGAGTTTCTGCAGCATGTGCATATGTTCCTCAAAATCTGTTTAGATGGCTATCATCTTAATCCATTAGATGCCTACATTGTTTTTTTAATACTTCACTAGTTCTGGGTTTTTTAAGAAAAAAATCTGTCCCAACACAGGCAAGAGTCAGCATTCTTATTAGTAAAAAGAAAACTGTATCTAAAATGTCATTATAAATCTATTTGTTGTCGGTTTCCGTCATTTGATTGGGGAAAAAAAAGACAGGCAGAAGTAATATCTAAAAGCTCCTACTCCTCGACACATTATTATTAATTTTTAACTAGTTACAGTTATTGGCCACAGTAATCAAACAGCTCCTAAAGCAATTTGAAGTATTATACTCCTGTAAGATTGTATTTGTTGCACAATGGTTTTTTTATAAATAATCTGCATTAGGTTGGAACATTATCCTCATTAGCCTAAGGGACTGTTGAAAAGCAGTAGTTATACGAAAGATTGAATTTCAGCATTTCAGGTCCTATTATGCTAGGTAATTAAATGAGAACCTCTGCTAATTGTACTGCATCAAACACTGACAACGGCTAGGAAGAAATCGCATGTTCCATTCATTAAGCAAGGATAATATGCCTGTTATGACCAAATAATCCATCACGATCAGAGAATGATCCGAATATTGTTTATCTGTATGCCACATTAATGAGACTTGGCGCTTTCATATTGCTCTCGAGTTCCAGACGCATTGGAACAAACAGCAAGCCTGCCTTGTGCTCCCGGTTTTCCCCGAGGCTGATGCACGAGGGGGCACTGCTCGCACTGCCAAAGCCATCGCCCGCCCTCGGCAAAGCCAGTGCCAGGCAGGGAAACTCCGCGATTCAAAACCTTGGAGCAAAACTCGCTCAGAAGAACTTAGAGCTTAAATCCACCTGAAAAGATTTCTCTTAACTCCTGGTCAGATGCTGTCACCTCAGTCATGATTGTCCAAGAATATGGTATTAATATGACCATTCACATGTGCAGGCACAACAGATCTGGTACGCTGAATCCAACTTCAGAGTCTAGTAATTGTTACCACGTGTTTAAAGTAACGGTGGAACTCAAGCTAAGTGTCAAGGGGTTCCCCTGGATTAGCCATTTATCCTGGGCACAGCACTTTGAAGTGCCTATCCTTTTTCAGAATAGAACCCTCAACAGATGTGTCTTGAGTATTTCAAAGCCTTAACTTCAAGCAAATCAAAACATGCAGTAGCAAAGTGACAAACATCTTTGAAATGTATTATATCTGACTGAATGTTTGTTTCTTAAGTTAGCACGTACAGATTAAGACAACTAATTCACATTGCGGGAAGTATGTTAGAGAATGATTCATGATACATATATTTAAAGCTTATAAAGATGACTTGATTTATTTTACTTTATACATACAGAGAAGGAATAAGAGGGATCAGAAACACTTGTGGATGAATTGTTCCAATAGTTATTCATATATGTAAATGCTACAATATATTCACATCAAAAATGCTATATAAGACACAGGCATTATTGGTTTATAGACTTCTACTGCAATGTAATCCACAGATCATAATTAGTCCATCATGGTTCTTCCCAAGAGTATGTAGTCTCAGGTTATAATGCTTGGAGAAAACAAAGAAACAAAGAGAAGAAACCTTACAGATGAAAAAAACTGCTGCTAGGGATTTCAGGAAGTGTTTGCTATATGAAAACAAACGCTTAGTCTTGGCTCTGTTCAAATTTTGCTCCCATTTGCTTTCCACAAATGATAAAGTTATATTTGCATTTTATGTCTCTGGAAGCTAATAGTCCCAAATGTTACTGATGATTTGAATATTTACTACAAGTATGGACATCTTGAAAATCTGACTCTTATAATATAGTTATCACAGTTTGGGATTTAAAAATATTAAGGAACATGACATCATTCTTTATGTACCAAAACACTGCTATTTGGCCTTAGAATAGACACCAGATTTGTGGTGCCCCAAAACACAGATGGGTTCAAAAACAATTTGAAAAATTTAGAGACAAATCCATCAAAGATGATGATACAGCTGTTGGCTCAGAAGTCAGAGCTTCCAATCTTCAGAGCCTGGAAAAGGACTTTCAACTGCACGCTTCCCCTCTTGCACTCTTCCCAAGGCATCTGTCAGAAACAAGCTAGGTGAATCTTTGGTCTGACTCAGTACATAGTATTATTATAGGGATTCTTAGTATATCAACGAAAAGAGATCAGCTTCTTCAAAAACTTCAGTTATTGAAAATTTTGGAAAGCTTTTGCATGCACATATTTTTTTTCAAGAAGTGCAGAAAATTAAATATGCATCTAGCTAATGGCAAGACTTTTCTAAAGCTGATGTGTCAGGTGAAGACTTTGCAACCAGTAATTAAAATGCTGAAAAGATTCGCAGATCCCTATATGCTTTTTATAAAATGCCTCATTTGAAATGATATGCCCTTCATCTTGTAGTTGCTTTCCTGGACCTGTTTCTGTGAAGCCTCTCATTGATAAATTTGGCAAAGGGAGGAGTCAGATGAAAGATACTTCCCTTATTTTACTAAACTGTCTGTGAATAGGACTAGACAACAAATACCTAAACCAACTGTTAGCCACACGGCATTTTGTCTCTGTTGTTACCAAAACCTGCCTCATTTTGGTAGCAGTGTTGAATGGTAGGAGGGAAGGCCACGTATTTAATCCCTATGATATCAGTGATTTGAGTATCTACCGGGTTTTTATATACCCGGTTGTATTTTGAAGAGTGGTCTTCTGGTCAAAAAAGCCATATCTTCGGATCTAATACTGAAGGGTACGCAGCTATGGCACCCCAAATTTTGGCCCATGCAATAGATACGTATTGTGTACATTGCTTACAGTCATGAGCATAACAACTAGGAAAGATCGCAGTGACTGGGTGAACTGGTTCCTTTTGCAAATAACGGTATCTTGTGATCCTGTCAAAAAAAGATGACAATGCCAGGCACTATGGTAGAAAAATACATTTCAGGTGTACTGAATATAAACCCATGCCATGCTGTCTGCATGCAGTACAAATGAGTAACTGTAAGAGACACAAGTTATGCCTCTATTTCAAGGATAAATGCTGACACTGAAATATAATAAAATCACTTTAAATGGCAATACTCCTAACTGCAAAACAAAGCATAGAGGACAGAAGAGAGATTATTATGCACCCAGGTACAACAATGGGATAAAACTGAATGTTGAACGTTTTTTCACTCTGTTACTTTATGCGAGTTCAGATCTCTGGCAGAATTTGAGGTGCACCACTCTCTTTTTCTTTCCAATGGAACCTTATATACATGGAACAATACCAAATGCAGTTTTGGTATGGACACTTGCAGTGAACTGGTCATGATCACGTTCCAGGGTTTAAAATTCTATATTTAAAGAAAATTGGTTAAGAAAATTATAATTCTGAATAATTACAAATAAGTGAGCAGAGAGGCATACATTAGATGAGAAAGCTATTTTTTCACCTAGTCCTATTAATTTTAGAGAATGGTGGAATATGTATGTGGCTTTTATCCTCTATGTGCCCATACACTTGATGAAACTATTCTGTGTCATTATCCCATTATACATATAAGGACATCGAGGGATAGAGTAGGTGTCTTGTTTAAGGTCATACTGAAAGACAGACTTATTTGTATGATGTAATGCCAAGGATTACAATACGTGGCAAGCTAAACCAGAGAACAAGTTAAATGGGCCTTTGAGTAGTAGACATAGTCAGTGCTAAATAATCACATCCAAAACCACTCACATGTATCAAGGACAACCTATGCCTTTGGCTAAAATATAGAGTAGTGGTCAAAAACTAGTATTCATTACAGAACGATTAAAATCAAGATCATACGCTGTAAAGTCTATTGTACTCACTTCTGTCATGAGTGTGAAACTGCTGGCAACATCACAATCCCAACATCTGTTTTCTAAAGTTCTATCAGATTATTTCTTCTGATACACTTTTGCTTCCAGTCCAGTCTTAGGGCTGGTTGACAGGATTTTGATTTTCTTTTGTTATTGAAAGTCTACATAGCACAAAATGTGGTCGGTTTTTGCCTTAAAAAAAATGCATAAAATCTTGTACTTCAACTATTTTCCATTTTATGATGAATGTTACACATCACCATGATCAGCAGAAGACAACTTTAAAGCTTTTTCATTCTCTAACAAAAAATAGCAATTTGCATAGTTATAAGTACCCATTGTAACACTCAATCACCTATACAATATGTTACTTCTTAAAGTATATGGTCATGTTTTCACTTGAGAAATGTTGGTGAGATGTATTCACCATACAGAAATTCTGCAGTAGATGCATCGACAAAATATAAATTGTACAAAACTTCTCCATGCCTGCACACAGGTTGGAGAGTTCCACTGTCAATTGCTACCTGCATATAGCAAAATGAGCTTTGATTTGATGGATTTTTTTTCTGCTTTCATTTTTTGGCATTGGGTCAGTGAATTGGCATGTGACTTCAACATTGCATCTGGCAAAATATAAAGAGGGGGTTGTGAGAGACCTCAGTGTAGGTTTCATTTGCAGTCTAATGTATGCTGTAAGGTATTTTTGAAAATTTCAGGAGGCTGATGGATCCTAAGAAGTCAGCTTTGGCCCACCACCACTTTATTTGTTTCTGAGCATGTTCCTTATTTCCTTACACTTATGGCAGGGAATATGCTACACGTAAGACTGAAAATGTCAGTTTTGCCTATTGCAAGTCACAAGAGCCCATAAAGACTTCAAAACTTAAACTCCTGAGATACCTTTGGAGAAACTAAGTCTTGTAACTGCATTAAAAGTGTCTGTTGGTGAAATACTGTAAGTAGAAAACAAAAAAATGTGACAAAATCTATGCAAAATTAAGTTACATACTATTCAAAATGAAGTTAATACTATTCACTCCCTCTATTCAAGACAAGTACCTTGACACATCAGTACTAGGATGTGCTGAATTCTAGGGCTAAGCTAGTGGTAAAAATCACCAGAAACAAAAATACTTAACCAAAGCTCCTTCCTCACTTGAGTAACGCTTTGACAAGGTAAGACCTGGACTTGGGGATAAAATTTCCATAAACTTTAGTGGGAACAGAATTGAACTCTTAGGACTAATTTAATATCCATTCATGTTATATAGTTTCTGCAAACCAACCCACTTGACTTCAACAGGATAATCTAAGGAGTAGAATAACCAACATGAGTAAAATGTCAGCATCTAAATTTGAACATAAAAAGCCACTCTAGAGCAACAAAACATCACAAAAATCCAACTGGATTCAGGATTACATAGAATTTAACATATACAGAATGCATTTGCTTACATGTTTAGAGAAATAATTTGGACTGTATCAAAGCTAGGTAATGACATTTTCTGTATTTTTAATCTTAATATTATGGTTTCATTTTTCATGACTCCGTATACACTCCCCCTTGCCTGCAAACGCAACCCTTCTTTGATTTTGTGTTAATGGTACTGCTGTTACAAATTGTTTACAGCAACCCAGATTTTCATTATAAATGCATTCAGAAATAAATTAAGCCAGGTTCTTCGAATTTGAGTGTGATTTGTGTGTTTAACTCCTTTGGTTTCCTTTGAAAATTCTAGCCTAAAGAAATCCTCTCCGGCATCCCTTCTGTTGAAAATTCTGATACTGAAATAAACTGAAAATTCTGGTGTATACAACAACAATAAATGAAATTTCAAAGGAATAGCTGTAGCAAAACCTGTTCTGTCCACATTTCTTTAGCATATTTATCACCTCGTTATCTGACTTCTAATTCTTATCCACGAAAGTCTCTGCCAATGGGTTCTATATGCAACTTCCAAAACTTTCTTCAGAGTATGTTATGCAAATAACATATACATTCCAGTTCAGATTTGATAAATAGGACATATCCTAATTGTCATAATTTCCAAATAATCTCATGTTCCATCTAATTTACATTATATTGACATTTTTTTCACAATTCAAAGAAGACAAATGTTGGTAATTTAGGAACGACGGGATTGGGTTTTGGTCCCTTAGTAAAAGTTGCCTTGGAAAGAAATAGTATTTGTCTTCACTGTACCTGCTTTCTCTTATAAGTAAGTCAGATGAATTGTATACACACATTACCTACAAATTCAAGCTCAGGACACAAATGTTTTTCAGCTGCTGTGTTCTACTGTTGACTGCTGGATTCCAGTATTTAAACAAATCTAATGAGTATTTGTAGTGTCTAGCCGAATTTACAATCAAGAGGAAGTGACTAAAGCTGTCACGTTGTTACATTGTTACATGTTTTTGAATGAGGTTTTCCTGAGAAATACTTCTTAACATTCTTGTGAGAGAAAATTATGTTAAAATTGCATCCGTATGATATCCTCCTTCTTCTTTTTCCACATTTGAGTTAGCCAAGTCAAGAAAGGCTATCTTAACACGGAGATTTCTGATGAACTGCAGAGAACTTTGTAAGCATACTCTGGACAAAGTTCTCTGCAGTTCCTCATCAGAAATCTCCGTGTTAAGATAGCCTTTCTTGACTTAGCTAATCAAATGGGGAATAGTATCTTGCATAAACAATAGGCTTTTTGGAATCAGACAAAATCCGTTTAACTCATTTTATTCAAGGTAATATCTAATGATAAACTTTGACACCTGTTTCACTATCTGACCACAGATGGAGAGAACGTCGCTAATTTTGATTAGCCAGCCATAGAGGACTGGCTGTGATTATTTGCCTGAGGGATCAGAGCCTGATTTCCCAGGACAAAAGCACCAGGTTGGAAAGTAAGTTACCGTTTTAAGGCATTGCTTTGTAACTGAGCAGGGGAGTGGTTGTTTCCCCGCTTAGGTCATTTCTGTCCTCAACATTTCTCAAACTAAAATACTTCAAATATTCAATACTTCTTACTAAACTGCACCTTGCTTGCTGTATGCCACAGCTTCAGCAAAGGTTATTAAAAATATGTTTACTGTTGGGCCACAAATATTTACATCTTGCCACAAGAAGGAGGAAGAGATGCCAGCTGAAATTACACGGGATACTTCAGTGAAAGCATCAACCTAAGTGAACAGATATTATAACATGGCCTGTGAATCATGGTTAGAGGTGGAACTGAAGTAGTACGCAAAAGGAAAAGAAAGAAACAAGAGGATGAGGAGGCGATGACGGGGCTGGAGATGGGTGAAATCCAGGTGGGTCAAGTGGTTCCATTCTTTCTAGGGCTTGCAGTGGGCTTCGCCCTCTCTGGAGGGAAGGATACACACACAACGAAGTCTGCTGTTTTGGTAAGGCTATTTTCTTTCGGTTTTCTATTTTTAATACATGTTGCTCTACGGCAGGACTTGAGCAAGCAGGAGTGCAGAAACGGGGCTGCGAGGTCAGTGGTGGTCCCTCACGTCGGAGGGGAACTTCTCTGCTCCCCAGGGCCAGCTGTCCCTTCGTTCCCGTCCCCTCTCCCGATCTCTGCCCTCGGCCCCCGTCCCGGCCAGCTCGCGCGCCAAGACAGGGCTCCCCCCTCTCCTGTCATGTCGGCTTCGCTAAAGTCCTTCCTCCCCCGCAGCCCGGGCGCTCCGAGAGGGCGTCTCACCTCGTGAACCTTCGCCAACCAGGGGCCCGACGCCGGGTCCTGCTCCCCTCAGCCGCCGCCCCCCAGGGTCCCCTTCCCCTCAGCGCCTCGCGCGGCCGTAGGTAGGGCTCCCCCCGCCCCCCTCCCCC
>VZSC01012169.1:354237-378851 GCA_013398225.1 Steatornis caripensis | reverse complement strand
TAATAGCCAGCCCAGCTTTAAACTGTGACATGTATGTGTGGAAAATTGTTCGGTCTTTTGTATTTTTGCTTTTTCTTGCATACTTACGTACGTATATACACACCCCTGCAGTTTGAAAACATATCTGAGTACTTATGTTTCAAGTCATAAAATATGATCAGAAAACTGAAAAGGACATGAAAACTACGTAAGCTTTCAAAAAAAAAAAATCCCCAAAACATAGAGGCATTTAGTTAAAATGCAAAAAAGACCAGCGTGTGCATACCCACAAGCTATGGGAATGCAAATGAAAGACTGAGTTTCATATCTAGGATGCCTTTCTAGTTTTCGATCCCTGACGCAAGTTGCACACTGTTAGTTTAGTGAGTTGTGACTGAATGACTTCCATTTGACTCTGTTTCCCATCTGTAAAATGGAAAAGGTGCTAAATTATTGTTAAAGCATTTGAAACACTACTTTTTAAAAAAAAGAAGTAAGAACTAGATAATACTACTGTTTATTAATTTTTGTAACTTGCTGGTTTTTGCTATAGTATCCTATCAAATGCTCAAGAATTTTCAAGTTTGCTGGATATATGAGAAAAGGTAAAAACAGATGTTATCCTGAGCTTGCAGAAAACACCTGGGTCATTTTAGAATAAACACTTAATTTTCTTCAAACTACATATTTTAGTATTCACTAATAATGAACATCGGACTAACTTATAGAAACATACATTTTTTTGATCTTTGAATGCATTGGTGTGTTCCTGTGTACTGTAGTGAGATCATAAACTAGAAAATGATAATATTCTCCTGGCTTTCGATGATCCGTAACAGTTCCCAGCTGATTTGAGGATGAGACTAGATACGGTNAAACTACATATTTTAGTATTCACTAATAATGAACATCGGACTAACTTATAGAAACATACATTTTTTTGATCTTTGAATGCATTGGTGTGTTCCTGTGTACTGTAGTGAGATCATAAACTAGAAAATGATAATATTCTCCTGGCTTTCGATGATCCGTAACAGTTCCCAGCTGATTTGAGGATGAGACTAGATACGGTGGTTTGAAAAGTTTCTAAGTATTAGTTGAATAATTTATCTCCTAAACTTTGTCTTCATTTCTGATTCTTGGCTTGTAGAGACTTATTTTTACAACCTGAAATAAAGAGGAAGTTTGCAAGTGACTTCAGGATTTGACACAGCTAAGCTTCTTTTTGTTTATTTCATTAATTTTAAACAAAATTATAAATAGCTTCCTGTTCATCCCTATGCTAAAGACTGCCTAAATGAACCTTTCTAACTATTGATATGCTATTTCTATATTATAGTATCACAAATAAGCATTTTATATTAATGCCTACTGTTTGGAGAGTCCATCTCAAAGTCTGCAATTTTACTCTTTTTGACTCTGGCACATGAACACAGTGGCAATTACCGTGCTATATTTAATTAAATGCGTCATAGTGGGTTGACCTTGACTAGCTGCCAGGCTTCTCACCCTGTGGCTGTCTCAATCCCCCTCCTCAACAGGATGGGAAGAAAATAAGATGGGCAAGCTTGTGGGTTGAGATGATGGCAATTTAATGAAAAAAGCAGAGACCACACATGGAAGCAAAGCAAAATGAGGAGACGTTTTCTACTTCCCCTCATCAGGCAATGTCCAGCCCACAAGAAGGTGGGCTTCAATACATATAGTGGTTGTTTTGGAAGACATGTGCCTTAATAATGAAAGTCTTCTCTCCCTCCTGCATTTCCTCTAGATGTTATTGCCGATCACAGTGTATGTATGGAATAACCCTGTGGTCAGTTGAAGTCAGCTGTCCCAGCTATGTCCCCTCCCAGCCTCTCGCCCATCCTCAGCCTACTGGCCTCTCTGGGGCAGAAAGGAAATAGTAGGGTAGAGGGAGGTTGACGAGAAAGCCCTGATGCTGTGTGAGCACTGCTCAGCTACAGCAAAAACGTTGGTGTATTATCAACACCATTCTAGCCAGAAATGAAAAGCATGACACTATGTGGGCTGCTATGAGGAAAGTTAACTCCATCCCAGCCAGACCCAGTACAGCCATCATCCAAAACGACTAATTTATTTGCAAAGTACAGCAGTGTAATTAAGATATTTTATTATTTACATTTATTGTTAGTGTCTTTAAAAGGCCATTAAAATAACAGTCCAAATGTTTCTGCGGTTTGTGGGATCTATATGTGTCAGTATTAAAGTGAGTCATACCATCACAGTCATGATAAAGTTATTGGCATTTTACTCTAAACCAAAAAGTAGGGCTGGTTTGAACTGTTTTGTTTTTTCTGCTTTGGTAGCATCTCCACCCTATGAGGTATTGTTAATGTTTATATATGAAAACCTCTACAGGCAGAACTCTAGCCTTTACTAAGCACTGTATTTCATTACAAAATTGTTTTTTCTCCGAACTCTAGAAAATATGTCAGAAGTATCACACTATGTAAACATGTTCTTGATAATTACATATCACATTGATGTTTGTGAGTCAAATATCAAACCATCTCCTGAAGATATCCATTTGCACTACATATGTCTGAAACCACTTACGCAAGTTCACTATTTAATATTGTCTATGGTTTTACTTCATAGATGAAATTAAAGAAAATAATATATTGTTTTCATGAGATGTCGACTGTGTTTGGGTATGTGGTTGCATTGTCTCCTAGAGAGGAAGAACAGCCAATACCTCCTTTAAATCTTCTGATACTCCTAGGGTAGGTTAAGTATTGTCTTTGCCTGGTTTAGAAGCTGTCCATCTTGTCACCATTTACTTTTTTACTTACATAGCTTACTAATGTTTTCTGCATCTGTAGCCCAAAAATTACAGTACTGACACACGTGGTACAGCCTTGATACTAATTCAGGCCTCTGGACTGAATCTTGTTAGGCTTTGTTTGGACTTGCCTTGATCTACCTAAAGCTGTCTTTATTTTTGTGCAGCTGTTAGTAACAAGTGAGGGTTTTTTCTGCATAGAACAAATATTTATGATCTTTACATAATGAAGTAGTATAGAGGAGTACAGGCATGGTATGATAACAGAGGCTTGAAAGTTGGGACCTAGTGCAGTGCAGAGGAATGTGGGCATGACATGGTAAGAGAATTAGCACGTGGTGACACTGGAAACCCCAGGACTATAAACAACTCACCAGCTATCATTTACTGATAATTAAAGAAAAGCAGGCATGGGAGCTGAACAATACAGTTTATATGGTATCAAAGAACAAGTATGATATCTACATGTAAGATACTCCATATATAGTATGTTTAGGTGTAAAGTGGAATTGCAGAGCCATGAAGACAAACCAAACTGTAAATAGTGATACGATATAGAGATATCAAAATAGCCCCAAATGGACCCTAGAAAGAGGAAGAATAAATCATCCTCCTGCCACCAAAGTGGAGAAAGAAACCCCCACCATCAACATAATACCTTTTCCTCTGAAGGGCTTGGGATGCTGACTATTTGCTGTCAGATTTCTCCTGCCCTCAAGTTTAGCCAAAAAACCTTAGGACTCAGAAGGATAGTGGAAGTGTAAGTCATAACAGTGGGGAATGGCTAGATACTAGAATTGTCTGTATAGCAGCTTTAACTCTACTATTATTGATAACTTTTTCCCTAATAGTATTTTTTTCTTTTGTCTGTAATGATTAGATTTGGAATTCTTTGATTATATGTTTAGGATTTCAATTACAGTAACAATAAATTCTTGACTTTGCTGATTAGGAGTGTTTCCTTTTGCCCAAACAAGTTTCTGAGTGTATCAACATCTTCCCAACTGGTATAACTATTGTTATAGATCATCATTATATAACAAGATGGTCAATACATGTTGTACTAAGTAAAACCTAGCTCAAATTATTATTTAAATGTAATGACATGGTCAAGAAGGGGGTAAAGTAATATTTCTCTGTCTTTTCAATAGCATCTGCAGCACTGACTTCCAAACCAAAGTTGAAGTATATGAATTTCAGGTGATATTTGTTGTTTGCACGTGTCTCACAACATGAATAAAATTTTAAAACCGAGTATTCGTAACTAAAATCTGTGAATCTTCTTCAGTAGAATACTTAATTATGTGTACTCCCTTCATGTAATCAAAGGTTCTTCTGGGAACTTATTGTACCAGCTACATCTTGGGGGATGCAGGGACACAGCCAGCAACGACATTTAATGAATTAGTGGGTAGAGGAAGCAGAATATAGCTGTATTACACAGGGCTAACCAGGCTTAACATATCCTTTTAATTAATTTACTGCAAGCTGCAGAGATATCTATGGTAGACAATAATAACTTAAACTCCAGACCTAGCTTTCTTTCACTGTAGGGGGTAAAGGTACTTCTTAAACTTTGAAGCGCAGTTTAGGAGGGATTACAACAAAAGAAGAGAGGTATGCACTGACTGAAAACGTTACTATTTAATTCTACATTCATCATTCTGTGGCAAAAACTACCTAATTGCCTAATTACAAAGGCAACTTAGCCTTCCCTTCAGCGAAATCCACTGATTCTCAGGGTTAATTCTGGCAAGAACTGGAGTAACATGGATCAATCTTTAGCATTCCAGAAAATCAAATCTTGAAGCTGATCCTTCTGATGCATCCAGACCGAAATTAACCTTCAAGGTTTTTTTCATTGCTAAACCATGCAGTGAAAAATGTATGTGATACAACTGGTACTGATATTGACCTATACGATATTTTAGCATGACAACAATTTGTGTGTGTGTATATATATATATATATATATATATATATATATGAAAACACATGCATATACCTATGGAAAAAACCCTTCAATTTTGTTTTTATGGTATAAAACTATTGAATGATAGAATAATGATGAGCATAATTAAAACTACTTCTTCTCTTACCTTACCAGTGGGTCACTCTGGTTTCATCATTAACTGCAATGCATACATACAATATAATGTATACATTATATACTTTCTTGTGTTTCTTTTTCCTCCTGAATTATCACTGAATCAAGCTGTTTTCTATTTAACAACTGTGATAGAAGGTATATTATTAAACACTAATATGAAGCTGGCTGTCTACCAAGATCAACATGCTTGTGTAGAGGAAAGCTAGTTATAAATTCAGCAGTAAAGAAGACTCTACTGAGTTATGGTCCATGCAGCTATTAAGACAATTTAGGATATCATGAATTCAATTTGTATAGGTACCTCAATGGGAAAACAGATCCAGGCTGTGGGATTTTATATTGAAGGTTATTACGTAGATAAAATAATTTTTCAAAGAGTGTCTTTTAATCCTATTTTGAATGTATTTCCATAATTTTAAAACTTCCTGCCAACAACAATTTTTTTCGTTTTTCTTAAGAAATGTTACAAAAGAAATATGTTGAAGTTCCAGGCTTGTCTTTGTAGGATAATTATCTCTTTGGTTATGTAACTTCAGAGTTGCTGAGAAGCTCCTATTTCTCTGGAGAGCAAGGAAGATACCCAGTGAAATAGTGAAATGTGAAATAGTCTAATGGAGACTTTCGTTTTAGTCCTGACTGTTTAAGAAATCTTTTTCACTAACAGGCCACATGCGTAGCTGTTGCACACAAACTGTTGGCTTTCTGCTGTGCTGTTGGCAGACTCTTGGGAGGCACTGCAGAATTCGTAGCACTATATCCTAGCCAATTATTATACGACATGTTGCTACAAGCTCTTCTGATATACCACAAGGTAATTTGTGTTAATGAATGTCAGAATTGTAGATACTCTGCTGCTGAGCATTTTAGACCCCACGTAGAGAATTCCAACAATTGGCATGCATTTGTCTCCCTTGTCAACTAACAGTGTTATATTCTAACCTATACCTCATCTTTTTAAAAAAAATCTTGCATAACCTCATGCTGCATTTAATCAGAAATATAGCTAACAGAGCATCAAACTTTACTCTATGTAACATTCCATAATACATTTGACTTAATTAATTACCTGAAAATACTAATTTGATAATCCCTGGGATAAAGTAAGTGTCCTTTGCCCCTCTGGCAAGGGCACACTAGGCAAAATTCGAACAATGTCTTGTAATGACAAATCTAACAATTATTAGTAAATAACAGAAATAATAGATATGGTTTGGACACATTATCTATAGAGTAATTGCAAATCAATAACTAACACTTCTTTGATGTGCTATTGAAGGGTTTGCCAACCTTACTCTGTATAAAGAAATCCTTCAACGTAGAGGAATTTGTTAACTATTGAGTTTGTAAAAATGTTTTCCCTTATAGGTTTTAGTCAAACTCTAGTTCATTCTTCTGTGTCAATAGCTTTCACTGTGCGAACTTCAACAGTTCAGGGACTAGGTCTCGTGGATACATGAAAAGCAGTTCTAAAAATAAGCCTGTGTGCACGAGACTTGGAATTGCAATACAGCATCTGTACCATCTCTGGCTACTTTAATTTGCAAAAAAAAAAAAACGGTTGAAAAACCTAGCTAACCGCAGAGGTGTGAAGGTATGATCTTTCCCTTGTACAAAAGTTTAAATAATGGATAATGAAGTATACAGTTATTTAAAAACTCTAGATTATGAAGAAGCTACCAATTAGAAACTTGAGATAGGTAATCTCGGTGTAAAAGAATGACAGTAGAGTTGTCCAATACTAAAAGCACAAAGTTGTTATTTATTTTTGTTTATATTCTAATGCATTTTGTAGAACTGTCAAATAAATTGTTTCTAATAGGTTCTCCACAAACACATATGAGAAGATACTTTCCACTCTGAAGAACTAATGTCCCTCTTAACCATGTAGGATATGTTCATGCTGCTGTTTCCAATTTGCTTCACACAGTCGACCAAAATATATATATTGCAGGAATAATGTCTAATTTCAGATTGAATGAAAGTTGGAAAATTTTATTTCAGTTTTACAGGAGGAGAACAGAGAGAGGATGATTAAGTAACTTGCCAAAAATTCGCTCTACAGAGGAGAACAGCAAACTGAACTGCAACGATAAGTTCTTCAAACGCAAACTTTATAAAACATGCTATAAGTGTCCATCACCAAGTGCACCTAAAAATCTTGAGCATTTGTGATGACTGATTGCTGATCAATGCTTACAAATATCTAAAGGGTGGGTATCAAGAGGATGGGGCCAGACCCTTTTCAGTGATGCCCAGTGACAGGCCAAGGGGCACTGGGCACAAACTGGAACACAGGCAGTTCCACCTGAACATGAGGAGGAACTTCTTTACTGTGAGGGTAACAGAGCACTGGCACAGGCTGCCCAGAGAGGTTGTGGAGTCTCCTCCTCTGGAGATATTCAAAACCCGCCTGGACGCATTCCTGTGCAACCTGCTCTAGGCTAACCTGCTTTAGCAGGGGGATTGGACTGGATGATCTCCAAAGGGCCCTTCCAACTCCTAACATTCTGTGATTATGTGATTGCATTAAACACTGCCTGCTGCAGTCACAGTGGACTTTTCTGATTTATGTCACTTTATGATCTACTCTGAGTTCTAGAAAGTGTTTAGTAGAAACATCAACTTATAAACTTCAGCACTTTTCTGGAGAAAAATGTTGTGAAAGTCCTTTACAAAACTATGTATATATTTCTGAACAGTGGAGTGAGGTAATTTTTTACTTCATGTTTGCAGGAATATGCCAGAAATTGAAAGTCTGCGGAATGGAAAATTCTGTGATTTCTGATCTTGTTTCATTATGATTCTTGGAAAAAATAATGCTAATTCAATCCAAAGCTTCTATTTCAATAAAACTGATATTTCTTTTATTATTTTTAATGTATATATTCTGTAAAATAGCTGTTCTTGAGTTAAAATTATATTAAAACAGAAGTCTTAAACTTCATAATGGTACCAAAAGCAACTACGTTTTTGCTGAATTAAATTTGTCAGAATTAGTACATTCCTGCAGAAAATTCTTAATTTAGTGAAATCATGTATTCTGACACTAAAATACTACATTGGAAAGCTTTTGACCAGCTCAGATTGCTTCTGAGTGTACCTACTGCGAAGCCAAGACACTAAGGAATGCTTTCTGACTTTTCTTGGTATTTGACATAACCAATGTAAGAGAAGTTATTAAATGTTAAAGGAAGGCAGAAAATTGTGTTGTAAAGGCATTGCTCAAATAATGTAATTACGGTGTTTTCAGTGCTGTTAGTTTTGATAGCTTCTGAGACTGCAATCAGCCTCAGTTCTTGCTGTCATGCGAATCACCCGCAGATGTAGGGTTAGTGCCATAGGCACAAGGCAGATAATCCTGAATTTGGAAAGCAAAAAATGTCATGTTATTATTTTGCAGCCTAACATAACGTGGCCTGTTTGGGGAGCCAAAACTAAGCAACTACATCTTTTCTGTTGATGTTTTACAATAAAGTTGTCAGCCAGATAGCAGTAGGACGAGGAAGACAGAGTGCTGTGCAGAATGTGTGTGTGCTATACTAACAATGCACAATCCAACCTACAGATACAGCACAAAGGAGCACAAAATAGCTCTTCGAAGCAGGTGTGTTAATTCAATAGCATTAATGCATAATCGAAAAACGAACAATACCTATACATCCTGTCAATCTTTCAGCAACACAAAGAAGACAAAGAGTTGCCTGAAGATAAAGAGTGGAAGAGTCTTCTTCCTCTCAGACAAATTTCAAGCTGGCATCAGTGGACTTGAATTCAAAAAAACTTTGGAGGATCACTACAAATACCAAACTATACATTTCAGGCTGATGTTATTGTCTCATTGAGCCTTGCCACCTTCTCCTTAGTCTTTATCAGGATGTTTTAATGCTTTGCCTTCCATATGTGATATGTCATATATCATTACCTTCCTGTTTCTCAGCTGTGGTAGTCTGAGCCCAGCCGGCAACAAAGAACCACGCAGCCGCTCGCTCACTGCACCCCCCCCACCCCCCACCGGGACGGGGAGGAGAATCAGCAGAGAAAGGGGCAGCCCTCGTGGGGTGAGATAAGGACAGGTTAATGCAGCAGCTGAGAGAGAGAGAGAGAACAGTAACAATAACAACTATAACGCTAACAAGAGAGAATACAACCGAGTGATGCCCAGCACAAGCGCTCACCGCCCGCAACGGGAACCGGAGCCGCCCCGCGCCCTTCCCGGCCGCTCCCCGCCCTTGCCCGGCCCGGCCCCCGGCTGTGGGCTGGGCGGGACGGCAGGGGGATCGAATACCNGGGATCGAATACCTGCCGGGCTGCTTTGGGTCGGCTACCCCCTGCCAGCGTTCTGGGGAAAATTAACTCTATCATAGCCGAACCCAGGACATCAGCCTTCTCTCCCAGCCCCTTCTTAAGTTCTGCTTGTTTCCAGTTTTCTCTCACAATGCCAGTCTCATCACTCCACTGCTCACCTGCCGTTTTGTGCACTTCAAATTTAAAAGACTTTTTTTCTGAGAAGATTAATGCATCATCAAACTATCTAAAGTGACTACCCTATACTAAATTGCTCTATTCCTTGTGTCTTACTGATTCATACATAGCTAATTCAAGAATTCTTAACAGGTTACTTTCAAGTCAAAACCATATTTAAACTAGTGCAGAAGTTTTATTTTCATGGCCCACATCTTGACTCCTCGTGTTTCTTCTACACTATTTCTCTGGATCCTTTATTGACATCAAGAATAAATTTGGATACCTACATTTTAGGGAAGATTTTTGGTCTTTTATACTGCCAACCACAGTTTTGATTCCTGAGTTGAATAAAATCGGGTAACATAGTATTTATCACACAAGTGATGGAGAGATTGCAGTTGAATTACTGACACCATGATTCTAAATCTTACCTGTTTTCTTCATGTAGATTAAAAGAAACCTGAAATCTACTGATGATGACAATGTTGACAATGGTAATGACTAGCATTAGCACTAGCCTTGTTAGTTGCCTCAGGGATATTTTGCAACCATGAATGGTAGGGAATGATAAGGGATGGCAAGAAAACTAAATCAGGAAACAACTTTTCTGAGATGTCATCTGAGCTCTGAAAAAAAATGAACATTTTTCTGAGTTACACGTATGGGTCAGATATAACCTTTCTTATTTTAAATTCTGCCTTTTTCATCTCACTAACAATAGCACAAGATGACTCAATATTAGTGGGCAAGTTGGCTTGTATCAAAGCCCAGAATACAGGCTTCTTTTGAAACTAAATAGTATGAAGAATAAGATGGTATCAGGCCAATAAAAATTACAAAAGAGAACCTAAAATCAATAGTACAAAATAGCAATTCTCCATCTTAGTGAGATCAAGTCAATGCATACGTGTTGGCACAAAGCAACTATCAAATTTAATTTTATGTCTATGGTTTGGGAAAGAAAAGTTTTTAAAACTTACATTTTTGAAATTCAAAACTTCTCTAAAAGAAACTAATTTATTCTTACCTGTATGAATCATAGTGAGTGAAGTGGTAGATAACATTGCAAATCAATACTAGGGTTCTGATGTTATTACAGAACCACTTGAGCTAGGCTCCTTTGTTTAATGATATCACGCGGACTCCGCAATGATTGAGAACACAGTAATACGTTCTTCCTCACTCATTACCTTACAGATAATAACCACGTATTTGATTACATTATAAGCAATATGCTCAAACTTACCACGTACACAAAAAAAAAAAAAAACAGAAAGAAGTTTTTTGAGTGTAATTAAGGTGTGAAAGAAATTTCTGTTTAAAAAAAAAAAAAAATTATTCACAAGTTCTGGCATTTTCAGTCAAAAGAAAGAAAGGAAAACCAACCCCCTGCCAATAAAATGAAAAACAGGAAAAGAAAAAAAAAGATACTTAATGTCTGATGAAGGAAAATAATACAGAAACAAATGTCTGTCTTTATGATTTATAATAAATTTATAATACCTTATTTTTCATCTTAGGGCCACACAGAAAGATTGCACTCTCAGTAATATTTTCTATTAGCTCGTGGTAAGTAGCAGACATGCTGTTTCACCATTACTGTTTTGGCTCTATCTCCCAGTGTTTTTCTCAAATGTGTCTGGATAGCTGTAGTAGTTTGTATCTGATTTTATCTACTTGTTATGCAAATTATTAACAGATCTCCCACAACAGAGGAGGCAGAAAGTCCTGAGAGCTACACCGGGCCATAGCTTTTGACAAACAATTCTCTTGGTATTTACACATTCGAGGCATCTGTTTCACTTTAAAATTTTCAGAGAGGCAGTATCATGGTGCGCTGCCAAGGGAAAAACAAAATGTGAAACTTTAATCAACAGAAAAAAACAACTGGACAAATGCTGGGAAAGAGTTGAAACTCCTTAGTTTGTGTTAATATTTAAAAGGTTATTCAGTTATCCTCTAGACTCTTCCGCAATTTTCTGTCCAGAGGTAACAGCAATAATGCTCCCTCTCCTTGCATTAAACTGTCCTTCTCTCAACCCACGAGGACTGCCCCTCTCTCTGCTGATTCTCTTCCCCATCCCGCTGTGGGGTGAGCAAGCGGCTGCATGGTTCTTTGTTGCCGGCTGGGCTCAAACCACACCACCACCGTAACATGCCTTTCATAGAAAGTACACATCAAACTCTGGCATCTGTCATTTCTGTATGCAATATTTATATTGTATGTGTCATTATAGTATCCAAGTACTGTTCAAGGACTGACAATACAAGTTATTTCTAAACTAGAAGCATTTTAACAACACAGAGTACAAGTTCACTATCTCAACAAAGCTGGATGGCAAAGAGAAGGACTTCTCAGAATTAATACAGTTCATGCATCATAACCAAAATCCTTAAAATGTATTTGACAGATACTAGGAACCTTTGTACTGGTATAAGCCTGATTAATGTACTTGTTTGCTTCTCCTGAAGAGTCAAAATAGGCAGACTTTCAAAATGGAATTGTTTTGTAGTTTAAAAATGCTTTCACCTAACAAATACACAGTTAGGCAAAACATAAGTCTGCAGAAAACTTGAAAGGTAGTTTATAATTATAGGAAAATGTAGTATATTACAAACCCTACCAATTTCAATTATTTCATGTATTTTCTTGGTTTGATTACTTTTACCTAAGAGATATCTGGAGTTGTATATCAACAGCACATAATTTGGTAATTTCTTGTGAAGTCTCAGGCAGAGAGGCCTTATTAGTGGAATACAGTTGTTACTAGATACCGATTCTTTATTAAGAGGATTGAGCGGAGAGTCCAAGTTTCAGAGAGGAAAGTTCACCAACATTTAAAATTACACAGTATTACACCTTGCATTTCTTCTGTCTTCCCTGGATTTCACTACAGATCTCAGTTTTCATGCAGCCTCACCTCTCTGATAGGCTCACTGGTATCCTTAGTGGCTGGAAATGTATAAGGAGCTATGCTGCAAACCACATAGCTTAGTTTCAAGACTTTATACGTGCATATCTGAAGCAAAAGTTGTGATAGCACTGAACCCTGAAAGATGTTGCTGTCATTGGGATGATGTGCTTAGGGTGCAGAAGTTGCCTATCATTAATTTTTGGGACTATTTCAAAAGGAGTGATTGATGGCAAGCTCAGTGTTAGCCAGAACACATTATGTATGCCACATTCAGCAGTATCCTACATGGATGTCTGTGTTTTTTCTTCAAGGTCACACTGGTAGCCAGTCTGCTTTGGCTGATGGACAGAGTTGAGCTAACAAACCATAACAGTATTAGACAAAAAGTCTGAAGCCAGCTTGGGAAAGACAAAGAATTTCTCTAGAAACTGCATATTACTGGTAAGAGGCCAATATTATCATCAAAGGAGTCCAAATAATGAAAAGGTTATAGAGTTAGACGCGTTGAGAGCAGGATAATCTCTTGCATTTTTTAAGAATGTGGTTGTATCTTTATAAGCATTTAAGTGTAAATTTTTTTGAAACAAATCTATCTACTGCAAAAAGTTCACTGTATAAGTGCATTAAAGCATGAATCAAGTTTCTTTCAGATGAAGTTGTGGCAGCAGATGCACTCCAGGAGTGTACCTATTGTGTTCTAGCTGCTAACAGGCATGCAGTTCGCAAAACCAGAACAGGGCTGAAATAAAACCTCTTGAAGCACAAATAATATTGATGTTTCATTGTCAGTACAGTTGTCTTGCTCCTCAGATCTGTTTCGTTTGGGCAACACTACTCACTAATATAAACATAGCCAGCAACTGTTTTTACATGTAGGACTGTAGGCAGTTTATTTCTGTGTATGTTCACTTACATGTATGTTTAATAGCTGGCACAGCTAGCTGCTATAGGTAATTGAAAATCTGACAGAGCTGCCTGCATGGACACTGCAATAACCTTTCCCAAGGACTTTCAGAATTTTCTAGTAGTAGGACTGGTAAAGGGTCTTCCTGTAAGCGGTACAGTAAGTTCTGAGGGCTTCAGTGCTCTGGTTGTGACAGGCCTCAAGACTACCCATAGCTTTGCCTGCACCTTTTTCTTAGAGGACTCTTTTTCTCCAATTTAACTTATAGTTGACAGCTTTCCATGAATGGCACTCTGGGTTGTGAGAGAGTCCCTTCAGAGTCCGTAAGAAAATCTTTCCAACGTACAAGACTTGACTGTGGGCTGGCTCTCAGAAAACTCCTTATCTTTTAGTATATTCACAACACCCATGTGCTAACAACTAGTTCTTACTGTGCCTGCACTTGAATGAAACTAAAAGAATCAGCTGGCAGACATATAACAGTTGTCACAGCAATTCCCAGGCTTCTTCTACAAGGAATTTCTTCCTGTATATTCTCCTTCTGTAGGAATCATCTTTCTTGGCAGAACTTTTGGCAGCTTGCTGCTGCAGGTGAGGGTTGGCTTCTGGAAGCTTTTGCTTTTATCAGCTCTGACAGTCAGCTTGTGTTGGCAGTTCCTGGATTTGAAGGTGCCTACACTTCTTGTTTTCAACTGGCTGCTGCTCAGGGACTGTCAAACACCTATTCAGCTGGTGTGTGGGGAGAAGCTATATAACCAGTGGAAAGGAGCGTGGATCCTGGAGTAGCTACAGCTTCTACTGCAAAGGAGTCTAGAAACTGCTGAGAACTCCTTGAGTCTGCTCATGTATGGTGTTAGTTTGTCACATGGCACAGTCTCCAGCACCAGCTGTTTTGGGGGCATCTGAGGCCTTGACCCAGCAGGAGGTCTGTGAAGAGTATGCAGCCTTCAGCTGCAGATAGTGCCCAGTGCATCTCCCTAGGGTTAGGCCCAGAGTGTCCTTACATTTGGGAGGTGGGCGGTCGTTGAGACACTAAATGACCAGGTGAAGGAGCTATGAGATGAGATAAGCAGACTGCATAGTACCAGGGTGGACGAACAGAATATTGATGGGTACTTTAGACAGACATTGCAGAAACAAGAGCTGAAGCCCCATGGTGGATGGAAGGAAAGACAGCTAGTAACTATGCTCAGGGGAGGAGTGGATGGATTACCATGATGAGGTAGGCTGGAAATGTATGGCTTCTGGCAGCAGGAGGAAAGCTCTTTCTCTGCCTCCAGAGCTGCAAGTATAGAACAGGCACGATGCCCTAGGACAGGGCAGGGACGGTCAGGGCAGGCATCAGAGCTAGCCGAGTCTGAAATAGTCTGCATGAAAAGCAGGAAGTGAGTGACAGCAAGCCAGCAGGCTTCAAGAGTATGTTGAGGACAATTTCTGTGTGTATGTGGGTAACCAATGAACCAAGAAGGGGAGATACTGTGCTGGACATGTTAATAACAAACAAAGAAGAACTGGTCAAAGCTAGAAAAGTCAAAGGCAGCTTTGGCGTCAGTGACTGTGAAACTTTCTGAGAAGAGTTAGCAAAACAAATAGTAAAGTCTGGACTTCAGTAGAACAGGATTCAACTTTTTGAGGGCTCTGTTTGGCAGGGTTCTGGAGGTCCAAGGGGCAGAGATGACATGGCCAATCTTCTAGAACAACCTCCACAAACCACAGGTATGGTAGATTCCACTGTGCATGTGTAGCAGAAGGCCTGCATGGGTGAACCGGCAACTCCTGACTGAACTTCTATACAGAAAGGAGGTATATAGAAGATGCAAGAGGGGACAGGCTACCCAGGATAATTACGGGCATGTTGTCTGAGTGTGCATGGACAGGGTTAGGAAAAGCAGAGCTCAGGTGGAGTTGAAACAGAGCGACGTTAAGGGCAATAAGAGTACTTCTCTAAGCAGCAAACAAGAAGGGCAACAAGAGTGCTTCTGGTAGCAAAAAGAAGGTTAAGAAAAACACTATGTAATGAAGCAGTTGAACAATTCTCAGGACCCTCAGTGCACCAGTAAACCTTAATTTCTCTGTCCAGCCTCACATGTGACACCCCACCCACACCCTTTGCTTGTAGGCCTAGGATCCCAGCCTTTCTCTGAGTTAATGCCATAAGGACGTGTCTGTCTTTAGTCCTCTTCCCTGCTGTCTTGAGTTACTGGCTGCATGGACCTCACACCTACACTGTAGGTAGTCTTTTTTCCAATCCCGGTTCTGGTCCTGCTCCTGCTCCTGTCTTCTGGCTGGCTCACGGTAACTTGTCTCCATTCTGGGCTCATTTCCTGCTGTTATGGAGTTGTTGCCCTGGATGGTCCCTGGATGTGACTCATTACCTCGATTTTCCTGAGTCTGTTGACAGAACCTGCCGCTACCACTAACTTGGCCATATTCAGGTAAAGTGAGATTGTATGGATTTACCCAGGGCAAATTGTGGCTGTCCAATGTATTTAACTTATGTGATGATTTCATGGGCTGTGCAGGCAGGGGGAGAGCAGTGACTGCTATTTACCTTGGCTTCAACTTGTTAAATATTCATTTTATTACTGATTTTTTTTCTGCAACAAGAGAGCTGTTTCACTTGCTCTTTTTTTGTGGTTGTGCATAGAGTGTACATGCAGGTAGAGATAAAAAATTATTGGTTAATTTTAATGCTGGTAGGTATCTCTGTTAATCAAAAATAACATACTGTGATTACAGTAGATGAACCTGAGTGTTGACTAATGTATGAACTATGCAAGAGTATACCTTCCCTTTTTAAAGGAAACTGTTCTGGTAAAAAAATTGTGGACTGATATATTCTGTTTCTCTGTTTGTTGAGGAAAGAGAGTTTTGTACTGATGGTTTTAGAGTATAAGGAAGACTGTGGTAAAAAAGTCTAAGGTTATCAACAATATCCTCGACTTTATTTTTCACTGCGTTCTGAAGGAAGACCTTGAGGTATTGTCAGGGACAACAATGCAACAAATAATACAATGGCCAGACTTAGCTGCACTGTAATTTCTGATTGTAATTCTAGACAACTGTATTACAGTAAATTAAAAACATGAACAGTATATTTTGCATTTGCCACTACTGAACCTTAAGTCGTCATGATTATCTGGAGGCAATAAACAACCTTAATTTTTTGTCTTTGTTTAGGCCTCTGTAAAAAACAGGCTAGTATCACAAAACCTGCTGTGTGCCTTAGGGTTTGTTTTCTTTGATGTATTTTATTTTTTTAAACCTTTTATGAAACTCCTGAACTTCTAGCTATCACTATGGCAGTATTTTGTTTTTTTCAACCTACATTTTCTATCAGCAATCATGGGTACAGTGTATCATTTTGGGCCATTTGATATATGTTCTCTAATGTATCAGAACAAATGTAAAAATAGGTGTAATACACATATTATCCAGTACATTAAAAGTACTTCCACTTGCATCTTGGCTATCTACATTATTGTAGCTGTGAAGAGTATTAAGTGCCAATAGCCTGCTGGTTAGGTGTTACTGACCTAACCTGGTATTGTTTCTTGTCAAGTTGTGCATGTGATACAAGCTGTAGGTACCTAACCTTAACTGCCATTTCAAGCTATTATATAGAGAAGGGAAACTCTTCCGTGGGTGTGGCAATCACTATTAATTTCAGTGGAGCAACTCTGCATTACACTCGCTGAAGTTCTTTTGATTCTCAGAATAGCATATATATGCTGGAGGCATCAAACTAAAGGCATTCAGTCCCTTCAGCTTGTGCTTTAGATTTAGCTCATAAGCATCTGTGGAATCCCGTTTGCGCCATGAGAGTAAAAGGATAGTTTGCAAAGAGATGCTGATAGGAAGCTCCACTTAATTCCCAAGATGATGGTT
This sequence comes from Steatornis caripensis, assembly GCA_013398225.1. Classification (NCBI taxonomy): domain Eukaryota; kingdom Metazoa; phylum Chordata; class Aves; order Caprimulgiformes; family Steatornithidae; genus Steatornis; species Steatornis caripensis. The sequence goes on along the minus strand of VZSC01012169.1, from coordinate 361,788 downwards.
TTTATATGACTGGATTTTATTTACATGATCCCTAACTTCAGGTTGTTCCTTTAGTCCTGTGGCTGTTTCCCTGTAAGCACATGTTTACCCAGGTGTTCGAGACCAGTGTTTTTTTGTTTGATTGATTTTTCCAGCAGAACATGTCTTCCATCTATGTGCTTTCTGACTGTGCACACAAGCGGGGACTCACAAAGCTGTGTGGCACTAATTGCTATTTTGTTATTCACTGCCCAGATCTGGGCAGATTCAGAAAAAAAAAAAAAAAAAGAAAAAAGTCAGTGGCCTCAAGTTTTCTGCTGGCATAGTTTACATTTTCTCTGTCTTAAATATTTCAAGTAGAAGTGATTATTTGCAATTTTTAACTTCTGGGAACTTTGTCCTCTGAGTGATTACTGTGATATTTACTTTAGACAATAATAAAGGAAGGAAAAAAAAAAAAGCCTTCTAAGGAGTTTTTGTTATAAATTGCCAAAAAGTCTGGTGTTTGCCCTATGAAGTCCTTACTGCTCTTTCAGAGTTCTCTCTTTAACATCAAAACATCTAACTTCTAAGTAGATTTCTTTCAAAAACAGACACAGAGTAAGGAGGAAATGAAAGACAATTTGCTTCTTAAGACCTATACAACAAAAAGGTAAACATCTCTTTTATCCCTTATCCTATGATATTTTGAAAATAATTTTGGGTGCTATTCTGTAGAAACAGAAAGCCTGTATTGGCACCTCAGGACTGTATTTCTTTGGCTGCCATGCAGATGGGAGAAAGGTCTGGAATTTGTCACTGACACTATCTGAATCACCTGGTCTCTAATATCTATTGTGTTCTGAGATACTGTACTCTTCACCAGCTTCCATAGTTAATGGCAGAGACTCCCATGCTGACTTGTTAGAGCTCACTTTCCTTATTTAAAAACTAAGGTGGTTGTAAGAAAATTAATATTGTTGTAAGAATTTGCTACATACTTCTTGGCATCCTTCCTCTTAAGATTGTTCCTGCTTACCTACACAAGTCAATAGCTTATGGGAATCTGTTGAACCGCTATACTAAGCCACAATCAACCATTGTACCTAAAAGACTTAGATTTTAAACATGTCCTTCTGGATACAATTTTCTCTATTGGAATAGTCTGAACACAATACAAGAAAATGAGAGGGAGGAGCTGCTAGTGGAAACTATTCACACAGTCTGATCTCAGCCACACCAGTCTTCTGCACTCTTACTGTAAGCTGTTATTCGAGAAGGCCATGTGCTGCAAAGAACTTTCTATAGAACCTTCTTTTTATCCCAAGGAATGGAGAAAGAGTGTGTTGTTGGGTTTGGGTTTTTTTTATTCCCCAGTATGAAAATTATTGTCTCAATTTTTTTGAATGCTTTCATTCAGTGACGCAGACTTAGAATTGTTACCTTGTTCTCAATAATTCTAAATCTGACTAAGGACACTTATTTTTTTACTGTTAGAGAGGGAAGAAGCTCTCTGAGCTTTCTGCTTCCAGCTCACCAATTTCCCAAATTCTTAATTAGTGCGAAGACATATTAACACAGGACTCCTGTATTTGTAGTAACATGAATCCTGTTGAGCCTTCTTAAATTTCTGCAGACTAGAAATGCTTTTGAAAACAGAAAAGTGATCTTCTGTTCAAGTCTGGCAATGCTATGTCTATCTAGATACTCAACACAAAGAATTAAAATGATGGTTACATAGACCAAGTCCAAGATGTGGTAGAATTTGTGAACATCACAGGGAATGCTCAAATGTAGAGACACACACGTCTTTTCTAAATGAAAGAACTCTGCCTACAGAAGGGGGGTGGGAAGGTGGGATTGCATTTAAGGGAGGAGTGTGGCTATATCAGTAATAGTGCTAGAAATTTTCATAGTTTGTTTTCAGGACAAGTAAATGCTAGAAAGATAATTTAAGGAGCATGTTTACATTAGAGGAGGTAGGAATAATTAGGTAACAAGACCAGATTTATGCTGGGAAACTATGAATTTTCATATAATCACAAATTACTTTCTGAAAGAAATTTCCAAACAGGAACAGAGAGGCTCTTAAAAAAACAACCAAACAAACAAACTCCCAAATTCAAACAAGCCAAATACCAAAAAAAACCTAATAGTGATGGACCACAGTGTTTTTAATGAAGGAGTTTTATGATATGATGTCCATCATAAAAAGGGACTGAATTTGATGACCCACAAAATCACTTTTCTCTGAACATTAAAATGACCTCATATATTTTCTTCATAAAAAGATCACAAAACTATCCTTTAGAAATGTATTCCTTACGGAAAGAAAAAAATACTTTGAAAGAGTATGGGATAAATCAGGTCTCAGTCCATCTGTATTTATTTCACTGCTACAGGTTACCTCCAGCATAAGTTTAATTCCTTATTAGGATTATATCATCCTAATATTGCCCAAGAAAGGTGCACGTTTGTTACCTCACTTTGGTTCAGTCACTATTGGCTACTCCACAAATAAATACAAATTGAGGATGATAATACTATGGAGCTGGCACCATAACTGAAGCCTAATCATAGTAGAAAAAGTATTTTGAAAGGTTCATGGTATTTTTTCTTTTATTCCTCAAAATGAGACTTTTATCTATTGCCCTGATATTACCTTTTTACCAGCGACTGCTTTACTTTCCTCATTACCAAGTATTCTTAACTTACATCTTATAGAGAACATTGAAAAATACAGTATTTTATTAACTAGTTAATTTATTGACTTGGTTTGATGCCAGGCTGAGAGTTGTGGATGTAACTCGCTGAAACTGTCTGCCTGGATAGTAATAGTGGAAGACTTAGTCTCACTAGGTACTGGAGGTCCATGCTTTCCAGTCCACTTGATTTGTTTCCCCTCTGTTTCTCTCTCCTTATAGCAATCTAATAGGTGATACATCATGATGCATGAAAAAAGGAATTATTAGTTGCATTAAAACTTGCAGCTTAAATAGCACAATATAAAACAAAGATAACCCTCCAGAGAGATTCATATCCCCAAGCTTCCTAATTACTCTTAACTATGAAGATACCTCCTTCAGCAGCTTCCACTGGCTGAAAGACATCATGGGGGAATTAGCTGGTGCTATTTTTAAAAGTCAGCAATTACAACCTCCTTCTACATAATCATGAATTACATCATCAGCATTCTGCCCACTGCCTACAGAAGAACATTTTTGAACCCAAGTGATACAATAGCTGATAGTAAAAGAAATTTCAAATCAAAAAGTATCAGAGGAGTTTAAAGCTATGGGTACTTATAACACATTAAAATCTCTGCTTCTGTTGGAGACTTGCTGCATCTGGAATCTCAATTTGTCTTTTTTAAATATATTTTTTTGTCTTCAGTTTCATATAAATTAATGCCACAGTAAATCTCTACAGAAGATGTCACAACTTGTAATTTCTAGGAGTTAATATTAAGTAGATGTTTTCAAGGATTTCTAGTGAAAGTTGTATTCTTTTTCTCTTCAGACTTCTTCTGACAGAAGTATACATTTTTGTATTGGTTTGGCACTTTATTGCCAAGCATTCTTTGTTCTACTATTGGTGATTTGCAAATGTTTTATGATTTGTCTGCTCATGCAATGACCTATAAAAATATCTTTAAGGTATTCTTTTAGTGTAGTGTGATAATATAAATGAAAGATCTCTTAGAATGTGTCTGAGATTTGCTTTTATTGCTTATTTAAGATTTTCATCATGTATTATATTTTTCCTTGTCTCATTTAAAGAAAATAATTTATTTGGAGAAAACAAAAAAATAAGCCCTTATGATGTATTCAAAACAGCCATTGTGCTGTTTTCACTGATTTTCTTTTCAGTGTTTTGAATCTTTGTTCATAATATACTTAAGATGCACAGTCTGTTTAATATTTGTATTGCTTACAGTTCACTAAACAGAAAATAAGCCTGTAAGATTTTTCTTGTGACAACTTCACAGGATTCAGTTGCTTATAAGCATAACTTGAAGTACAAAGTAGAAGTTAGACAGTCTAGCAAATTCTACTTAGCAAATTCTAATAGTGAAATAAATCAACAATGCAAATATATGGACTGAGTATTAAACATGAGATAAAGCCATGAACTACTTAGGAACTTCTCAGGGCAGAGCTCTTTGGATTATTTTCTTCCCTTTCTCTCCCCAGTAAAGTGATGCTTTCTTACGAAGAATAAATCCTGACCTGATATAGTATGTGATGCTTTTTAATACAGATCTTTATACCTTAAAAGCAAACAAACAAACAAACAAAACCATCCCACCGCTCCTAATTCATTCAATGCCTATAAAAGTACCTCTTTACTCTTCTATGTATTTTGAATCAGGCTTTAAAAACTAAAATCAGTAGTAGGAATTTTCTTTTTTTTCTTAGTATGAAACCACTGCTACAATGTAGGCTGAATTTTGCTAATAACTCTTAGCTAATGCATCATTCAGAATCACTCTAGGCTTTCCCTTGTGGGAAGACACTTATGTCCCTCTGCACACTCAAAAAAGCAGAAATAAAAAACCAGAAATGTTTTCAGGTTTGTTGACCTTTTTTTTCCCCCACTTTATCAACTGTAGCTTTAACTGGTGGTTAATGTCAATTATGTATGTAAAGTGAAAGAATCTGATTGTCTCTGATGCTGAAGAGGGCAGCAACTGAGTATCTCCAGCCTTTCAGCTGGGCAACTGCTTTCTGTGTTGCAACCTCCTGGTGATGGCTAGTTCTTCCCTGGCACCTGAGAAGTTTCTTCAGTGCTCCATGCTTTTTCCCTACTACGCTGCCACAACACAGCATCTTCCTGGTGGGGAATTTCACCAAGAAGCTCTAAATGTTTTACTCGCACAGTTTAAGGTTTTGGTAAAGCAGACATGTTTGAGCAGTAAAAGCTGGAAAAGGAGTTATCTTTTCTGAAAGTAACTGGAAAGTCAGAACTTGAAAATAATAAAAAGACAAAACAGAAACCCAAGTAAGTCCATGAAAATACACAGATGCTCCTGTGGAATATATTTAACAATGAAAAGCTGGATACCACAAGTGTGTTTGGAGAGCAGGGCATATAAACAAAGGAATTGCTGTAAAAATGAATCAGAAGTGTGTTCTACGAAGTGATAGTTTAAAACTTGATCACTAATAAGGTATTAAGTAAAAAAATAACTGCTGAAACATGTGGATTTGAACCTTCTCAGACTGAGCGGGAGAAAAAACTGAATGTAGGCACCATACTTCCTTGGAGCATGTACTAACCATGAGGTAAATGTATAATGCTTAGCTGTCATAATCATCACTCAAACAAAAAATGAGGAAAAAACCATCACTTTATAACTCGTCTGTCCTGGTAATGGTTGAGGTGCTCTGAGCAAGACTGGTGAATGCAGTCTTTCAGAAGACAAAGATGTTGGATCTATTTCTCCCTTGAGTGGGATATTTGGGGGGGGTGGGGTGGGGGGGGTGGTGGTTGTGGGTGTAGTTTGTTTTTCAGATGGTTTGTTGGGGTTTTTTCTGGTTTGGGATATGAGAAACACTCTGCTGTATCTGTTCTTCTCAATACACATGCTCCAGGATTTGATCCTTAGCTCCCAAGCAAACTGGATTATGGCAGCGCTGCTCAGCGTGAGCTTCAGCCTGTATTTATGCTAACTATCCCTTGATTCTAGGTCTCCTCTCAGACTCAAGTGATTACTGATTGGCTAAAACATCTCAGTTATATGTTAAGTAAGTTTTTGTGTTTTGTCTTTTCAGTTCACAGCACCCGATATCGTCTGAGGGCTGTATGCAACCCATCAGTGTAGTCCTGCAGCATACTGAAGATTTGTATTGATCACTTGCAATGTAGCACGATGCATGTGAAAGTTTGAGGTTGGAAAACCTTCTGGAGTAATAGCTGTAGACCATGTAAGGCTGAGTGAGTCAAAACTTGTAGTGGAGTGTCTGCGCAGCCTTCATGGAGTATTCTCTGGATCAGACTGTCATAAGAATCTCATTCTAAATATGGGTAGAAGTTATAACACTTACTCAATCTGAATGACCAGGGACTCAGTATCGGGGAGTGCAGTGGGGAATTAAACTATCTGAATGTAGATGTGCCTACAGATCTCTAGGGGGCTTCTAGCTGTGAATGACAAAATCCTCATTTAGCACTCTTTATTACAATTTAGTTTGTGCCAAAATTCTATTAAAACTATGTTTTTAGATACTGAAAGTTAGGTCTACTTGTAAGTAGAACTTTACTCAAGCTTCAGCCCATAAACTGAAAAGCTTTTTTTAAAAAAAAAAGTGAATTAAAAAAAAAAAAACCAAACATGCCGAAATCCTGAAAGCTATTGGCTGGCAACGTAACTTTAAAAACATATTCCAAGTCTCTAAATACAACTTGGTCAGCTCGTAATTTGGTACTGTGATATAAAGGATTACAAAACTGGTGTCTTTCAGCGAGATGCAAAAATTCAATGTATGCTCCAAATTTCATGAGTTCAGTGCAGCACTCAAAAGGGAATTTTACCTTTCTAATATTGAGAAATATGTTGGAAGGATCTTAAAGTGAAACATTCTTTCTTAGACAAAAGACTGCTGCTTTGCTGGTAAACTAACTTGGAATATTTTGATTACTTAAGTCAGAAGTTACAAGCAGCTGCATGTAGGCAAGGTGAAAACACAACTGGTGATAACTAAACATTCTAGAGTACTGATGTGTTGACTGACTGAGGCACTTAGGGCTGTAGATGTGGAAAGATCATAAATGAAGTTTCCTGGTTTTCTTCTCTCTCCCTGTATGTAGAACTTACAAGAAATATGGGAATCACAGAATGGTAGGTGTTGGAAGGGCCCTCTGGAGATCATATAGTCCAACCCCCCTGCTAAAGCAGGTGCCCCTAGATCAGGTTGCACAGGAACACATCCAGGCAGGTTTTATACCTGATAAATAGGTGATAAAGTCATCCAGACAGTTGCAGCTGAATTCCTAAAATCTTCCATGGCTGCTACATAAAAATAAGGGACTTGGTGTAGCATTTATTAGCAATGATATGTGCTTCAAGTTACATCGGATATTATCTTGCTTGAATGCTTCTAGTTCAATCAAAAGAAGAAAACCACAGGAAGCAAAAAAGGAAGAATGTGATCTTGATCTATCAAGGATAAACAGTTGAACTTCCACATCACAACTATACTGGACATGAGACACTGCATAAGGTGTAGTTTGTCCAAACACTTCATAAATATTGTCATGCACAAGACTATTAGAGAAAGAAAAGCAAAAAGTGTCTCCAGAAGTCTAAACTACATTGCTTTTGCAGACTTCTGAGAAGCAACGTCCAAGGGAAAAAAAAAATTAGTAGGTAATTCCCCCAAAATCTCACAACAACATAAAAAGTAAGCACCAGTACAGGTTGGGGGCTGACCTGCCGGAGAGCAGCTCTGAGGAGAAGGACCTGGGAGTCATTGTGGACAACGGGCTCACCATGAGCCAACAGTGTGCCCTTGCGGCCAAGGCGGCCAGTGGCATCCTGGGGTGCATTAAGAAGAGTGTGGCCAGCAGGTCGAGGGAGGTGATCCTCCCCCT
>VZSC01012169.1:290649-353119 GCA_013398225.1 Steatornis caripensis | reverse complement strand
CCTAGAGGTCCCTTCCAAACCCTACCATTCTATGCTTCTATGATTCCTACTGAAGCCCACTAAAATGGGAAATGATGTAGATGATGCACCCTCAATACTATAGGAATGGGCAGGCTAGCTTTCCCTGTGAACAGAGAAAATAAGTCATTTTTTCATGTCTTACACTATGAACAGACACAACTTCTTTAGATTGTACTATAGATGTGTGGCAGAAAGAACCAAGACTTATATTAAGATGAATTTAAACTTTAGAGAGTCGTTTCCTTGATTTATTTCCCTTTTTGGTGAATGACCTTCAGTGTCATTCAAGCGGAAGCATGAGTTGCTTACTCCTACTGCAAAAGAAAGATATAGTAGAAATCAGACTTTTGGGTTGAGTCTCAACAGATAATGCTTGAAGCAATAAAGATTTCTGAAACAGGATTATGAGTGTTAGCTTCTGCATACATCTGGACCAGGTGTTTGTTTGCACCGGATTCTGAACTTTTATTGTGTCCACAATGGACTCAATTGAATGTTATCCAAGAACTGGTTTTGGTCATTTATGAATGCCTATTGCTTATGCTTTGTCAGTTGTGCAATAAATGGCATGTTTTCTGCTACTCTTAGCTTGTGCTAATTATATAGAAGTAGCCTAAAAGACATTTGGTTTAAAAGGTTTTTTTTGTTGTTTTTTTAAAAAAAAGAGGAGGGGAGGGAGTAGGAGGGGTGAACAGATGGTCCTTGGCCGGTAGGTAAATCAAGAGTGTTTGTCTATAGATGAATATGGGATTTGTAGTAGGGACAGTGTGGAGATTTTCTAATATTGTTTATTGAAATATCCTTTTTTTTCTCTCTTTATTTCTCAGATGTTACAGACACAGCTATATTGTTTCAACCAAGCATTTGCTGGAGGATGAGTTGGGGTAGTTTAAATGTTGTGAATTTCTGAAATTCTGATAACTACTTATGAGCCACATTCTGTTTTATGATTTGGTATCCAAGAATAGTTCTTACAAACAAAGTGTGTAAAGTCAGAGGTATTTGATGCCCTAGATGACATACGAATTACTTCTGAACTTTAGGATTCATAACTAATCACAACAAGGTATATTTTACTGTGGAAAATTTCCATGTTGTATATATTTAATTTCAGAATGAGTATTAGTAAGCTGCCTGCTGTGTATCTTCTGACATAATGAGAGTCAAGCTTCTACTAAAGTTGTTGCTTTTCCTTCATTGCCTTGTTCAAAATATGAATGTAGAAAATATACTAAATGTGCTTTTAAAGGAATCAAGCATAAACACTTAGAATTTTTACTAGTGTAAGTTTTTTTGATGTGTTTTTTATCTTCAGTTGTGCTGCCTCCTTCCTTCATATAATTTTTATAAAAGAATGTTTTTCTATGAGTGACTAGGCAAACACATTTCTTCTAATCCTCTATTTAAGCATATTAAATTTCTGAGACATGGGCTAACAGTAGGTTACAAAAACCACTTTAGGATTGAGCAATTACAAAAGAGTAGTTAGCCCATCACCATTTCTCTAACCATGCTTCAATTAATCTCTAAAGGATACCATGACTGTTGTTAGCATGGAGTGACTGCAATGGGCTGAATATATCAGTCCTATCTGTATAGTTGCATGTGCGACTTATGCACATGATGAACTTTAAAGGCAGGTGTAGAAAATGGTAGATGAAAGTATTGTGGCAGAAAATATGCAGTATCCAGTGCATTATGATAACAGAATGAAGCTGTCATGATCTGGAGGAACTGAAGCACTATTGACTTAAGCATTGTATGAAAATAATCCCTGTTTAGAACAAAGGCTTACGGTAGCTGAATATCTTCCCATGTGTTGCCATTTCAACAAACTAACAGAGGCATCTTGTAGGCTTTCCAGAAATTAAATTCCTGGGAAATCAAAAAATATCCTGAACAATCCTGGGGAAATGTTTTCCTGTTGCTTTCACAAATTCCTTATTTGATTTTGCTTGAATGCCACTGACTTGAAACGGATCAAGCAAAGAAGAAAGATACTTTTGGAGAAATAAGAGAGTTAGCTTGTCTGTGTAATAAATTTTCAAACCAAAATAAATATTTAAGCGGATCTGTAATATATAATTTGGTAATTGTTTGAAATTATATATTGAGTATTGACAGAAGGAATTAGGATTTGGGGGGTAAAGGATGTAGAGATAGTAAAGCATATAAAATTTTTTTCACTTTGTAAATCAGAAATTAACTTACGGAAACTTGTTCTTTTTTGACCCTCTAATTTTGCCAACAACAGCTTTTGCTTTTCCTGCTTTCCTTTCCTGTGTTTGAAAAACCATGTGGAAGGTGAACATAAAAGACGGGGAAAAGTTGGAGGTAGGAAATTTCTGGCAAAATCTATCACTCTAGTTATAATGTTTGACTAAGAAAAACATTTGTTAGGAATGTTAGGTACTTAAAATATTAAGATGAAAAAAATGCTTTTTCAGTTTGAAGAGGCATACTACCTCTTTAAACTTTCTGTTCAAAAGAGATATTTTGGGGAAGAGCAAATGGTAGATCTTTTATTTTGGATGCAAGACACCTTTTTTTTTTCCCTTCACTTTTTCTATTTAATTTTACTTGTAAAGCAGGAAAAATAAGTTGCCTGTCTGACTTTTCAGTAGACAATAGTGCCTTTGAGTTGGAGTTATTTTTACTATAAATACATATAGTGCCTCTAATGCTGGAGTTCTGTTCTGAATAGGAACTACAGGAATTAGTTCAGCAAGATTTCAGTGAAACAGTCAATATTCAATAAAACAGTTAATATTAGATAAATTTTTATATCACCTGACAAACTCTAATTTCAAATTATTCTGAAAGAAAATAAATCTTCCTAAAACAGCTTTCTTGTTTTTACAGTTCTAAATTCTCAGTTCAAGTAGTTGCTTATTTGTTTGAGACATTAAATACTATTGCCACTCACTTTTTTTTGATGAAGCTTCAATTTTTTTAAAAGTAGCACAGACCACTAAAATGTTAACTAGCTGTGGAATATAATTATGTATAGAGAAGAAAAACGGTACATAATGTAAACATTGTACTATTTATATGTTACGAATATTTCTCCTTTTTGGGCAACAGTAAAAGAGAAGACAGAACTTCAGAATTACTTTTTAAAACTATTTCTTTGGTAGGAAATAAGTAGATTACTGATTAAAATCTTACTGTGTTTCTGAACAAGAGTTTAGGGCCTTTGCATTGTTTGAGAGTAAATGCTATACCAATTACGATAGGTGAAACTTAATAACTATATTCTCTTCCTCCTGCTCCCCACTCCCACCTTGGTAACATGAAAAATCACCTGAGCTGGAGCAAGAAACAGTTGTGGATATGAGAGGTTTATGCCATCAGGATCTTGATTAAGCTTTCATAATTTTCTGTCCAATGTATGCATTCTAGTATGTACTTACCTGCATGATAATAGAACCACAGAATGAAATGAATGTACTGACCATATAATTTTTTTCTTTTTTTAAATTTCCTGTGTGAAGTAGATGTATTTAGAGCATGTGGGATAAAGCAAGACCAGAATGTGTTTTGTGTTCACTCAAGTTAGGGAAGCCTACCATAAGAGCATTTTGGAACAGTGTCTTTTGGCCTGAAAGCTGTTGTTGACTGTAGCAACACACTCCTTATTGTCCTCATTTTTAAGCATAGATATAGTTTTAAATGCTTCCTTTTTTTTTTCTCTTAACTCTGTCACTGAGTTTTTTGAAACTCCTAATACAAGTAGAAACAAAAATAAAGTCCATACTTTAATCTTAAGGCAAATGTTCTCTACTACACCTACAGTAAAATACACTTATTAAAGGGAAAGTATCTTACACACTTAAAAACAAAACTTGCTGCCATGTCCAGAATAGTCAAACATGCAGTTTGGAAAAAATAGTGGGAACGTATACTTATGTGCTGCGTTGACCTTGACTGGACACCAGGTGCCCACCAAGCTGCTCTATCACTCCCTTCCTCAGCTGGAGTCAGGGGCAGGTAAAGAAAATAAGATGGGGAAAAAAACGTCAAGGTCAAGTGTCAGGGTTTAAAGCTGGGCTGGCTATTAAATGAACGACAGATGTTCTTTGTTAACCCTCTCCCTCCCCAAAGTGTGTGGGGGGGTGGGGATGGGAAGAGAAAAGGGAAAGAGACTTATGGGTTGGAAAAGTTAAAACAGCTTTAATCTAACTACAATAATAACGTATAATAATAATAGGAAAAATAATAATGAAATATATACAAATATGTACAAACCCAGTATCAATCTCCCCCCTCCCCGATGACAAATACGTCATCGTATTTGTGCAGGGCACGCCTCAGGAAAGTCCCGGACTGTGTTCAGCAGCAGGCAGGAGCTGGATTCAGGAATGAACGGGTCGGGATCAAAGGCAGAAGGATGAGGCAGAGTCCTCCTCGGACGCCGGCCATAGAAGAAGAGAGCGACACCCTCGTGATCCCTCAGCTTTATACTGAGTATGACATGTATGGGATGCAATACTCCCTTTGGCCAGGTTTGGGTCACTGTCTGACCCGCTCCTCCCCACTGCAGGTTTGCAGGTCTGACCCCTTCTCTGATCTTTCAGTTCCAGCACACAAGAAAGTCAGCAGAAGCAAGCATCGACCTTGGTCTCCATAGAAATAAGGATAAGAAGAGCCTTTCTGCATACGATTGCAACTGATGATCCAGCACGGACTATAAACACTGAGCCTTATCACTGCTAGAAACAGCTACTGTCTGGAAAAACACACACTTAATTTCAGAGAGTGCAGCTTCTCAGAAGAGACTTAACTAAAAAGTAAAGTTACTGAAAGAAAATTGGTTCTGTCCTGGCGCAAACCAGGACAGTCAAGATAAAGGCAGTTTAATAAAGCAAAAGCAAAGATCCTGTGCAGAAACAAAGGAAAACAGAAGATTTATTCACTACTTCTCCTCAGCAGGGATCTCCAGCCACTTCCAGGGAAGTAAGGCTTCAGTATGCATGGTGATTTCTCCCCCCCATCCTCCTTCTTTCTCTTAGCTTTTATTTCTGAGCAGATCTTATATGATATGGAATATCCCTTTGGTGAGTTTGTGTCAGCTCTCCTGGTTATGTCCTCTCCCAAGATCTTGCCCACCCCCAGACTACTGGGTGAAGGAGGGAATGTTGGAGAGATAGCCTGGATGCTATGCCAGCACTGCGCAGCAGTAGACAAAGCACTGGTGTGTTATCAACACCTTTCTAGCTACCAATACAAAGTACAGCACTGAGAGCTGCTATGGGGGACAATTATCTCAGAAGACCTAATACAACTTACCAAGTCAAAATGTGTATATGGAGTGTTGGGACCTTTATAACATCAGTTCTTTATGTGGTCCAAAAACCAAGGACTCTGTATTCTCAGAGATATCTGTCGTATTGTTTAATATGTAAGACACATGAGCTCATTAGTAGAGCTCAAAACTCTGTCAAATTACCTTTAGTAAACAACCTCAGAAAGATTCTTCATCTCTCATACTTTGAAGGCACATCAGAGGGGAGGGGAAAGAGCGTAAAGCTCTCAAAAGCATTAGTTTTAATTAGTCCAAAGAGCGACCTTCCTGTTGAAATGTTATTGGCTATCATGACAATCTTATTAAATAAATTACTTAAAGTTATTTCCCATGACAAGCCTCTGATAAAGCAGCGTGTTAAGTATTTGTTGCACACTGCAACTTATTCTGTTGTGGCTAAACTCTAGAGGGAATAAAATAAGTCCCACTTGAACTCTACATAGTCAGATAGATATAAGACTTTTAAAAAAGATTTTATGGTACAGTGTTTCACAACAGAAACGCCTGATTTTTATTAATCTTTAAAATATAAGTCTTTCTATTTAATGCAGTGTGTAACATCATGAGATGGTATACATGGCATCATGTGAGCTCTTTAAATCTTACACATAGCTATACTTTTCCTCTAAAGTACTACTAAAGTAGTTTGCATGAGATGAAACTTATGCATACAGGCAAGTTTTTGATGGCATGGGCTTCATTTGCTTCATTGTTTCTTACAGACAAGCCCCATTGTTTTAGAATGTTATTCAAATGATTGACCTACAGTTCTCTTTCAGCATATGTCTTTTTATTTAACTCCATAACACTTCGGCTAATTCATACATTTAAGATTAAATTTTCTACAGAATTTGCTTAGAATTTCTCTTTTTCAGTTGAAATTATGATGTGTGTGCCCAAATTGTATGGTAGAAATGCAGAAAACTTAACTTTCAGACCCAAGCTAGTACATTTTTACATATATAACCAAGGCACTAAGGTGCATGGCAGACTTACCAAGTTGGACTTCTGTTTCTTGCAGTGCTTTTCATATTTTTTTCATTCAATTACAACAATGTGCAATCACAAAAAAACCCAACAAAAACCACATGCTAGTACTTAGTAGTTCCTTTTTGGTAACCCTAGAGATGCTGAGGTTTTAGGATGTAATTAAATCCATGAGCTTCTAAAGGCTTCTCGCTGAAGTATCTAAAGTTAGATTCCACAACATAGCACCACCTCAAAACAGAGTTACTTAATTTCATTATATTTTTCTTCCTGTCGGTAAACTAGTATGTGAAAAGCTAGAAATGCTTTACCCATGCAGAGCATCGGCAAAGTTTGGTAGCTTAACCCTCCAGTTCCATTCAACCTCCAGTGGTGGTTCCAGGGAAGAAAAATTATTGCAACTTGCCCCCTGCTGTCCCTCTGACATCTCACGGTGTGCTGTATGACTTTCCGCACAATGCACATGGCTGAATGATTTCTACAATGATTTCCTACAGAAACAACTTTCTGTAGGAAGGTCTGAGCCATTGCTGAGGAATTTCGATCAATAGCTTTTTTATTTTTCTCTTTCATTGTCTTATTTTTTCTTTTCCTTCAAAGCCATAACCTTGAAGTTACATTTGATGGAATTGAGATTTCTTTTAATCAAGCCATAACGTTTTTATACTTTTCCAATAATTTAAGCTGCAATATATGGGATCTAGTTGGGATGCTGAAATAGTTATTCATGTATATATATTTGATTAGGGGTAGAGGTTAGAACAGCAGCAGGAACATGGTGAGGTAATTTGAGGATTTGTAATCCTTTTCTTTTCTGCAGTTATCTGCTGTCCCTGCTAAATATAAACAGGTTACATAGCTAAGCTAGTAAAATGATAACAAACCCTTTCCAAGTCGGTTTTTTCACAGTTCGTATTCTTGCTTTTGTGCTTACACTGTAGGATTGTCTCAGTCTGTATTCTCTGATCTGTACCATTCCTTGAAGTTCAAAAAAACTGATGAAAGTTTTCCAAGTGCTTCTGTACTATTTTAAGAGCAGCTTCTTATTGTCCTTATTCATTCATTGAAATAATATTCTCACTTCAAATTTTCCCTGCTCCTCCTCCTCTGACTTCTCTTTAGGTGTAAAACTAATGATGACCATTTCCTAACTCTCTATTACCTTTTAATTATTTTTTTAAAAAATTACTTTCATTGAGAGAAGCAGCAACTCTTGTAAGCAAGAAAATGATGAAATACAAATAGAACCTGAGAATTTGTTGCTAATGTTAACTAAAGGTAGATGTCTGGGAAGATACGTTAATTATAAGAATAGTATTAGTCAGAGAACTAGGAAGGGGAGGAGAGAGATAAAAATAGGAGTGAATAATAAAGGCTCAAGGAAAGCTGTGGAAGGGCAGTAAATACAAAGGGATATATTACTAAGCAGCTAATGACATGGGTTGATTACAGTTCAGGAGGAAAGAGAGGCAGGGATAGCATTGCAGCAGTCAGAAGAAGTTTGAAACTAACAATTAGATTGTACACCAAGGAAAGGAAATCTATGTATTACACGGCTACCTAGTTACACCTGTTTTGGAAGGCGTTTGATGGAGTATGCCTTCAGACTAACTTATTCTCCATTGTAGGGTGTCACACTTCAGTAGAAAACCAAAGGTGTCTTTCTAAAGGATATTATACTGAACTTACAAGTTCAACAGCTTTAACAACAGGGTTCAGGACTTGCATTGTTTTATTGCTTTTTCTGATCCATTTTCCCCTGAGTGGTCTGCCTTGTTTTGGAACCTGTAGATTCAGGATTTCCCTCCTCCTCCATCTGCAGAAGCTGCAGTTGTCTTATTTTTCTGCTGTATTATCCTACTGTCCTGCATAAGCCTTGCTCTCATAAAAGCAAGGTTTACCTCCATGAAATAAAAAATCTTCTGAGCCTCTCTTTTGCTGTTTGGAAATCTATCAGCCTTGCATCTTGACCACTAGGCCGTCCAGGCTGCAAAGTAATTTTAAATGTCAAGAAATCCTTCTGGTTCAATTTTTCAGGGAATTAATTTTGATAGTGGGCAGTGATTTGGAGCCTTTGAGTAGCAGCTAGGACACTTGCTATTTCTCTACATCTATTTAAACACAGTCATTTTAAAGATCAGAACATTTTAGCAAGCTAGATAACCTTCTAATTACCACTTCTTCTCCAGAAGCAGTATGTCACCAGCATGTGATAATCCTGGGGACATATGTTTGTTTTTTTTTTTTAAAAAGGGTATTTCAAATACCCAGACCAAGAGGTTTATAGTAGCTAAAGTGTAGCTTGAATATAAAGATGTTAGGTATTCCTAGATCTTTTGAGATTCTATACTCAGTTTCTCTTAAAGAAGCTCCATTTTTTTTCTAAAAAAAGAAACAGATTGAAAATGATTTAAATATACAGGACTTTTTTTTTTTTAGAAATTTGATTGGCAATCTATTGGTGACTTCACATAGCAAAACACTTCAGAATCTAGTGCAGACAAAGGGAAAAAAATAAACATCATAACTAAAATATTACTGCTAATTCCTTCTTCTATCTGTCATCTTCCTTATTCTGCAAGTACATAAACATATTGAGAAAGAAACCTTAGAGTCCTGAAGATGTCAAGCTTTGTTATACAGTAATGTTCTATATAACAGATTTCCATCCAATATAATACATTAAAAATGTTTAGTAAAAGAAAAGCATTTCAGTCAAATTCATCACAAGGCTAGCACGTGCAGGTTTTTTTGGGCAACAGGACAAGGATGAACAAAGAAAAGCAGTCTGAAACTGATTCTTTTCAGATCCATCTCTAAAATGTCTTTTTAACAGATCAAAGCCTCACAGCTGGATTAAACCTTGAATTCCTCCACTCCAATTCTCCTTAGATCTTAGAGATCACAGGTAGTTGATTACAAAACAACAGATACCTTCACCACATTTCTTCCATACTGAGCCACAGCACTTACTAATTTAAAAGTTACCTTAATACTGCTGCATTTTCACATGTAATGGATTTTGGAAGAAGTCTGCTGAAGTTTGCTAACTTGATGCTATTCAGCTTTCTGGGAGACAGGCAGATACCTGTACAGACTTGTAACATTTTTACATTGATATTTTTCCAATAAACTTGGCATATTTTCTTAAGCTGCAGCGTATGCTCTTAACTTTAAAATAAGGTCTATGGCTCTTTAAACTTTGTATATGTAATACTGTGCTGTCAACTGCTTAAGGGAATTTAGCTCCTACCCTGCAGTGTATTGTGCTGCTTCTGTTGGGAGAATACTGATGACTCCTGCCTGAGCAGTGAGATGTTTACGATTTGTTTCTTAAGCATCTACACAGTAAATATATGTAAGTAAGTACACACGCGCGCGCACACACACACACCAATAGCTTGATTAGTGTTTCTCTCTTCCTTGTTTCGTTTCTATTAACCTGACTTTGTGTGTATTGACAAAGAGAGGAAGCAAAGCTCTTCTATAGACAAATGGTAGTGTTTTGTAACTGCTTGAACAGATGAATGGCACGTGTTCAGTAATTAACTGGTTTGTAGTGACATTTGATTGATGTATTTGAAGATCTTTGACGCTCTTGGCCAGCAAGTTTTCAGTGGCTTGAGTGTCAGATCATTTTTGTCTTTTCTGCTCATTCTGACAATCACCTTTTTGGTGACAGAGTACCTGGCAAAACACTTTGTAATGAACTTGGATAAATGTTCTTTCTTCCTTCTTCTGCTCTTAATCCAGATCTTCCTGCCTTTCCTCCCCAGCAGCTCAGAGATTCAGTGTAATGGTGGGAAGTTAGGTCATATCTGTGACATGAAGTAGTGCTTAGAAATGCTCTAAGGAAGTGAGAAACAAAACTGGAGCTTTGAGGACACAGCTTCTCTTCTGCAGCCCTTCTAATCCACTTGAAAGGAGGGACAGGTTGGGTGCCCACAACAGGTTGTGGACCAGCTGTGAAGGGCTGAGGACAGCCTTTTACTGGGTAAAAAAATTAAAGAATGACAGTTTACACTGAATGAGTTATTGCTAATATTTCTCAGATAGGTTAAGTTAATAGAGTAGCAGCCTAATTAAAACATTTTCTGCATCTCGCTTTTATTCCTGCATGTTTGGGACAGGTCTTCGTGGAATCACATGTGGGAAACTTGCTTGGAAACACTTCCTTCTGTGATTATGTGGTTACTTGATTGTAATGACATTGTTAAAACATTGGCTCATGAAAAGACTGAATTCTGACTTGAATGCCTTCCAGTTCCACACTTCTGGAATGTTTCAGGTATATTGAAATAGTCACTTGGCAGTTCCTTTCCCTGCTCCTGCCTCTTCTGCTTTAAGATGACTTATTGACTAACCACCCTCCTGTTTTGTGTAGAGCTTCTAAATGATAGTTAATGAGACATTTCTGGTAGAATTTATAAATGAGATGAGTGAGTCTTTAACATAAAGCTAAACTAAAGAAAGTTGGAAGAAAGGACTTGTGGGGTTGGGCTGGTCTCATCTCTTTGGCTGTTAACACATATACACAAGTAAACAAACACCTATTTTCTCCGAAACGGTCACATTTAGTTGCTAAGTCAGCAAGACCACATATCCTTAGCTTATGCACAGACTGAGGTGATCTGGCAAATACTTGTCTTTTGGTTCTTAGACTTACTCATCAAGTTTTAAATACTTGAAGTAAGTCTAGAGTCTTTTCCTAGATGTAGACTTTTATAACAGAGTGGACCTACCCCTTGTTTCTCATTCTTCTGAAATATTATAGCCTTCCTTTTATTATAATGCAAGAGAGGAGAGGCTGCTGTGATTCAGAGATGAGGGGGCTGATCCCTCAATTCTGTACCTCTCTGCTGGGTCACATAACCTGCACTGTCATGCTCATCTTCTTCCAGACCAGCTGATCCTTCTGTAGATTAGTTATTTTCTCTCTAATGTTTTCATTGCTGTAAGACAGAAGGAAAATGGACACAAATGCAGTAGCTGTACTGTTCTGTTCCTAAGTCTTTGCCTTGAGATTTTTTCTAAACCTTACCCAATTCTCAAAACTTTTGTCTTCATCAGGTTTTCAAGAGCTGTGAAGAAAAATGTGATAGAACAGGATTTGGCAGGATCCTAGACTTTTTATCTTTTAAAGAGTCACTTTATTAGGTGCGGTAGTAGAAATGATCCTGAGTGAGGTGACTCGTGCGAAGTTAACACCAGTATGATTTTTTTTTTCAGAAAAATATTTCATCTTTAACAATAAATAGAAACTTTTTTTTTGCATATTCTACCAGTTTTGCTACAAACTTTCACATTTTACTGGTATTTGATTTTCAGAATGCACCATTTCTTGTGGTTTAACCTCTTAGTCTATAGAAGAGGAAATGCAAGGGAAGGAAGGCTCTGATACATCAAGTTATCCTGTATTTTATAGTAAATTCTTGTGCTTTCATCTGGTGCTCTAAGTGGGAAACAGGAAGTTAGGAAAACAGATTGAATGGGCTTTTGCTTGGTAATTGTTATGCAGTGCCACACTGACAGTTTTTTTGTCAGTTTTCTAGTGCTTAGGGTTTTCTAGGTAGATCTGATAACTTCAAGAAAGATATACAGATTTTTAAGGGCGGAGGGAGGTAAGTACAGACAGACACACACACATAACTGGGCAATTATCTGTTCATTGCCAGTATTCCCTGAAGAACTTCAAGTTGCAGGTGGATGGTAGCTGACACATCTTCAGTTGCTACTCTTTCTGTTGGGAACATTGTCATGGGGAAGGAAACATGAAAACAAAGTGGTTTTCAGTTAAACTTGTGCTGGCAAAGAATATCAGTTGTATGTAACGTAGGACATCTCTGTCCCTCTCCCTTGTTGCTTCCTCTTTTGTTTGTTTTCAGTAAATGAGAACAAGCTCTGTTAAAGATGTCTTTCTTAGATTTTGAAGATAATCCCTTTGGAAATGAAGGAATGAGAAATGTTTTCTGGAGAGATAAAGTTTTAAAAGCTTTTTGCTGTCCTATTTTCAAATATAGGGTATTTTAAAGAATAAGATCAACATTTTATCGTTCAACATTTTATCGTTCAACATTTGACAAATACTGAACTTCATCTTTTGTCCTCTGATTTCCAACTGATGTCAAGTTGAGTAACTCAGATTTTTGTTTGCACACACTCAGGCATAATGATGTTTTCTGTATAGTTCTAAGAACGAAGAGATTGTACTTTTTACTAGAAGTGGGACTGCAAAACTCTTCAGGTTGAATCCATTGTCCACACAGTTAATAGTGTATTATGACTGCGGAGTGAAAAGCCATGCCTTTGCTGTTGCTAGCTAGCCAGTGTAGATAATAGCTTTAGCAGTTTGCTGGACACCTATTTGTAACAGCTTGAGCAGTCTTGTCACATCTTAATCTCTGTATCTAGTGCTGGTGTGTAAGAGTATGTCTACTTATTCTTCAGTTGCATTGGTGAAGACTGATAGGGGACCAAAAACAAAATTCCACAGCAACTGCACCTCAAAGAAGAGATACATTTTTCACAAAACCAGCTTTATAGAGAAATCTCTCCTCTCAAACATTCTCTCCAAAAGCCAGCATACCTCAAAACAGGGATGATTTAATTCAAAGTAGCACTCTGATAATTCAACTATGTTCTAATCTGGAAACCTGTATGTCATATTCTCACTTCAGTCTCTCTTATTTGATGCACCAAAGTATTCTGTCCAGCTCCCATGTGCTGGGTGTCAGCATGGAACCATCACTGAAAATAAAAACTTACCATAGACTTTGGTTCTTGTAACAGAAATGAAATAGAAGATTTGTCTAAGAACATTATTTTGAAAATTAATAGTTGCATTTTAGGCTGTTGCTTTGTTGATGACATAAGGCTGTTGGAAGTTTACAGACTTATCTAAACTAAGGAAAAATATCATACTAAATCTTCCTTTAGTGATTAAAAAAAAAATAAAACCCCAAACAAAAAAAGCCCTGTAATTCCATATCCCAATCCAACCTTTCAGGTCTAATTGAATGAATTTCACCTTTTTTTGTGCGTTCTTCACCTTTCTTGCACCAGTGCACAAGCACTGGGAAAACTAATAATGTAAAAGAACATGAAGTCAACTATAAGCTCAGTATTGTTCTGCTTGTGTTGAGTTAAGCCTTCCACTTTTGAATGAAGGAATTGATCAACTTGATTTCTTTAGTAATCCTTCACCTTTTGGTTGGCACTTCTACTCTGCTTAGCAATCAAATATTTTTTGATCTGACATCTTCAAACAAGATTTCACAAACTTCAGGAGAGGACAAAAAGTGGTTCATAGCTCTCAGTCGGAGAATTTACATGCATTTCAACAAATTATTTATGATGTGATCTGTTTTGAAAATGAGTGTAGCAAGATCTCAGTATTTTAAAAATGCAGTTGCATATACCTCAACAACTTTTTATTCTTTGCTGGCTCTCCTTTTAGCTTGTTATCATAGGAAAGGTACCTCACAGAAAGTTTTTCATGTTGTTTTAATCAAATATCTGGCAGACGGAATGCAAAATGATTGGTTGGATTCAAGATATGGGCAGGTATCTCCTTAGAAGTTAGGAATTCCTCAGTCATCCTCCAGTAAAATAAGGAGCTCAAATCTGGTATTCATACTGTTATCGAGCACTATGGAAATGCAGCAAATTTTCCTGTGTTTTTTTAAACTTGGTTGCAAAGGTCTCCTATACAGTGTGACCTGATACCACAAATGAGCTGATTTTATTAAATGTATCTTTATTCTCAGTGGTGAGATGCCTGAAACTTTCAGCATGCGGTCTTGAACACC
The DNA here is from genome assembly GCA_013398225.1 of Steatornis caripensis. Taxonomy (NCBI): domain Eukaryota; kingdom Metazoa; phylum Chordata; class Aves; order Caprimulgiformes; family Steatornithidae; genus Steatornis; species Steatornis caripensis. Next base: position 338,998 of record VZSC01012169.1, on the reverse strand, counting down.
TCGCTATATGTCTTCTTCCTTTTAGTGTTTTCAGGAACCATAATACAGCTAGCATGGACAGCAATTTCATTTCCTTGACCAATATTTTAAAAATGAAACATTAAGCAGCAGTTCTAGTGTGTCCCTAAGGTAATCAGAAGTGAATTTATCGAAGGAATTTTGATTTGTCATGTAATGATGTTTGATGTTTAGTGATGTGTAACACCAGTAACTTTTATATAAATCAAGCACAGCATTTTCTTACCTTCTTGGTATGTTAAGTAACATAATTCTATTTCTTAAAGAATTCTTTTTTTTCATCGTCTCATTCTTCTTAAGTGCAAATCTCATACATCAACTTGAATAACAGCTCTGGTGAAGCAACAGTTTTACTGAATACTGCGAATGCAGGTGGAGACTTCTCTACTTGTTCCTTTTTTCTGTGGAAGAAGTGATCTGGAGCAAGCTGTTCCTAAGCTCTAAATTCTACAATGAAACAGCATAAACTTTAATGTTGTTGTTAACTTGCAGAAAGCAGGCCTAAAAGTGGTAAGTACATAGGCATATATTGAACACATTACAGACCTATCTAAGTGGTTTTAGGCCTAACTTGTAAACTAGAAAAGCTGGCATTTTTTCAGAGCAAACAATTGTGAAATTGTCTAAAGAGGATTTATTGGTAGAGCAGCTTCATACAGCACCTTTTTGTCCAAGTGACTCTGAATGTTAATACCAAGGGAGATCCCAAGCCCTGCAGTACCTGTTCACTTTTCCTTCCGCCTTGCTGCTAGGGGTAGATGTTGCAGCTACACAGGTATCCTAATTATGAGGAAGGACATAATGGTGGTTTAGTCTGTAAAAGGTTTAGAAGCTCTCTCCTTGGCCTTAGTGAGAGCAGAAGGATATAGCACAGACACGGCATGGGGCCAGATGTGTCATTGTTTTCTCCCTGCCCTAGGATGACAAAACTTGCCTTTCTCAATACTTTGGCTGGCTGGCTCATTGCAGTAACTTTTCCTTCTGGTATAGAATGGTGTTAGAAGAAGCCTTCATTTGATTTTTGCGGTGGAGCAGCAGGCTGTGCGCAGAGGTGGGCACCACTGAGAAGTAGCTGTTCCTGCAATATGAAACAGGAAATAAAGGGCACTTAAAAAGCTTTTACAAGAGGAAAACCACTGTTGGCAGAGTTGCTCTGTGTGCATGGCTGGGTTGTCATTCTGGTTTTCCTGTTGTGTAGAAACAATGCATAACACTTTCTGTCAGAGATATCTGTTTTTCATCAGCTGAAGGATGTATTTCTGTATCTCTTCTTTCTTTTTGGTGGTGCCTCTGTCTCCTTCAGTTGAGTTTTGCTTGTGGGTTTTTGTGTTAGCTGAAAAGAAATTCTGACCAATCTGTTGCCTACCTTCTCTTATTTGGCCTAAAAGGTGTGGACACAGGGATTGTGCACCTGTCATACGTATCAGTATAAATGACTGAGCGTAGCAGAAAGACCTGAACAGTCATTGTTGCTATGGTGACTAAATCAAGAAAAATAATTAAAACCCTTCTTTTCCTCAACCTGGAAAGATTGATTCCATAGCCTCTCTTGTTCTTACTGAGGCCTGGAGATGTCCCGTGTCTTTACATATTATTTTTCTGTTAATAGGACAGCTATTCTTAATTTTGAGATGTTAGTGATGAAAATCTCAGTGCAACTGTATGTTTAGTAAAGCCTGACATTTAAGACTGTTTATGTGTCTGGTTTAGGGGACAGCTAAACAAATGTTAATTAACTTCCTCAGTCTTTCAGCTGGAAGTTATTACTTCGAAATATCTAAGAAGCAAAGAAAGCATTTGTTCAAAATGACAAAAGGATGAGTGGAGAAGATCTGCAAAGACACTGTCACCCTCTACCCTCAGAGAGTACTGCTGATCTAGGAGTGCATTGCCAATGCCACACATAGCAAGTGGGAAAGAAAACACAATGCTTCAAACAAAGTAACTTCTATATTACCTTGTTCCTACCATGTTCTATATTTAAGCACACTGACATGAGATGCTTTCGTATGTGAACATGTTTCAATACAGATAGCATAAGCATGTTGGTGGTGGGAGTGGAAGTAAAGGGATTAACCTGCAGAGATAATTGCTGACAGATGTCGCTGCATTGGCATCTCCAACCTACTAAAACACAGAGTAGAAGCCATTTGGAGTACGTGGTGGGAAGGAGATCTAGCATGAATATCCATGAAACTTCATGTGGCTGCCTTGGGTGGCAAAAATCAAAGTGGTCTGACCCATGTCATCAAAATATTCAAATAAATTCCTTTTCATGTAAAATTTTCATTAGCTTCATGACACCTGCTATCAGTCTCTCAGCACTGTATGTCTCCATAGCAGCAACCTAAATAATTGTTCTACTTGTATGAAGCCCTTAAACTAGAGTCCTAGACTACCTTTGAGAGAACAGATTTCAGAGGCCATTGGTTGCATGCATTTCTTTGAGACGCCTCAAGTTAGCATGCTATTTCTGCACTTTTAGAGTGAGATTTGTACAAAAGTGACTGCTAGTCATTTACTGCTGTCTACACAAGTTAATACTGCTTTGCTGAGTTAAAAGGGAGCACCATTAAAATGAAGACATTCCTGGAAACTGACAGAAAAAGAAAGATTAAGGAACCTGTGGTCTTACTGGTCAATGGGGCAGTAGACATAGTGACAACACCGAAAAGGCTGAGATACTAATATCACTGCCATGGATTCTTTTGGTAATGTAACACTCATGTCTTCCACGTCTCTGAGCCCAGCCTGCAGCCAAATGGGATGCCTTCAAGGGTGCTGAGAAGCTGACTGGTATCATTGCATGGCTGCTCTCCATCATTTTTGAAAGATGATGGCAAAGGAGAGGTTCTTTGCTGCTGAAAGTGGGTAAACGTCACATTCATCTTCAAAAAAGCATCCTACAAGAGCCACCTCCAGGCACACAAAGGACAAGATGACTGAGAACATTCAGCACATTTACCAACAAAGGCAAACTGTAGCTGACTGCACCAATTGCTTTCTATGATGAGATGACCTGCCCGTAGACAAGGGCACAAGTGCATATTGTTTACCTTTACTTCAGTATAGCTCTTGACATGCTTTACCATTGCATCCTTATAGCCAAATTGCTGAGATATGGACTATTTAAGTGGATGAATATGTGGCTGGGAAATTGGGTGGACCATTGAGCTCAAGGAGTTATAATCAAACTCCAACTGGCAGCTGGTTTCTAGTGGTATCTCTTGGACACAGCCTAATGACCGCTAAACAGGATCAACATTGTTAGAATTTTCATTAATCATCTGGACAATGTCACAAAATGTCCACTCAGCAATTCTGTGGATAACCCCCAAATGAGGGCAGTGTTCAATATACTCGAGGACAAGGCTACGTCCTCTACTACAGAACCTACTACAGAACCAAGTTTCTGGTTATGTCCATCGCTGTTATGAAAGAAGGATCATAATACAGAGAACACAGCAGCAGTACAATGTATCCCAATCTGTGTGTCCAGGGGAAAATGAGGTAGCAGCAAGTTAGACATATAGGTGGTTTTCTCTTGTATTTTCAGAAGACTCAGAATGAATACTAAAAGGCTTTCTTGATTCTGTAAAGACTTCAACTTAGGAATTTATGTTTTCTCAGAATCAAATGAAATTTAGTGATTCTCGTAAGACTCAAAGAGAAATTCACAATGCTTCTGAAGTTATTAAGAATGCTAGGGATAACTGGAGATAAGATTGCTAGGACAAGGTTAATCAGGGTAGGTAGGGAAGAGTAGAGAGAAAGCATGGCATGGAAGAGCAAAAGATGTGAATTGTAAACAGACTTATCCAATAGAGATTTACTCTAACTCCAGACCATCCTATATCTTTTAAATGTAAATTATTTTCCCTTCTGCACACTTTTGTAGGGTAAGAAGGAGCAATTTTTTTTATCCATGCCCTGATTCAGTCAGAGATCTAGTCCACCCTTGCCAGGTGTGTGTGAAGGGGAGCACTCTGAGGCTGGATCAGAAACATTTTTTTCTTCCCCCCTCTCTCCTCTCTTTAGTAGCATTTTCTGAGATGGGAATTTTCTACCTGTCTTAGTAACTGTCACACTGATTGTTAAGATATCTTTTATAGTATTTCTGCCAATATGCCACTAAAAGAGTAAATTATATTTTTGATAGAAGCATGGAATATTTTAAGACAAAATTCTCCAGGTGCTCCTGGAGAATAATTTGCTGGAATGTAATTGAACAAAGATATTCTAACTCATTGTAATTACTCTGAAAGCAACATGCTTGAGGGAGATCCTGGGGAAAGCTGAAAGATGTACAGTTCATGGATATATCAGAAATCACAAGAAAAACTAGTTGTGGCCACCAGATAGAGCAGATTGATTGATTATGCTTTAGTTGACCTTGGTTATCTATTGGAGAGTGTCAAATGGAAAGTCAATATGAATGACAAAATTTAAAAGTGCACATTACCTTAAATCAAGTACATTAGTGACATCTGTCGAGAGTTCAAACTGCCGCTCTAGAAAAATGTTCAGGGTATTAATGTTTTCCTCTCTGATAACCCTTTTACACTGTGTACTAGCCTCATGAGGACAAAGTATCTCTGGCAGGGATAGAGACCACATCTTAAAAGGCAATTAGAGTCAGTGGGTATTTTTCTCTAAATAATTCTTTTGAACCTATGGGTGTGCTTTTTGAAGAGAATACATCCCCTATAATGAACAATGATATTTTGGTGGTACATGGAAGCTCTGGTCAATGACACATCACAGACTCATGTCCATTAGTATCAAACTGAATGCAAACTAATATTTTCAACCTAATGTAGTAAAGAAGTTTTGTTGACCATTTGTGAGTTCTTAAACCAATAAGTGGTCTAAGAATCACTATGCAAAAGCAGGAGATTTTTGGAGTGTAATAAAGTAAACTGTATGCAGAAATGTAATTTACTACAGGGGTATTGCTCCTCACCTCTGGAAAGAGGAAGGGAGTTGTTGATGAAGTTGTTAGACTAAAGTACATTGGGTAACACAAATAACAGGCAGAAGAAAGACAGTCTTCCAAACAGTTAACAGTCAATCTGCCAGTTCTTCTCACAATCTGGATTTCTTTCATTCAGGTAGTTAGCCAAATTTGTACTGTTCACTCCTGAAAGATGTATAGAATTGGTACAAAGACCAGAAACTTACAATTTGCCTGTCTTACCCCTCGCCATGCTTTGTGATACTGAGAAGGAAGTGATGTTAAAAGGAAGGTGATCGTAGCAGTGTAACTAATTTGTTTATGTCTTGAACAGTTACGAATTAAGTGTGCCTCTCTATTTCATATCCACACAAAGTTAATATTATTTAAATGTATAATTATGTCCACATTAGTAGTTTTGGATAGAAGTTAATCGATATTTTGGCTTTCTTCAGGAATTCTGCCCAAAGCTATAACTCACTCAGAGCAAACTGGGAGCTAAGATGACAGTGACCTTCCTATATACTAGTATTGTATTCAGATGGTAAAACTTAGATAATTATCTGTTTCTGTAATGGAGGTGCCCAAGCCTCTCATCTGTAAAAAGAGGTAAGAGGCGGGGGAGTGGGATCATAAATAATAAAAACAACCCTTCAAGGCCTGAATAAAAAATTAAAAAAAAAAAACTATACCACAACTATTCATCTCAAAGAAAAATTTCATCAGCGGCTTTAAATTCTTAATATCTGCCTTGCTTGTGGACTAATGAACTGCAAGTCCATACTGCTACTTTGTCTAAAAGCACTTTCACAGCATGCTCATTTTGAAATAATATTTGTATTTACAATGACGTGTTAAAATACCTCAAGTATTCAGGACCTGTAGCAGTCTAGTAAAGCATAACATTGAACTTTGTCAGTTGCTTTGTGTCTGTGAATGTGAAAATAGTAAACTAGTGAGCAATTAGACTATTTTTAAATTATCTCAAAAATATTTAATTAAAGCAATTGACATGTAGTTAATTTGCTGATGCTTGCATTGTAAGTAGATGCAATAGTTTCATATGTTGCTTACATGGAAATGCCATTTCAATTAATATCAGCAGTTAAATTCACAGTCAAATAACATGAGCTATGATACTCATTTTCATATCTGGTTTATTCAAGATGTTTAAAATCTGCATACGATAACTTAAAGAGATGGAGGCTGGTTAAGGATTCCTCTTGCTTTAGATGTCTTTTCTAACACTAATCAATGTATAGATATCCTTTTGTCTGTATCCTGGAGACAACATCCCATACAATTAGTCAGGAAAATTCCAGCAAGCTTTACATAGGAAGCATGTATCTACTTTGCGAGTATAGCAAACGTACACATTGGTTAGAGTCCATTTTCAAAGCGTTATGGGTAATTGATTGAGATGTATTCCTAGTGTGCAGTGCCTAAGGAAAAAGCCTAATCAGGAAGTAGTTTAGCACATTTGCTTAATATTCCTTCATGTTTACTTGACACAAAATAAAAATGAACACACATCACACACACACTCCGCCAAACAAACAAAGAAAAACCCCAAAAAGGCATGTTATAGTGGTTCAATCTAACTACTCCTTTATCAAAATTGATTTAGATTGAAATGAACATTGATGTCCTAAATTTAACTTTAATCTCTCTTACATTCTTTAGCTAAATAATAAATACTCTGCACCACTTTCATGAATCAATTAGGTAGATCACTCCAATAATATACTGTTAGCTGTTTTAAGATTAAATGGCTGGTTTTCTTTCAAAATACATATTATTATTATTATTATTATTATTTAATATTAATATAAATTAATGTTTGATTATCAAAGATGTTTGAACTATAAATATTTGTTTTGTAAATGTCTGTTGTGGTAAGTTTATATTAACATAAATAAAACATAACAATTGTGTTAAAATATTGTCACCATAGCTACTATTACCATTGGTGATAAAAAAGGCAAATAGCATGCTTTCTTTTTTCATAGTACCAAAATCAAGATAATGCTTATAGGTAGATTATTCTATTCTGGTTATTCTTGGAATATAAACATATTGGAAATAATGTTGGACTAGTAAAATAAGAGTGCATATTTGTATCTTAGAGAAACTCACTTTGTCCCCAGGAATCAAAAGTAAGTATAATAATGTTCTTAGTCCAAAAATACTTTTGTTCTTTGACATGCAATATATGTGTTACTTTAAATATAGTTTTAATGTCAAGAGACAAAATGTCTTAAGTGATGGCAAGTTTCTAAAAAAGCCTGGCTTCTTTATAAAAAAAAAAAAATCTGCTTCTAAAATGGTAAATACTATGACACGTTGTATTGCAATTGCTATTTCAACATGCATTTATGCTATAATAGGACCAAGAAAGATATTTGTGACACAGGATATTATATTGAAACTCACTTTTGCTTTCCTTCATGTTTAAAAATTACTTTAGTTTTGAAATGTTGACACATGGGATTTTTCTACCAGCTCTGCTTTCGATTTTTGTAATGAAACCTAATATTTATGTATATATGGAGATACATATGCATGCGTGTGTATGTATGTACAAATATATATGTGTACATGGATATTTTATTGATATTTTCCATCTCAAATGTAGTCAAAGTATAATACCTCAATGCCTTTCATTTCTGCGGTTTTACTCCTTGTAGTACATAGCCCTTTAATTAAAAAAAAAAATACCACAGTTGTTGTTAGTATTCCCCTTTGTGTGACTGCATGTTATCCTGGGTTGATTCAGAGGAGCTTGTGTGCTGTCTTGAGAGGTACGGATAAGCTGATAAGACTTCCAGCTGTTCTGGTACAAATTATTTGTGCAAAGTGCTTTCATTCTGCCTTCTCTAACAAGGACATCCTCTTTCCACTGCAGACCATTTAATTTTTTGTAGAGAAAGCTAAAAGGTACCTTGATCGCGTTCTACAAGTACCTACACAGGAAGAATGTTTTTGACGATAGAGGGCTCTTTAATCTAGCAAAAAAACCCACTTAGTAATTTCCAATACTGAAGCTAGACAAATCGAAATGGAAAATAAGGTGCAACTTGTACTTTTTTTTTAAGCAATTAACAGCAAGGGCAATTAATGATTGGAGTCATTTATCAAGTGAGGTCTTGCGCTCTTCATACTGTGCAAACTTTAGAAGATGGTTGTATAGCTTCCAAAAGGTGTGCTGTAATTTTAACCGCAAGGTTACAGGTTTGATGCAGACAAGTCTGAGTGAGGTTCAGTGGAAGGAGGTCAAACTACTGGTTCTCAGTTGTTGCTTCTAGCCTACAAATATTAATCTTTCTTTCAAATTACTCTTGGCAGATACTGTCGTGAGCTTTTCCATGCACTTAAGTCCTGAGGCAAAACCCACAGAAGACTTTCTGACATCAATGGGCTTTGGATCTATTCCATAGACAGCTAGTTTCTTTTGGAAAATGTTGAGTGAAATGTAAGTGAAAAGTTTTATACAAGTATTACTGCAACATCCAAAGTTTATTTATAGCAATGGCATTTTGAAGATGAGAAAATTGAAGGGAAAAAATGTGTATTGGAGGAAATTAGTAAAGTTGTCTTTACCCTATCCTGTAATCTCTCAAGAAGAGAAGAATCATATACATTGCTTTATATACGTACTTGAAGTTAAATTGATTGCTTTCCTGCTTTCTCAACTTTGTCAAAAGTTGAGTAAAAATTCTTGAGATTTATTTTTCTTTTCTACATTGAAAAGACAATTTCTCAATTCTTGCTCATCTGTCCAACATCTGACGCATTTAACTTTTCTCTATTCTTGCTATAGGTACCAGTCTTGAAGCTCAGCCTGTCTGTCTTTCCTAGTATCTCCTTGTATTTACTGATCATTTCTTAAGAAAGCAATTTTCTCTCTTACACTTCTCTTTTTTATGTTTTCTTACACCACATCTCCAAGAATCCCACCATGTGTGGGATTCATCTGATCAAGTGCACTTACCTGGAATGTAGACTCTTACATGTGAGCCAGTAGGGGTTTTTTATAGCAGATGATAGACTGAAGTAGATACTTTGGTGGCACCATTCATGCAATTCCAAAGTAGATGTAGAGCTTGTGCAGTGCAATCTTGAACATCAGCCCTGAGTTCTCTGATCCTCGGAAGTCCACGTTTCGCAGACATGTGCCAAGGCTGATGAAATCAGTCTTGTAACACCAGCTGTTCCCGTGCAACTTCATTTTCTGAAGAAAGTAAGTTTTGCATAGGTGAAAGCACTGAGGTCAGTGTCAACAGAAGTCCATTAAATGGGACCTATTTTTCTGAATATTCATGAATCATGGTAGCTTGACTGATCACGTGCTTTACATATTCTGCTGAAAGAAAGTGTAAGCTAGTTATCACAGACAAAAGTCTTGCTGAGCTTGGTTAGTATTCCTGAAAGAATATGTACCTCAGTCCTATTTGTAAATGCACTTCTTTTAGTCATATTTTCACCATGGCCATAGATGGTTTCTTTAGATTTTAGGGGAGAAGGAATTCACAACTTCATCAAATTATTCATTTAGAATGTTCTTGATAAGACTGTAATTCTTTTGCTTGTACTGTGTTCTGATGTAGGTAAAACAACTTATCAAATCTTGAATTCTAGAAAATTAATAAAAAAAAAATCTTTGTAGCCTGAAAAAAATAATCCATCCTTGATTGACTCTTCCAATAACAACTATTTTTACTGCAACAGCAGGAAGTAGTTTAAGATTCTTTATAAAATATAATGTCCAGAGAAAATATCTCTCCTCCTCTTTCTTTTAAGAACAGAAAACCTATATAGCCAGATCATCACAATCCCACTGTGAAATAATTTTATCTTGCCCACTTGTTATCACTTGAGGTTTTCTACTGATTTCACAGCTGTATTTCTTGTATCTCCTCCCTGCATGATACCTTAAGTTCTGCTCCAATTTATTTATTTAGATTTTATGCACAGGGATAAGTTACAACTTTTTGATACAAAGCATCTCATTTTCCAGCACACCCTACAGATATTAGCAATTACACTGGAATGCAAAAGGTTTTCATCCAAGCAAATAATTTGTTTTCCAGTAAAGAATACAAGATCTCACCTCTGAAAAGGGATTTTTTGTTTGTTTTTGTTTCTCTCATAACTGTGAATGACCTGTGAGACCCATCTGGTCTTTCCACAAATGAAAGAAAGAAAACCCTTCAAGGGTAAAATATTATTTAGTCTATGAGAAAACAATTTTAAATTAGAAAAGGAAAGTGTTTGACTTTATAACACTGCATGTGTCTGATTTGAATCACTCTCAGCTTGTACTAATACACCCTCTTAAAATGTTATATTGCATGGTATCTATGTGGAAAGTATAAAAACCTTTCTCACCAGTAAGCAATTGCATATGGTCTGAAAATTAATCCCTCACTACCAGAATACATAAATAGAAAGCCAGATTTGTTAGTAGGCTCCAGCTGCTTTGTGCTTCTCAGACAGTGCAAAATAACCATAGACCCAGCTTAAATGCTCAGCTAAAGTGGGTATACGTCTGCTTTCCATTACCAAAGCAGTGGAAAGCAACTAGAGGGGGCTCACGAATCTGGCCCATTCTGCAACTTGACGCCACAACCCATGTTGTATAACAATACTAACAGCCTAGCTAGGATGCTTCAGTAATTTCCTGTTGCTAACGGCTAGGATACCTTTGTGAGCTGAGAACCTATGATTATACAGATGTTAGGTGAAATAATAAAGAGGAGAAGCTTCAAAGTAGTAAGTGTCTAATACATTTACAACTTTCTACATAGCACAAGTGTGTGTCCTGTGGAAATTTACATTAATAATATAGTGTGGTTCAGATAATGGTCAAGTTCTAGCATGAATGTGTAACTACATTAGATTCTGGAAACTGGGAAGTTTTATTCATGTTTTCTCAGCTAACTTTTCCTAATCTTTATATGTTTTGAAATTGATTCAGAATTTACAAGGTCAGTTACTAGCTCACAGCTGACACACGAGAATTTATTTAGTTTTCATATCTTATTATGTATGTCTCTGGTACTTGTAATTCTGTTCCAACACAAAAAATGGTCTGGTTTTGCAGTACGTTTTTCAGCAACCCCAATAGTCACTTACATATTCCAAGTAAGGAAAGAAATTCCAGTTGTCCATATGAACCTTCTGTAAAGAATGGCAGCAGAAATCTTGACAGATGCAGCATTATTTTTCCCTAGCAGGCAGAAATTACTTTGGGGTTTCTTTCCAAAGCTTCCACAGTAACAACAGTTGTAAAGATTATGTAGAGGTGGAGATTATCACCTACAGCAATGTAAATTTGCCTAAAAGTTAGGGATATTTAAGCTAAAACCATTCCAAGCTGTGATACTTATGTACCAGTTGTCAGGAAACACTCCATGCCAACTGCCCAGCTAACAAGTTGCAGGCAGTCCAGTGGGGATAGTTTATATGAAGGTCTTGAGTTCAATACCTGGATCTCCATTTTCTCCCTAATCCTATGGATTAGGCTACCTGTGTTCAAGGTCAGCTCTCCTATGATGCTGTGTAACCTTGGGTCAGACTTTTGTGAAAAACAGCTAAATTGTGAGATGGTTTGTCTGGGGCGTCCACGTATTATCTTGGTCCACAGGCAAGAGCCTGAGCTATGTTGCAGTTATGCTGTTATCCAGTTTTCATGAGCTTGATATTCCCTTGCTGACTTGATTTCCCAAATACGGAAAGGGCCTGCACAAGGCCTGCAGCAGCATATAGTGATGGTCAGTTGTGGCCAGCCCTGGTTATCAATCCTAGTCCAGCCTGGTTTGCCTCACTGGGGATTGCAGTATGGTGTCCGGTCAGGGAGTGAGGGAACCATGCTGCCCCACCACTTCCACTGCCACCCATTCTAGTACCCAAGGCTTTATCACCACAGACCCCACCCACGCTGCTCACTGATGTACTCAAGAATGTAGGAGGAGTTGATATTATGAAAGATGCTGGTTGGACTATCCACTAGAAGTCAAAAGAGGCAGAACTGAAATAAACTGTTCAAGACATGGTCATTGGAGCAGCCAACAACTATAGCATCTCCCTGTTGTGAGCATAAGGTTACAGCATCATTATTCTGGTTTTGACAGCATGTCTGATGCAGCATAGACTACACAACAATGATGTAGTTTTGTTTTCACCAACCTAAAGATCTTTCGTATGTGGTAATCTAATACAGTTGACACAAACTGTTCTTTTGTGTATTTCCACCAGTGGCCTATTATATTTAATAACTGTTGATGATCTTATGGATATTTCTGTGTGACTTGATACAGCTTCTGATGAAAGAGGATTAAGCTAAGATTCAATATGTTGTGTTTGCCTTGGTCTACGAGATCATATGTTTTCCACAGTGAGCTGATGTAGGGAACTTTGACAATATGTCATGCCATGAGATATATCAAAGCCTCTAGGAAACAATGAATTCCAGAGTTACTGATAAAGTTGCTTTGTTCCTAAACATCTGTATACATTCAGAATCCCACTTACATGAAAATCTAAGGCTGCTACAAACATTATGACTTGGAAGAGAGCTTAATATAAGTGCACAAAAAGAATAAAGATATTAGATGTAGTCATGTAGTCTTTTTCATTAGTAGATCTTTCTTATATTTTTTATTGTAGATCCTAAGAAGAGAAAGGATTATAACTTTGCTAAGGGCAAGCTTGTAGAATACCTCTTTTTAACTATTTTATATGTAACTAACTATTGCTTGCATGTAGTAGGAAAGTCATTACCTACTATCCGTGTTCAAATTTTCATTCTCAAAATTTAGGTGACCACAACATATAATTTGATTTTTTTTGTCATTTGTTAGAGAGCTTGTTACTCAAAGAACTGTTTGTCAGCAAGGGAGAGCAAGATACTCGAATTGCTTAAAATATACTGCCCTTTTTGATCTACTAATTTCTCTGAGTAAGTACATAGTAAGTTCTTTAGCATAGCCTGATCTGTTAGAGTCTTTGTATAGGAGTAATAGGGGTAATTTTAGGGCCTACGGCATCATTCCTTTTGTTCTTAACTTCTGCAAAATGTAAAATTATGTTTTATGATTTGAATTAATTTATTAATAAAGTAGTCAGTGAGTTCCAATAGCCATACTGGGATATATGAATACTGGAATAACGAATCCACAATAATAGGGCTAGAAACAGAACAACCTTGATAGGCTTTTTCTATTTGTTTGGTTTTTTTTTTTTTCCCCACCCTTGACAATGCTTGCTGATGCTTCCAATTTAGACAACTTCATCCTGTATGTATCTTTTGCCCAACTCTTTGACCTCTGCTTCAAGAGCAGCCTGCCAGGATGGAGAATTCATACCTAAGTCATCATTTTAATCAGGCTAATTCATTGTAAAGTATTAATAACATCACCATTTCTCTAGTACTGTTCAAGTTGGTTATTGAAATTTGAGGTTGCTAGAAAAAAAATGAAATTCCTACCAAGGGAAAAATGCTTATTTTTACTTGCCTCCTTTGAGGCAAGACTTGCATATTTGTTAACTCACCAAGTCTTTCAAGATGTGTTATGTCTTTGCCCTGGGGGCTTGATTCTGGAATCATTTACATCAGTTTTAAACAGCAGTACATCCAGCAAAATGATATGTTATTCCACCAGTAAGTTAGGTTACCATAAAAATCTGAATCAGTCTGCATTTCATACCTAGAGCTCAGGCTTCACAGTTCTTTCATTAGCACTTCCTTTTACTTTTTTTGAGAGACCTGCTTTTGATTTACAGTAGTAACCTTCTGTCCTCCACTGGGTTAGCCTTTGAGCTATTACTTTTTCATTTTTAGCCTTGGGCCATCTGTTTGTAACCTTTTTGTCTTGCATCAGTGGTATTCAGCCTCTTGTCGTTTACAGCAATCATGTAGCAATGACCTTATAAACTTTCCGTACCTTTCTCCTTCTTGAGTGTTCAAATTCGCATCTAGCATGGCAGTATATTGTTCAGATACTTGTTTAACTCTCTGTTTTCAACAAGCACAAGTTCTGCTTCAGTGGTCTCTGGCCTCTTTCACTTTGGTTTCTAAAACTACTGGAACCAACATTGCTGAGGCAGCACTCTCAAACCATTTGTTTACAGGCTATGCTTATCCAGTTTCTATATTGAAATGTTACAGCTTTTATAGGAAACTGTCACCAGTGTTCAAGTGGATTTTTACCCCCTCTTTGTTTTGGACCTTGTGTGGCCTTTTTCAAACAGAGGAAAGGTGAACATTTTTTTTTTTTTAAAGTAAATAAATCCAGTCTTAATAAATTCTGCCCAGAAGAAAAACTGCTTTTGTTTTCACCCACACTTGTTTTATACATATTCTCTTTTACAACTTTTGCTATCACTCTGTTATCTTGTACTAACTGATCATAAATTGATTCAAATATCAGAGAAATGCTCAGGACTTGTTCAACTGGCACCATGTGCTCCTGTCTTACTGATAAGTGTTAGAGAAATAGGTTTCTTCTAAGATGGAGACATAGAGTTGATCCATATTAGGCCAGTTACAACGACACACTTTTAATACCTGTGACATTCTTCGGAATGAAATTATGCATTCCGTGTACTTACCCAGCCTATGCTTCTTTTATATCTTAAGATCATTGTTGCTAGGCTCCCTCAAAATAAGTGGAGGAGGATTATGGTAAATCATTAACATCCTGAGTTCTTCACCAGGAGGATTGTGATATTGAGGATGAAAATTACTTACTTCTCATTCTAGGGTCTACTGGGAGCTATTTTATGTTTTTCCAGAACTGTATACTGCTTTTTCTTTGTTGGTCTGCAATTCTACAAATACACAAAATTTGCCCTACATGCTGTATTTTACATATGTTGGATGTATATTCTTTAATAACTCTAAAACTGATTTTGCCCAGCTCCGAATGTGGCTTTCCTTTAATGACTAATAATTGACCAATGAACCTATCTAGCTGAGGGTTTCTGGTTTCGTCATGTGCTGGTACTTTCAGGGCCTTCACAATTATCTAACACTGCGCTTCTTTGTTCTGCACTTTTATTCTAGGGTCATAGTTCACTCTGCACTGGAAGGCTACTTATTATTTGCTATCTGTTAATTTTACATGTAAGTATCAAAACCACTGTAACAGTAGGCTTTATACAATGCAATTGCTCAAAGCTAAGGTAAAACTAAAACCAATTCGGTGATATTCACCTGGTCATCAAACAATTGCCATCACAGCTAAACAACTTAAAACAAAAGCTTCAGGAAAGTCAAGCAAACTGAAGCCTGACAAAGTCCTAAATCTGTGACCTTGCAGAGTTAATACAATCCCTGAATCCTACTGCTAACAGTAATAATACTATATTTACTGGATTTGCAGGCTACAATGAGGTGTGAAAAGAAATGAGTGTACAGTTGTTAATAAGAAAATTCAGGGTGGAATCTTACATGTAGCCTTGCCTACAACTCTTTAGATGAAAGGAAGGTGCAATACATTATTCAAACTGACAGGGATTTACACAGGCTCAACTACTTAACATAGATTCTTCATCTTGAAGGAGAGATGCTTTTCTGTCTGAAGAAAACAAGTAAAATGCAAAAAAACAAAAGGGTATAATGTTCAACTAAAACAGTTTTTGGGAGCTGACTTGTTTAAATTGATTTAGTCTCTCAAAAACTTTTTTTTAAACTTTAATCTGTATTTTTGCTATGATTTAGCTTAGAATTTACTGTTATTTATTTTAGGAAAAAAGTCAATTATATACAGAGAAAAGTAATTGTTCGAATAACTTGTGACAACATTTATTCAACATAACATTGGGTTTTTTTTCCTGAATATTTAGAGAATATCAAAGAATTGAATCGGCACAAAAGTTTTCCCATTTTCCTTTGTCCAAATACTAGCGAGTTTAAAAAATGAAAGTTTCAGTTGTTCATGCAGTATTTATCTCCCACAGTCTTTGTCTAACATAATTTGATAGATATGTATTTGATTATTTTCCTACATGTGGCATAAGCATAGTGCTATCTCACACTTAGAAGTATCAAACATGCTGTGTTAACAATCAAGGAGTGGAACATGTATGGAAACCATAGTGTAAACAGAATATATGTGATATACAATGAAATAAGTGAGATTCTTTTCTAGTCTTTTTGAGGTACTAGTAGAATTTTGAAAGCTATATAGATTAGAAATTAATTACTCTAAGAAGTGTCACCATGCTAAAGAAACTTCTGTGATTGCATAACAATCGTGCAATACGTGTAACCTGTTATAGGAGAAATATTCAGTGTTAGTAAAATCTAAATTAATGTCCTTGAATTATCATAACAGTGAAAGTCCTATATCCTGTAGAAGTTTGATTCTGCCCATGTGAAAAGTTTTAAAATTTGTTATTGAGATTGAAAAGTTTATAATTTCCCATATGAACAGTGAGCCACCTGAACAAAACTGTAAGGGCAAATTTACTGATAAGGTAGGGTATACGGATCTTATAACTTCTAAGGCCATGCTGCCACAGCTGTGGTAACCATTGCTTGGGGTGGGAGTTCAGGAGGTGATGTGTTAGATATAGAGAAGCCGCATGCTGAGTGGACATAGCTGGTGTCATTCCTCCTGGAGGAAAGAGCAGCAGCAGGAAGAAAAATTTGCCAAAAGTTCATTTATTTTATTAGCAAATTAACTACAATTTTATCAGCTAGTTCTTTTGAAGTAGATTAAGCCACACTTAGAACAAGACCACAGCTTTCCTTTCAGTTGTGGCTGGTATGATGTCTGTTCCCCACCACCTACTTAGAGAAGAGTCTTATGGTGGTGCCCCACTGCATCTGCCTTAGAGGGCATCCAAGCCTTTAGTATTTACAGGAAAAGAAAGAACGGATAATGTGAGGCAGTTAGCAAGTGCTTTTTTAGTGAGTTTGGAAACAAAGATCTTTCTCCTCATGGAGCACTATAATGCCAACGAATGTTAATTAACCTTGACAGGTTATTAGCTAAGGTTGTGACCTTCTGTTTTGGTTTAAAGAGAAGAAACTGCTGGTTTCTGTAATAATTAGAATAGTAAAGTAAAGTACCTATTGGGGTTTTTTTAAAAGATAGTTTACATACAGATTTTTAACAAGTAAAATACTGAAGTGACTATCTTCTGAAACACCTGCTTTACCTATGCAAGCTAATGTTTTTGTTTTTTTGATACACACTCTTAGATGTGCAGTCAAACATATGCAAATCTTTTATATACTGTATTTAATTTGTAGGATATCCAAAGAGACAGGTGGCTTAAAAATGTTTCTTTATCCCAATAGGTTTTAACTAGGAACAATGATTGCTAAATTAATTCACTGCATATAAGACTGCAACAGGAATCAAATATTCACTAATTATCCTCTATGCTGGCACCCAATTTCTCAGGTAATCTGGGTTTCTAAATCACAACAAAGCCTAACAGAACTCAGGACACCTTAAAATTGAAAGGACTGTGTAAGTCCATGTTAACAGGGAGAATCTAGTTAAATCAGACATTTTCTATGGGCATATTTTATCTTTATAATTTTGAAACAATAAAAAGATGGTTGTAGAAGAACATTTGGGGAAATGAAGAATTTTTCTGCCTCAAGAGTATAGCTTTCATTATCTTGCCTTAGGTGGGAGAAATTTAAATGCAGGTCTCATTGCAGACTTTATCTTCAAGAAGACTGGATCAAAGGGGAATTAATCTATTACGTATGAATCATCAGAAATTACTTGATCAAAGGATCAGTGCTCAGGCCTCACCTAGTCAGGTTTTGAATACCTTTAAAGGTAATAATTCACAAAGGTAGTTATTCCCTAAGCTCTCTGTGTATCTATTCTAGCATTTGACCTCCTTCATTGTGAAAAACCTTTACCAAATAGCCAATTGTACTTATCCTGGTTGTGACCTGATTCATTACCTCCCATTCTACTCCAATGTACCTCTGAGAAGGGTCTGGTTTCAGCTACCTCATGGGACAGTGTAAAGAAGAAGGAGATGACAAGATCATCCTTCCTGAGCCTTCTCTTCATAACACTGAACTAACCCAGGTTCCAGGCCCAGCCATCTTGGTGGCCCTCCACTGGACTCACTCCAGTCTGTTTCTATGCTGGTTGTCTTACTGAAGAGCCCAAAACTGGTCACAGTGCTTCAGATGTGTCCTCACAAGTACTCAAGAGAGGGAAAGGATCACTTTCGTAGACCTGCTGGCTACACTTTTGCTAATGCAGCCCAAGGTGCTCTTGGCTTTCTTTAGTTGGGGTTTTCTTAAAGCCATCTTCTGTAGTTCAAGATCATGTTAAGATACATCACACTGGAAAAAAAAAATATTTGTGTGTGTATATGGTGTGTCACCTACATCATCTTCCTTTTTTTCTTTTTTTTTTTTGTAATAACTATTCCTTTCTGGGTAATACATTTGTGATAATTGCCATTCATAACTACATATCCATGTATACCCTACAGAGAAATGATCAAGTCAGATCTTACAAACTTTGTACAGAAAGTGTTATTAATGTTCAATACACACCAATATTTATTCTGAGTTTCTATTTAGCCACAGCTTTTCCAGTGGGATTTGGTGGGGTAGAAATCTTCTGAAAGCCTTGTCCTTCAAATAAGGTTCGAAGTCATGTTGCAAATGATATAATGAATAGCAATTCATTATAACTCTGGATCCTTTTCCACAGTAGTAAGGTTACCTGTTATTTACAATCTACTTACTTAAACCTCATTTTCAGTATATATTGTCATGGCTTTTCAGTCATTGCTGTAATGCTTTGTATGTCCAGAAGACCCTGTCAGAACAGAAGGTTCACCACTTTTACTACCTTCAGCTTAGTCTGAATAGGACACCAGGTATATAGGTGATACCTGTTTTGCACTGAATATGCTCACTCAGAAGACTAAATCATAAAATAATTTTATTTATTTTATTTATTTGTATTTTGTTACCAATATAACAAATATACTAATTTTCCCTACAACAGTATGCTGTTCAATGGCTGTTCATTCTTGGAAGAAGATGTGTTTTAATGAGGGCTAAAATAATTCATGTTCATAGAGTAGTTTGCAAATTTATGTAGCTCTTTGAGAGGAAAAATGCTCAATAAACATTTTTGTTTGTTTTTAACTTGGAATATTCTTGGCTTATTCACCTAGCTGAATCAACATAGGTGCTTTATTGGGTGACTCTAAGTTATTTTTATATGCTATAAAATGAAGTTTGAGGTTAAGAGTAACCAGTTTAATTGAAGAAAATGGCAACTTAGGGGTTTTCTTTCATTGTGGACAGCATAACATAATGCATTAATGTAATTAGCTGCATCTTAAAGAAAAAGGGGTTCTATATATTTCATCCTGAGCTGAAATAATAAGACACATCAATTCTCAGGAACAGGATGTAGACGTCTAAAAATAAGCTTTCAGTAAACAACTTTTTTCTTTTTTCCTTTTTTTTTTTTTTGGCAGGAGGGACAGCTTTGATTCAAAAATTACTTTTCTACAGTAGGGCAACAGAGACAATAAGCTGTCTATGGAAATATTCCAATTAAGAGGATTGGACTGTATTAATTTGATAACTCATGGGCACTCTTACGTTATTCTATCCTTCAGGACAATTTTCTTCTTCCTGTAAGAAAATTATTTGCTTTTATTTCTTCAGGGAATCTTTGGTTATATTTATCATACTTGGTATCAAATTTCACATGCTGTTCTTGAATCTAATTTAACATATGTTTGTTTTATATAAATTCTAAATTTGCTGTCTTTTTCCTCTTCTGAATTTTCTTATGAGTTATTATCTCCTTCCAGGGCACAAATCAAGTTCACTTCTTCTTTCACTGCATACTCATGATCACACATACATTTCTATGCATTTTGTTTCTGTGAAATAACACACTTTTTTGTGTTGGGTGGCTGGCTGTATACTTTAAACCAGGAGATCTTGGCTTTTCTGGCTTTTCCTAAGTCTAAGAAACAATTAGTCTTTTCCTGGAAATGTTTACAGGATGTGTGTTTTGCTGAGTCAGTCTTCAGAGCAACCATAGCTGAGAATCCAATAAACCCTTCAGGCTGGAAAAATTACTTTTCTCCTCATATGAGTATTTAACATATGAAAGTTGCTTGAGGCATATCCTGAAGCAGTTGCTCAAATGGAGCTTGTGTGTGTCAGTGCTATGCTAGCATATCTTCTCTGCTCTCTTCCCACACATTTTGTAGTGTACCAGTAGAGAAGTAATGTGACACTGACCAAAAAAACCACCCTTATCTATTTGTTGAAAATTATTAAATGCCATGTCTAAAGATATGTAGCCCCCAGCTGTCTCATACGGATGAGAAGAAACAATCTCCTACCTTTTTTTTTCAGTGACATAGTGTTAATTTGGTATTACTGTAGTTTACTCTATTTTAATTTTCTCCCTCATCTTCGCCAGTCTGGAAACACTATTTTTTCACTGGAAACTCTTACTTTCTGCTTTTTAAAGAAATATCATAAAAAGAGAGAATTATGAACATTGTCAGATTCACTGGAAACTCTTCACTTTCTCAGCCTGATAGAAATTCTTCTTATAGATTGAAAGTGATCTCCAGGGCACATGTTAGAATAACGCTGCTCAAATTTAAATCATTTGGTGGACTGTGCATCATTCACTTGTTTCTGGCTTTTCGGAGGGGGGGGAGGGGGAAGTTATCCTTTTATTATGTTTATTTCTCTTTAAATGCATTACAGATATTTACTGCATTAGGATATAGCAAACAAACAAAACAAAACAAAAAGACAAGGTTTGCNGGGGGGGGGGGGGGGGAGGGGGAAGTTATCCTTTTATTATGTTTATTTCTCTTTAAATGCATTACAGATATTTACTGCATTAGGATATAGCAAACAAACAAAACAAAACAAAAAGACAAGGTTTGCAGTTTTTTCACTGAGTCTTTTTTTCTGTTTTCCAGTTTTTAGTACCTTACCCTCAAAACTGAATGTACATGGAGATGTCTTCTTTCTCACTGGCTGTTTCTTTCTGTCCAGTGTGTTCACTAACTTCAGAGTCATAAGAAGTTAAATAATCATATATTTCTCTTCTGCCATTTTTGTCCTTCTTGTTATCACTGTTGTTACTACTTATTATTACCACAAGTTTGACGTAGTGTGCTTTGCTTTCCCTGATCATCATTAGTAAACAACTCTGGAGAAGGGGCAGCAGGCAACATGAACTCTTGGACTGACCCAATAAGGCCTTTGACACTTTAAAAAAAACCCTCAAAATTACCACCAAGATAGATTGATAAATAGCATTGAACAATCATTTTTAAGAACAGTGTTTTTTTATTCACACTCTTTTTTATTTTCTACCAGCTTTCAAAGCAAATGAAGTAGGTTAACCTAAAAAAAAAAACCCTGAAAAAATACTAGAAAATAAAAAACAACACTTGATCAGTAGACTGGGGGGAAAAAAATGCATCAAAAATGGGTAGTAAAATGATATTGCACTACCAGAGTCAGAAATAATTCTCCTGGGTTATCCTTCCTGAAAAGTATTCTGCTTCCCACAAACTGTGGGGAATGTTCTGTTTATTTTTTTCTTGTGTGATTTTATATATCAATGTAAGGGGTGTTTATGTGAACTCTTAGCTAGATGTGTTGGTTAGTGTTACACTGCTTATTAAGATTTACTTGTCTTTGCTATGATTTACAGGAGAGAAAATCTTCTGGAATAGGAACACTGGAATAATTAGTGTTGCATCCCCGTGTGGAATCAGGACTCAAGTTAATTGAAAAAAGCCCCACAAAACCAACTTACAATACTAGTAGATGTAAGTAAAACCTTTCTGATATTATTGGAATACTTATTTAGAAACTTAACCTTTGCGACAAGGATAGGATAAAACTCCTTTTGCTGAGAAGTAACAGATGTTTAACTATGTTTTATAAACCTTATGTTCAGGTCTGCAAACTGTCCAAATCTGTATGGAAGGACTGATAGGAGTAGTTATTTCAATGTGCAAAGATCCTGGGAGGGATTGACCTTTGTGTAATAGGTAGACTTCTGGTTTTCTTCTTTTATTTTTAGTATGCTGTATGATTAATACAGTAAGTGTTAGTAAGGGGATAACCTGCTAGCCCATGAAGTGGTCACTTAACGCTTGACATTTCCTGTTGCCTGCTTACCATAACTCCAGGTTCCCATCTCGGAAGAGTTAACAGTGCAATGATACTAGTTTAGCTCTCAATACTACCCAAATACTGTTACCAATCACAACTGGTCTATGATGGGAAAAAGAACTTGTGACCATCTAAGTTTTCTGGATAGCATGAAAGCAAAGAAAACAAAAAATATTTTCAAGGAGCCACATAAATATGCCAATTCTGTTCCAACTGAGTGCGAAAGATCCAGAGAACTGTAATTGGTGATCTGTCAGCATTCCAAGTTTTTGCTTTTAAAAGAAAGACCAAAGAGAAAACCTTGATCTCATCATTGAATACATTATGTGTTATATTGCCAGTTTGATGTATCTGTAGCCCTTATCTCAAATGTTTTAGGGGAGAGAAAAAGAGGCCAGCACAGTCAGAAATGAATTTAAACAGATAAATTAAGCACAACTGTGATGTACCGACAACTTTAAGTGGCTGATTACAGCTTGCTTGCCTAATAAGTGTAGCAGCTGTGCTAGGATAGAAAGAGGCCATGATGATGTGCTGCCACTATTAAAATGACAGTAAATAAACTGTTTTCTCAGATGAATGCTATTCTCAATTTCTACCTTATTCACTGTCGGAATAAGAGTTTATAGCATTTGCATTACAAGAGTGACCAAGCGCACAGTTAAAAGGAGAATGTTTTTTTTTAACCTACTGTATAGACTACTTTTCAGTATTTTATAGCCTAAATAGACAGAATTGCTAAAACAGACTGGGGGCACAGAAAACTGAGGGGACTTGCTCAAGGTCAAACAAAAAGTCTTCAGAGAATAAGGAATTCAGCTTTACTCTCTCATCCTTTGCCTTTGCCATAAATACATCCAGCAATTGGCTTGTCTCTTAAAGCTGGGTAAATTAAAGGGGCATTGTCAAGTTTCCTAGACTCCCACTTGAGGGTTTTTTTTTTTTCTTCTATCTATCTATAACCTCAGTGTAATCCTTTATTAAAAATACTTCATTTTCCCCCAGATCATTATATGAATCATTATCAACATCAAAAGGCTCATGAGGCTACTGACAATAACAAAGCCAAACATGTACATTGTGACAGAAAACACTCCAGAGCTCAAACATTTCTCTTTCAAGCTTCTCAGGAGGAAAACATGGAAAAAAAAGGAAAAATATTATGAAAGTCTTACTTTCAGAGGTGTTGAACTGCCACGTCTGGTGAAGTTCAGTGGGAGTTACAGATGCTATGTGCCTCAGTACATCAAGCCAATAATTTTAAATATAGTTCAATCATTGTCATCTTTAAGAGCAAAACAATAAAGCTAACTGTATACTCCTTCCACTAACTCCAAAGAACATCCTGTCTCTTAGAGTGCGGTGTCCAGATGTGACATTACTTATGGCCAGAGTATCAATTTAATTATGAGGAAATCCCCTAAATGCATCCTGTCATACAAAGATCCAAATTCCACGAGTTCCAGAAACTTAAGGCATGTGACAGCATATATGAACACTGATATTCAGAAGAACTTTGATCTTTCAAAGTAACAACAGTTGAAATTTGGACTGTCCACCTAACAAAGCATGAATTTAAGCATGAATAAAAATCATGCCTGGTATGTTACTGGTGGAACTGCATTGAGGCTGGAGTAGATTTTGTCTGAAATAACCTCAAAATCTGGCGCTGTGTTCCTTTGGGATCTCTTTACCTTTGACAGAACAAAACAATGGATACATCTTCAAAATCTCTCTGTTGAAAGGAAGCGATGACTCTTCTATAGTAGTATTTCTAAAGTGGTTCAGTTTGACCTCTTTTGTAGTTACTATACGGTGTTTTCTTTCCATGACTTTTTTGTTTGCAGTATGAAGATATCAGCATATTCAAGCATTGAGGGATTTGGTTTGGAGACTTTTGAAAGACATGATTTTTTGGTCACCTCTCTCCCTTTTCCTAGTAGAGTCAGATGTTTGTCTGTATGCTTTACAATTCTGTCATGAATGAGAATATATTCCTATGATGCCCATCAGTTTTCCTTCTTCCTCTTTCCCCCCATCCTTGTGCTATTTTTATAAATCAATATGTGGAACAAGTTAGTGTACATAGCTCTACATGTACAAAGTTATTCTTTTTACCTTGGATCTGCAACTAATCAGCAAATTTATCCTAAGGAGCTTTATCAAAGTTCCCACCATGACTACCATAAACTTTCCCTTCTTGCTACCAGGGTTTTTTTTGGGTTTTGTGGGGTTTTTTTCAGAGCAACAGAAACAGAGCATTTTCTTGTGTCCAGAAGGACTCTCAAGTATTCTTCTTGCAACAAACTAATTATTTTTGCATTTAATGAAAGAATAGATAGCTCTTGTCCATCAAGGAAGAGTGACTCAGAGGTTTGAGGAATCAGGTTGTAAAGGGGACCAATGAGAAAGGCTGCTGCTTTGCACAAGATTCTGAAAAACTAAGTTCTGTGTAAATACTGATGTCTGCGTCCCCCATCTATTCTTTCTCTGCTGTTCAAGTTTGATTAATGTTTTTAAATGTCTCAAAAAAGTGAACTTGTAAAACATTACTGCCATTAGAACAGAATGTGTTCTGCTCTTAAGGATTATCATCAGCAAAAGGCACTTGTCACGTAATCAAGGTTAAGATCTTAGAAACCCAGTCAGTAGAACAGTCAAAAATTAGATGGTTGCTTGAAGCAGGTACTCTTTCTTAAGAAAGTACTCTAGTCTACAAGTGCCTTTCCAGGTATAGAGAAGGTTTAGCCATTATCTCCAATTAATGTTTACTTCTGGGGTGAACCTTTTAGTTGTTACTTTTTTGACACAGAAACTCAATTTGAATTTTGTTTGTTTAATATTAAAAATATTTGGTTTGTTGTTTGTCAAATGTGTCTACAAGAATCATGGAGCTTGACACTGAGAACTGAATCTGGTTTTGTAATGTGAAAGTTGAGTATTTCCATTCTGTACATCTTTGACAAACAAATTCTTACTACAAAGACTCTTTGAAAAGTCTCATAAGGGAAAGTTGCCATGGAGACAAAAAAATGTTCATTTTTATTCATGAGTTATTGTAAGGGAGGGATAGGCCTAATTAAAGCTGTTTCAGCCCTATTTATCCACAAATATCTATAGAAGAAGATCTTGCCTCAAGTGAAGTCTGTTCCTCAAAAGCGTACTATTTTTTCCATGCACTCCAGAGAAGTATTCTGTAGTTTTCCATGACAGCAGTGAATACTAAATATTCTAAATTAATGAGCCTACCCTTGCTGTATATTTGGGAGGGGAAAAAAAATCACTGTTGCCCCTGTAACAGCATTACTGAAAACACTATTGAGAATATATGCCACACAAGAGATACTGAAGTAGTTCATATAAATGAAAAGAATGATACAAAAGTAATCCTACTTCCTTTTTGTGTGAGTGTACATGTATAAAATATCAGCCTAGATTGATGTGATGTGATTTGTGTTTCAAATTACTGAATAATTGATGCTCTTGTCTTCTGTATTTATCTAGAGCCTGCTTAAAGCTCTGCTATTTCTACCTGTGTAAACAGATGTTAGTTCCAGCTTTGCTCTTCAACCTGTTTCTTTATCATCTCCAATCCAGCTTTAAAGCATAAATATGCCAGCTCTTTAACATCAGTGGATGTCATCTACCTGCACTTGTGCAAAGCATCTGACACTGTCCTGCACAATGTCCTTGTCTCTAAATTGGAGAGATATGTACTTGACAGATGGACTACTTGCTGTATAAGGAATTGGCTGGATGGTTGCATTCAAAGAGTTATGGTCAACAGCTCGATCTCCAAGTAGAAACAAGTGATGAATGACATTCCTCAGGGGTCGGTATTGGGACCACCACTGTTTGACATCTTTGCTGGTGACATGGACAATGAGACTGAGTGCACCCTCAGTCTGCTGATGACACCAAGCTGTGTGGTGTAGTTGACATGCTGGAGGGAAGGGATGCCATCCAGGACCTTGACAGGTTTGAGAGGTGAGCCTGTGTGAACTGCATGAAGTTCAACAATGGCTGGATCAGGAGACTGGAGCACCTCTCGTATGAAGATAAGCTGAGAAAGCTGAAATTACTCAGCCTGAAGAAGAGAAGGCTCTGGGGAGACCTTACTGCAGCCTTCCAGTGCCTGAAGGGGGCCTACAAGAGAGCTGGAGCGGGACTTTTTACAGTACTGACAGGATGAGAGGTAACGGTTTTAAACTGAAAGGAGGTAGATTTAGATGAGATATTAGGAAGAAATTCTTCTTGATGAGGGTGGTGAGACACTGGAATGGGTTGCCCAGAGAAGCTGTGAATGCCCCTTACCTGGAAGTTTTCAAGGCTAGGTTGGATGGGGCTTTGAACAACCTGGTCTGGTGGAAGGTGTCCCTGAAAATGGCAGAGGGGCTGGAATTAGGTCATCTTTAAAGTGTCTTCCAACCCAAAACATTCCATGATTTTACACCGAATAAATAATATCTCTGTGCTTTAGGTGCTACATTATGCTAGCAGGTGTGTTACTGGATATGCATTGTCTTTCTACTGCCTGAACTTTGCATTGAGGTTTTTTCCCTTTAGCTTCATATTTTGTTGTCGCATGGTAGTAGTATTCTGTATGTGTCCTTATTCTACCACTTGAACATGTATCCAGCTATATTTTATTCGTCAAACAATCCTACAGTTCAGCTACAGCTGAGCCTGAGGAATGGTACAAAATCTAGTTCATATACTCTTTTCTCCCTTATTTTGACAAAATGAGCTTCCATTTTGCATGTATGGATTAGTTTCTTCTGAAAATGTTTTATTTCACAGTGGGGCTCCAGTGGGTTAAGAGTTCAGTTTAAGACATGAAATTATATTGAGGCTTAATGGATTGCATGAAATTATTATTGCTATCTACATAACAGCAGTTTTTCCTGCAATGTCACTTGATATTTGCTCAGTTTGTTTTATATTGTCTTTTCTCTCATAGATATTCAGAATTAGATGGCATAAATTAACCCATTGTTTAATTTAATAACTAATTTTAATAATTAATTTAATTAACTAATTGTTTAATTTAATAACTAAAACAAAATTCTGTGAGACTTCCTTCAGATTTTATACCTCTTTAAGAAAGGAGTACTGAGGGAACGGCCAAGCCAATAACTTCCTGGCTGTTGAGAGCTTTTGAGTGCAGCTGACAAAACTAGACATGGAAGCAAAGCATGCATCACCTTCCAAAATTTGATCTAAAATACATCAAATTTGGTTTCCAAAACAAGACACCATGTTAGAAATTTTTTACTTTTATTATTTCAGATTCTTTGTTTTTTAAAAAATATGTCATCTTCTTCTCAGAGAGAAATAGACAAAAATGAAATAACCAGTGTCCCTTATTATTGTCTGGTTAGAGTTCAAGAAGTTAAAAAAAATGTGTGATGGGGACACCTCTAAGCCTCTGGATTAACATCATTTGTATTGTGAGATCTCTCTTTCCTCCTTTGACAATTGTGTTTGACTTCAGTTTCTAATGTCTCAGCCTGGGGCTTAGATTCTATTTCATATTCTGGTGAGCTGACTTTCAGACTGACCTAAAGTATTGGTGTCTTAGATCTTACGTCACCTGTACAAATTCCTCCATCTGCAGAATGCGCTTACTTTCATAGGCTTATTTTCAACATAGTCACATAGTTGATTCTAAGCTGTTGTGTTAGTTTTCAAAGAAATAGACTCCTGACTGCCTTATAAGTTGGTGTCAATCGAGCCATCGATTGTAGCTAAATAGAGTCCAGCATCTGTGTGCAGTTTCTGTTTCCAAAGTACAGAGTAAGGTCTTGAAAACTGAGCAAGCTAAATGAAAAATAATTTTGCATCTTGAGTTATTTTTACGCGTATGTTGTGAGTTAAGCAAGTACTCATTTAATCTAATTTTGTTGTTATTTTTTCCTGTTAAATTCCTTGAAAATAAGGGAAAATAGAATAGGTCATGGGTGCTTCTGTTTCTTTGCTATAAATACAGCTTCACCATTTAGACAAAACAAAGAATCTGGAGTGCAGAGTTAGCTGAAATCACAATATATGTTCAAACACCCCTTTAAGACTGCATATCTTTTCTAATGTAAACTGCATAGATCATAATGTTCCAATTTTTTACATTTAGTATGTAAATTTTAGTGCAGCTTTCTGTTTCTGCATTAAATCTGTTGAATTGCTATGATATTTGGCAAAAAAATACAATATGCATTTTGACTTTTATTCAGGAATTATCATTATTATGATTGCTATTGAGAAGAATGCAAATAATCCCCAGGTGAATAACTGGGGGAGATGGAGGAGGGGAACCTCTTCATGAATCTGCATGGGTTTCGAAGCACCACTAACATGACACCCACTAATATTTACAGTATCTTGCATATAATTGTATTCCATTCATGTTCCATTATAGGTAAGGATCTTGCACATTTCTTTTTGCTCTTCTATTGTTTTGCAGGCTGGATAAGCAAGATATATGCTACTGCTTTTATGTATAGTTTAGCACCTAAAAATATAAAACACCAAGTAATTCTGGATGTTAACCTGAATGAGTACATCCAAAATATTTCTGTATTAAGGGAAATTAAACTGGACACAGTAACTTTAGAAAAACAGAATGCTAATCAATGTTTAGTCAAGATGTGAGATTTCAAGGGGTTTGTATTTCTTGAACAGCATCTTTAATTTCACTGAGACTATTTGAAAAATAAACAATTGCTTTATCTGAGAATTAACAACGTCTTCCTTCTTCCTGTCTCATCTGCTAAGTGGAAAGCTGTGGTAATCCGACTTCAGTGAGCTTCATATCAAATCCACAGCAAGGAAAAACAGAGAAAATCTATTTGCAAGATTTTTTTTTTTTTTATTGCTATTGATGAACCATGATCATCCGAGCCTTAAGATGAACTCCCTATTTGTGGTCTAAGGTTAATTTGGAATTACCCAACTGCGTAAGTGAGTTTCAAAGAAAAAACAGTAACTTTTTATGCATGCCAGATGAGGTTGTAATTAATGAATTGCTTCTCAAAGGGTAAAAGGAAGTGCACCATGAGAGTTTTTAAAAATTAGGTAAACATCAGAAAAGTTACGTATGTGCAGATTTTGATTTCTCCAGAAGTAAACCATCAGAATATGCACAGCCCTCCGGTTAACCAGACTAAGAATATTTTGTTAATTATCCAACTGTATGTTAATTAGGTCTGGGAAAAATGAATATGTATATTAATCAATGTATATTTCACCTCAGGTAAACTGACAAAACTTGAAGTGAACTATGCTGCACTGTTGAAATCCGATGTTTAGTGTTTTATTTTGCCCTACATCATATGAAATATCCATTGAAAGAACAGATTCTTCAGAAAATAATCCTAGTAATTCAATGCCATAAGAAAGTTTCCCTGTATTTCATTCTTCCTATTGCTCAAATACTCTTAACTATTGCCTCCAGAGCATGTCTACTGCCTCAAGAAACAGCTTGCTCCATATTCATATTGGTTCTCCTGCATTTTCAGTAAGTTTAGCTATTTCAGATGAAAAGTGCCACAGTGCAATGCTTCATAGGGCTGATACGTTCTTTTACTTTTCTTAGGTGAGAAGAGTTAGGAGCTTATTCCATCTTTGTAGTACAACAATGTGTTGAGTCATCTTCCCCCCACTCCAACCCATGAATTTTGAGCTGATTTCATTGTGCCTTGAGCACTTAATTGGAAGAAGGTTAACATTTATGTCAGGTATCTAAAATGACCAGGTTAATATCACAACTTTAGTATAAGCCATATCTTGACTGCTACCATGGGTAAACTAGCCTAATGGTTAGATGTGGTACAGTTGCTGAGTGATTTGCATTTGGATGTCAGCTATATAACTTGCACAGGGCAGCCGTGGCACTGGAACACTAGGACTGATTTGTGGTTCTCAATAACTTTAATGACTTCTTCCCATGCACCAAATTATGTCATGGTGTACTATGATGGTTGATTAGCACAGGGACATTCATGCCAGAGAAGTAGTTGAACCCTTGCTTGATTCAAATACTCCACTAAGCTTAATAAGACAGTAACAAAAATTAGCTATAATAATGAAAAAAATACCACTCAAGCGACAACAATAATACACAAGACACATGGATCTCACACGTGGTGTGTTAGTTATCTACAGTCCATGCCACAACTACACCTAAGAAGTCATGCTTGCAGTTGCATGATGCACCTACCAGAAAGGTAAATGAGCAGAGTTCAGATTGCTGATAAGGGTGGCATCATGTTAACCACAGCCCAAATCAGGGTATAGCATGTAGCTTACCTTATCCTAAGGTCCAGCAATGAGGACAAGACTCCAGTGCTTCCCCCCAGAACACTGTACTTCTTTCTCCACAGCAGTTGAGCCTACTGACAGTTGCTCCTCTGGGATATTCTAAGGATCTTTCAACTGAACAGCAACTTATCTTGTTCATGCTGTCTTTCTGTCATGAATCCCCTGATTTGAGCAAAACATTATTTTCACTGATTTAATGCAATAATTATCCCTTTAACTTACCGTTGTTGGTTATTTCCTGCTGTTACTTTTGGGCACTAGTCTCCAGAATTGTTTACCTATTTATCTGACTTTTAGGTCAGTAGTATCATTAATCTCCAAACAGTTCCCCTCCTTCCACTCAACATGCTCAGATCAGTTTTTGTTCCCATTTCTTATAGCCAGTAGCTATAAATATTACTACATACACATCCGGCAAAGTCATGGCAGCAACAAAAGGTCACGCTTACTCCTCCTGACATGACCTGTTTGAAGGCCAGACTTAAAGTCCTTTTTAAATTTTCCCACTTCACTTTAATATCTTTCACATATTGCTTGAGATTCTGTGCCTTATCTTCATCCTACTTCATCAGTTTTGCATGCATTTTTCTTTCATTTTCAAGAGCAAGAGAATTGACCAAGTAAATGGAGTGATACCTTCATTCCTGCTTGTTGATGACTGGGTAACTCTTTTTGCCATTATAGATCTTTCCTGTACAAGAAAAAGACCTGGACCTAGAATATACTTTTAAGATTCTTGTTAATGTGAGGGCTTTGGGTTCTGAGGTTTGGGTTGTTTTTTTTTTTTCCAGATTTCATTACTTAATTGGGCTGATGGAATCAGGCTGTTTCTTGAGTATAGTTGGGAGCTCTGGTTGTGTTCCTCAGTTGGCTGTAGCTGATCCTTAAAATATCAGGACTGCAATATGAAATGCCAACATTTCTTTGAAACCATACTTTTTATTATTATTTTGTTCAACCCATAGCAGTGTTGGGAAGATTTCATGCTTCTCCTGAACAATACATTCCACAGTCAACATTTAGCACAGTGGATGCATGAGAAGTAAGAGCATGGTTGCATTAGTTATCTGAACTTATAAACCCTTCTGTTTCTTAAAGACCTCTTTTTTTCCCATTTCTAAATTCAGATTACTGGCAGGGCAACATGTAGAAGCTTTTTTTAAATAACTATCGAATTTATTTTATCTCAGTCTTCCATAAACTTAAAACCAGTTTTAAACACCTCAAGTTTTTCAACTACCTTTTTCTTGAGAAAAAAACCAAAACACGAAAAACACAAAGACAAAGGATCTCTTTGCTAGTGGTCCTAGATAGGGGAGGAAGAGAATGTTTCAGTTATCTTCCAATTGTTACACTTGAAAAGATTGCATAGAATTTAAAAGGGGTGAAGAATGATATTTTCAAAAGTGCTTTTAAAGATCTAGGATTTTAACTTTCTTTTCAAAAGTAACAAAAGTTTCTAACATTATCTTGCTGAAAACCATTGAAGCTTAACTGTTTATCCCGTCTGGCTTCTGAGTGAGATCATCCAAGACATATAGATGGCCAATGCTGTTGCTTTCCATGCAATCTAGGTATCTAAACATCCTTTGGTGCCTAAGGCATTTCTGAAACCAAAGCAAATGAAGAGTTTCTTTTGTAAAGTACTCCAAATGTACTTTAACAATGAATGATATACTTGCTTCACATTATGTCTGTCATTCTTCCACCATAATATCCTAAAAGACTACAAATTTTATGATGCTATTTAGACATGTGGAGAGGTTCTTATACTCTGTATAGTGATCTGAAAGGAGTTTTCCATTAAGTAACATTTTAAAATAATTTCTTTCTTTATTAGATGCAAGGTTTTGAAGAACTAATTTGTATATACAGATTTTTTTGTTTGTTTTTTACATGTAGCAAAAGGAGGAAGTGTGGAGTGTTAATTTGACTCAAAGTGCATGTGTAGTATGGGAGAATAGCCTTGAAAATCTTCCTTTTCTTTAGTCACCTTCTGCAGATCCTTTTATAAACTGCAGCTGGCTTTATAAAACAAAAAATATTGTCAAAGGAGAAAAAATATACCAGCATAAAGAAATGTACAGCTTTAACAAAGCCAGGTTTCTTGTGTGATGATAATCTACTTGAATGGTCAAAAAACACTAGGAACAGGGAAAGAGTCCCTCATTTTCTTTTTTTTTTTTTCTAAAGGAGAAAAATCAACTTGTTTTGACTGTAGTGTCTGTCAAAAAATTCGAAAGTGGTATTTGCAGTGTACTTACAGTACAGCTAGGAATACCATTAAATAGAAATCAGAACATATATGGAAAATGCAAAAAGAATTTTTAAAAACTTACTGTGATACTATCTCCTTCCTATAGGAGTGTACAAACAGTACTGTGATTTCTTTTTATGCTAATAGGAAATTATTTTCAGGCTGTGTCAGATGAAAAATCATAAAGACAAAAGTAATCCCTTAGTGGATATTTAGTACCTTGCTGTCCTTGTAAGGAGAATATTCTTTAAAAAACCCTGCATTTTCAAAAATATGTCTATTAATTAAAGAACAGTAGTGCAATAGCAGGGTATGTCTTCTGTGAATGAAATCAAATAGATAATATGAAAAGATCAGATCTAGTGTAAAAAGTACCTGGATCAATGAATCTCTTGTCACTCGGAGGGGAAAAAAAATCCCCAAACCTTGCATTTTGGGTGGAGGGGGTTTAACAAGAGCAGTAAAAGAATATAAATAGTCAAGAAAAGATATATTTTCAGTTGAAGCTGAAATGAGGGGGTTATTGAATAATGTGTGAATGTGAAACCTCTACGCCTTGGCCATATGTTCTGATATAAATCCATCATTGGACAGAAATACTATTTTTTTTTTCTTTTTGCTTCTCTTCCTGGAATATAAAACCAGTAAAATCTTTTGCCTTTTCTAATCTGAGGGTATCTTAAGGTTTCCTTTCTAGATTTATTGTTTAAGTAAATATCTGAAACTTTTTGTTTGGACAGTATTTGAATCAAACATGAAGATAAATCAAATCTGACTCAATTTTTTGGTCATATTGAATCAGTGATTTCAATAAATATTTTCTTTTAATGAGATTAACAGATCTCTAGCCACACTGGATGTGGGTTGTCTGATGAAGTGTAGAGAAAGTATTGGAAATAAAGGTGGAAAAGAGAAGGTCCTTATAATCAATGACACTGAAAATGCACAGAAAGAAGACAAAAGTCTGGAATAAAAGAAAGAATGAAACATGAACAGTGCAATCTGTTGAGAGTTTGGAAACTAGAGGCCAATCTTGATCTGGAAATTGTAAAAAAGAGCTACTGCAGCTGCTCACAGAGTGAGTGATGTGGTCACAGGGAGTTAGGGAAGCAGGAAAAAATGGTATTTCAAGTACTAAATACCAAAAAGGCATTTGGTTCAAAACATTTTAATTCTGTAGCGCAACCTCTTGCTGCAGCAGACATTGTCTGCTAAATCGTATGTAGTAACACAAACACTGTAGTGATGGGTAGGATCCAATACAGAGTTCTCCAATTGTAAATTATACAACAGGTAAGACCACAGCTAATGTTCAGGGACACTTTTCTCAGGCAGGGTGATGCAGACAACCAGACTAGAAGTAAAGGTATTTGTTTTCTATCATACTGCTAGTTCATTCCTATTTACCAGCAGATACTCATGCTGTGAATAAAAGAACCTTTATGCTCTTGTAGACTGGATGTATTTCAGGTACTAACTATTTTTAAAATAGTTGTGTCCACATTTGAAGTGGTTTACATTTGCTCATGACCACCACTGCATTTCCTTTTATTAGTGCCATGACACTGCTTTATGATTTTTTCAATAGATATTCACCTATCTTTACTTTATAATGCTAGTTGTAATTTGATACTGCAACAGAAACAAAAACATTCCAAGGAATAATATGCATTGCATTTATTACTTCCCATTTCTTTTGGAGACCTATATATTATTTATGGTATATATCTTCAGCTGATAATCCAGCTGCAGTGTAAGGTGAGGATTTCTTGTGGGGTGGGTTTTTCTTTTGTCCTTCAACTTCCTCCTCCTGCAAACACAAATTTCTTAGGAGGAATCATTGTCTTCTCCCTAAGACCAATTCTATGTTCTGTAAGAAAACTTCTGGACCATTAAGTATCTGAGTTGTTCTTTCTAATTGCAATATTTTCAGTATCTTATTAAGGATTATCTCTCAGGAGCAATATTATTTCTTCACAGGAGTCAGACTGAATCCCAGATGATCAACTGTAACTTTATTGTTTGGGGCTGTGCTCCAGCTTGTTTCCCTCATTACAGAATTTTCTATTCCTTGTAATGCCCGGCATGGTTTTACCCTGGCTTCAGCTGGGATAGTTTAGGCTGGGATAGAACTAATTTTCTTCTTACTGGCTAGAATAGTGCTAAGTTTTGGCTTTAGTATGAGGCTTGATATGAGAAGAATGTTGATAACACATTGATATTTTTAGTTGTTGCTAAGAGATCAAGGACCCCATGTCTTGCTAGTGCGCAGATGCACAGGAAGCTGGGAGGGAGTATAACCAGAATAACAGATCCAAAATGGCCAACAGAGTACTCCATATCATGCAACACCATGCTCAGCATATAGATGAGAGTTGACCAGGAAAACACTCTTGCTTTTGCCTGATTGTGATTTTGGGATGTCTCTCCTCCTCCAGGATCACTAGCCGGCACTGAGCTGGACCTCAGTCGGTGGGTGGTAAGCAATCACATTGTGCATCACTTGTTTGTATATTCTGTTATTATTATTACTATTATTTCATTTACTATTATCTTTATTATTTAATTTTATTTCAATTATTAAATTGTTTTTATCTCAACCTACAAGACTCCTTACCCTTGACCCTCCAATTATCACCCTGTTCCCTTGAGCAAGGGGAGGCTGAGCGAGCAGCTATGTGGTATTTAGTAGTGTGCCGGGTTAAACCACAACAGGTTTACATCCTACATTGATTTCCAAAACATCTAATGAGATTTTTAATGACCTTTTAACATCTCATACACCATGAACTTGACAAAGCATATTTCCAAACATGGAAAAAGTAGGTTGGCTTGTTTTCTTACAAATCAAACAATTTTTTTTTAACAGTTTTATTTGCCTAATGGTTTTCCTAGCTTTGTGATAAAATACTGTTGCATGTCTGTTTAAAACCACATAATTATAAGCAAGATGGAAAAAACCGATTAACTTGCCTTATTTCACTGACTGCTCTCTCCTGTGTTTACTCATACTGTACAAACTAAGTTTTACAGTTCAGTGGAAAAAGTGGAATCAGTTTAACTACTTACATGAACAGTACAGCAGGGAAAAAAGAAAAGGTAGAGGATCATGGGTAGTTTATACTAATTTACCTAAGAGAGAAAATCAATTATTTCTTTTTATAGTGAGCACCCTGAGGAACAGAAAACATAGTGATTAGATGCCCCACTCTCCTTTTTTTTTTTTTTTTAATTTAGCATCTCTTGGATGTTAAATGGATCTCTACTTTTTTGCCTGAAGTGTCCTGATATTTTGTAACTTATCAAAATGATAAGAGCAAAAGATTTTTAAATATGTAAGCTGATAGTACTGTGCAACACAGAATTTCTTCATCGCTCTCTATTTACAAAATACTTTACAGGGTTTTGAGTTTAAAATATTCCCTTAAACTCTTCTTTTTATAGCACAGGTTCTCATTTTCTTTTATCATTCTGTGCACCACACTTCTTTTAACAAGACAATTCCATCATTGTTTAAAAATATTTCACAACCGCCCTCCCTGTTTTTGTTTGTTGCACTTTATTCAGTATGCTTTCCAGCTTAATGCATTGTTTTAGATAAGTCTTGTCTTGAGATGCCAGTGAATTTCAAAAAATCTGGAATATCTTTTCAGTTAGAAGAAACACATTAAATACAAATATCTCATCAAGTTATCTGTTAATGCACGTTTCAAATTTTAAAAAATCTGAATGATTACTTGGACTGTAAATTATGAGAGAATATTATTAGCTTTCCTATAATGCATTGATAGCTCTATACCAGGGAAGACCTGAAAATACATAAGCAGAGAATTACTGAGACAAACGTCAAGAGCTTTCAAGGGATTTTTTTAGGAGAGGAGAGTGGTTTTCTGTACTTGCTAAATCATGACACTAATTTTTCAATCCCATCAAGAAATTACCAGAAGTTTTTATTGAAATTCAGCTAGTAAATTTCCAGATGCCCCAATGTGAATCAGTCATTCTTGCAACCTGATTGAAAGGTGTTGCATTTTTATATTTTTAACAAATGGCTTCAAAACCCTCTGACATTTTTCTTTTTGAAAAATTTTAAACAAGTTAGAAGGTTCTGTTTCCATTTTTTATGTATGTAGATATGAGAATTTTTATATGTGACACACTGTTTTCAGAAAAAAAAAAACCACAATGAGGAAAATATTTCCTAACCGCAGTTTTCAAAATGCTCTCTCCGTAGCATGAATTTCTTTTGAAAAACACTTGCTTTCTCACTCATTGTTAAGATATCACCTCTACCTTGAAGGTACACATTAAATCTGGGGGGAGTTTTTTGGAAATATTTACTATGTAACATAGTACTGACAGCCACTGGTCAACACAGGAAAGGTCAGCAAATATGGAACACTTGTCTTTTTATAAAAGGAAAACACATAACTCATCTTTAATTTTGACAATTCTTTTAAGTAATTTGTGTTAGATAACCAGAAAACTACTGTGTGGTACAAAAGATCTTCATGGTCACCCCCCATCTCATTACAAAGTATTGTAAAGATTTACTATTTAAATGTCTTTAAAATTAATTGCATCAATGCTATCCTGTACGACTTTGTGTGTTTCTGGCTTCTATTTCTTTGCTGCAACAGTTTGCCTAGGAATGATGCAGTGAATGAATTTCATGTGTAGTGCTAGCTATGTAACCTTACACTGGAATTCTTTTTTTTTCCAAAGCAGCCTCTCCATCAGTAGTTACACTTGCACAGCTTTTCCATAAAATATTGTTTTTATTAAAGAAGTTGTTTACTGTTGAGAATGCATTGTCTCCAGTACATTTTTCCTTTAGTGGCTCACAAAACAGTAGTTCTTAATGTATTTTATTATTGAAACAAAATCTAGCAAATACCATAAACTGTGACATGTTAGAAACGTGCGCACTTTCAGCCAACAGTATAGCAAACCTCCTACACTGTGCAAATTGTTCTGATACATGTCTCTTCAAATCGTCAGCAATGCTTTCTATGCATCTCCCAACAGTATTTGCTGACAAAGGAATGCATATTAGTTTGTTGCCCTATTGTTTTCTGCTTATTTCAGTCATTTTTGCTATGGTAGATTTTTGTGGTTTGCTCTTAAGCAAGAAATCTCAAAAGAGGCTTCTAAACATTTATCATTAAGTTTCATGATTGTGCTGGGTTTGTGTGGTGGAGCTTTGGTAGCAGGGGAAGGGGCTACACTGGTGAGTAGCCCCTGTAAGAAGCTGCTCGAAGGTCCCTCAGTTCCAAGTCGGCCCCACCTGAGGCCAGGCCATTTAGAGACAAAGGAGCAGTCATTGAGAAGTGCAGCANGCAATGCTTTCTATGCATCTCCCAACAGTATTTGCTGACAAAGGAATGCATATTAGTTTGTTGCCCTATTGTTTTCTGCTTATTTCAGTCATTTTTGCTATGGTAGATTTTTGTGGTTTGCTCTTAAGCAAGAAATCTCAAAAGAGGCTTCTAAACATTTATCATTAAGTGAGGGAGGAGGGGAATGGCAGATACCGGGAGTCAGTGAGGAAGGAGCGGGGAGGAGTGGAGATTCTCCTGCAGCCCATGGAGAGAGGGCAGGCTGTGCCCCTGCAGCCCACGGTGGGTCATGGTGGAGCAGGCGCTGAAGGACCATGGCGAGGCAGAGATGGACATGCAGCCTGTGGAGGGTGCCATTCCAGGAGAGATGCCTGCTCCTGTAGCAGACCACGATTGCATGGGCAGCCCATGCTGGCTCGGTGCATTCCTGAGGGACTGCGTTGTGTGGGAAGGACTCATGTTGGAAGAGTTCATGAGGGACTGTCCCATGGGAGGGACCCTGCGCTGGAGCAGGGGAAGCATGTGAGGAACCGTCCCTGCCTAAGGAGGAAGGAGCGGCAGAGACAATCTTTGGTGAATTGACTGCACCCCCATTCCCTGTTCCCCTGCCCTGATGAGGGGGTAAGAGTTAGAGACATTGGGAGTGAGGCGACTTGAGCCCAGGAAGGAGGGAGGGGTGGGGGGAAGGGTATTTATTTGTGTTTTAAGATGTGGCTTTTCGTGTCTCCTTATCCTAGTCTGCTTTGATGACTGATTAAATTGAATTTTTTCCCCAAGTTGAGTCTGGTTTTGCCCATGACCATAATTGGTGAGTGAACCCTCCCTGTCCTTGTCTCGAGCCACCAGGTTTTGTTCCATTTTCTCCTCATCCCGGTGTAGAGGGGAGGAGTGAGCAAGCAGCTGTGTGGTTCTTTGTTGCCAACTGGGCTCAAACCACAACAGTGATGTACTGAGTTGAGTATCACATGACTTTAAACTTTACTAATTACATCTGATTAGATTGTAATTGTTTTTATCTTATGACTGACAAAAAGCTTCTACTGAGTAGGAGAAATGTCAACTCTGCCATTTTCTTGTTGTTTTCTTGTGCTCACATTATTAACATTAGTTTCAATTTAAGCAACTTGTCCATTTTGTGAAGGTTAGTTTAGCTAAAGCTAGATAATATAACCTTTAAATTCACTTATATGTCCCATAAAGGACATATAAACCGCAATATGTTGCAATACACTGAGGACACCACTGTCACCACCTCCACACTGCGGAACATCCACTCTTTCCCCAGTACACCTTGATGACTGTGTAGGTGACATGGGACTCTGACATACAGACAGAGTGAGGGCATCAATGTCAAGCTATATATTACATATTATTAATGCTTAATTTCTTTCTTTTTTATCTAAAAAAAAAGTTCTAAAATTTTCTTCCTACACCCCAACAGATCACTGTGACTCCCCTGGGTTGTGCATACCCCATTTTAGAGACTGTTGTCCTATATTATAAAGTTAGGTCTACTAGATGTTAGTTAACATTTTTCCTAGTTCAGTTTCCGCATTGGAAATTATATTGGATCTTGTGGTGATAAAAAGGGTGAAGTGTTTTCAGCATTGTCAAGCCAAAATTTTCAAAAGGCACAAAATCAAGTGCCGGAATAGCAGATTTAAAAATAACAAAAATAACAAAAAACAGCCTACCACCCTTTTTTTCTTTTGTCTCTACTTTTGAGCTTTATTACTGACCTTCAGTTGCGTATTTCTCAAATTTCTTCTGTAACTATGGAGATTAGAAACATTATATATATTTAAAAATGTAAAAAAAGATTAAAAGGCAATGGAACAGTTCATAAAAGACCTATATTGAAGACCTGAGGCTTTTAAGAATATCTACAAACACAATGAGACTCATGGTAAAATCTTGATTGTTGACAAGACTGTGTTTTATTTCTTTACATTTGAGAGCACCATATCCTCACATAGGATATGAAAAGTATGAAATGTATCATGTCTATTGTGGATATTCATATTCTGAACTTGCTTTGGTTCTGGCAGAGCCCATACACATGCAGAGTCCCACTAGTGGTTTCACTCTGAAAGAGTAGATATAAGTACGGCACTCTGCCTGAAACATCAACCTGCCTTCTGCACTCAGAGCCTGTAGACAGGCCACAGGCAGCATGCACACAGTTTGCCTGGGAATGCCTCATGGCATTTTAAGCTGCTTTGTGACACAGAGGTCTGTTAAGATGCACAGGACACCACATGCTCTGTAAAACACTTTCGAGTTGCACCTGAGGTTGCATTTACAGGTGCCAGTCTCTTAACGACAGCAGGTATGGTTTTACAAGCAGATTCAGAAGAATGCATAAGCTCTATGTGAGTACGGAGAGTTGCTTATAGGAGGTCAGTGCAGAATTTAGGATCTAAAATTAATTCAAAGCTGACTGTAAAAGCACTATCAAATTAAGAATACAAATAAAAAGTTCACTGGCAAAGAACAACTGCAAAAATCATTCAGTGTGCAATGATATGTAGTTCTTTTAGTACTTTGCTGTTTATCTAATAGTACTGAAGGAAATGCTAACTGTGAATATCTTTATAACCTTGTATATGTAGTTGTAAGATTTAGATTTGAATGCTTTACAATCATTGATATATATCTGCATAATTTTTTGATGGAAAAGAAAAAAAAGAATTTGGATGGTTATCAAGTTCCATATGTAATGGTTTTGGAAAGAGGAATAGTCTGCCTGCAGACCATTGTGAGATAGAGCTATGGAAAATCAAGGATGGAACTTACTGGAGCAAGTCCAGCACAGAGCAGTCTAGATGATTAAGGGACTAAAGCATCTTTCATATAAGGAGAAGCAGAGAGCTGAGACTCATTAGTCTGGAGAAAAGAAGGTTCAGGGGGGTCTTATCAATGTGCATAATTGCTTGATGAGAGGGAAATCACATGAGGAAGTCAGACTCCTCTCATTGGTATCCAGTAACAGGACAAGAGGCAACGGACACAAATTAAAACACACAAAATTCTATCTGAACACAAGAAAACAATTTCTTACTGGGAGGTTGGTCAAACACTGGAACAGATTGCCTAGAGAGGTTGTGCAGTCTCCAACTGCGTGCTGTTCTGAACAACCTGATCTAGCTGATGCTGCTTGAGCAAAGGGTTGTAGTAAATTATTTCAAGAGGCACTCCCAATCTAAACTGTTGTGTGATTCTGTAAATTATTCCGTCCTGCCCTACGTGAAATTTTAGAAGGCTGCCCAATATTAAAATGTTATGTGACTAAACTCCCTACCTCCCCCCCAAAAAAAAATATTTCACTAGAAGTATGAAATTAAGAAATGCATTATTTGCATGTTGTTATTTGGCTGGCTTAATATCAAAGATCATCAGCTGCTGTACAGTTTCTAGCAACAACTGGTAATATGCCACTATTTCTGTGCTTTAAACAGGTAAGCTTACCATACTGAAGCCCTACTACTACACAAAATGAAGGAGAACAAGTCCTGAAGAATCTTCAGAACACAGTGATATAGGGGACAAAAATAATTTCTTTTAATTGGTTTAATCTGAGGTCTGGAAGACTGACACGTGCTAATTTCTTTAGGGGAAAGGATGTATCAGGAAACAGAGTGATAACCATAGGTACAAAAATGTAAAAGGGCCGTTGAGCAGACAATAACACCATTTTACCTTTTGAAATATTTTGCAAACCTTTTTATCAGCATGAATAATATATTGCAGTGATGAATTTCTCCTAGGCCTATTCATGTTAGAAGAAATATTGTGGCGAGAGCAGATGCTCTACCCGTGATGGCACATTGTAAATTGTCCATCAGATGGCATGGTAACAAACAGCTTTCACAAACATTCAAAAATGTATCTGTGAAACAAAAGCCGTCCTACAACCCACCTGCTCAACAGAAAATTCAGAGAAAAACTTTCAATATTTCTTTTTAGAGAACCCCTCCTAGGAAGATGTTGATGAACTGGGGAATGTCTGGAACAGATTGTTTTATGAGGGAAGAAAACAGAAATACTGGTTGTCTCAGCCCTCCCAGAAATGAAACTATCCCAGCTTGCAGAACATTTCAGTCTCGATTAGTTAGCAGACTTTGAAAATGTTATGTCTGTCTGTACCTACTGATATGGAAGCTATTGAATACCAGGCTATCTTATTCTAGATCTTTTCACCAATCCAGAAGTTCACATATCCGTGCTTGTCAGTTCCCATTTTCAAGGAAACTAATGAAATGTAACATATGTTCTCTCAACAGTATTGCGCAGTGTGTTCACTAATTTGGTCAGAAAGCTAGTGGATTTTACTTTGCTGCTAAGTGGTAATAAAGGTGCAAAATTACATTGAGAGTAGTCGAAATGTTGGTGACAAATGGAGAACAAAATCAATAAAAGTTGAGAGTGGGTGGGAAGGAAGAAGCACTCATACTGAAATAGAAAGAATGGAAGGGAAAGAATAAAAAATTCTGCACACAAAGTATGCAGACATGGAAACTGAAGAAAACGGAAGAGGCAACCTGCTAATGGATGAAAAGGCTGAAAAATAAAGGTCAAGACAGAATAAATTCCATGTAAAAGGAAAAAATCTCCAGAATTGTAAGCTTACCAGAAGGTAGATATTTTAACAGCAAAAAAAGAGCATCAAACACAAGGAACCGGAGGAGTATGTGCTGTAATGACAGTGGTCCGGAGAGATACATATGCTTCTCATGACCTGAAACAACACTCTCGCCTCTATTCCTTGAAGTCTACCTCATTGCATTTGGAATAAAAATAATCTGGAGGTATATCAGAAAAATAGGCTTATACTCTAAGACTTAGTTATGTTAACAAAAATGATATTACAGCTT
Source organism: Steatornis caripensis (assembly GCA_013398225.1). NCBI lineage: Eukaryota > Metazoa > Chordata > Aves > Caprimulgiformes > Steatornithidae > Steatornis > Steatornis caripensis. The sequence continues at coordinate 296,061 of VZSC01012169.1, read as the reverse complement.
GAATAACAACTCTACATTTCATGTATGGGAAGTAAAATATCCAACTGTTGAAAAGCAATGCAAAACCATTGCAACATCTGAACACCATCATATTGTTGAAACATAGCCAGAAGGCTTCCTAGCAGCTCCTGAACTGTCTTTTGGAAATTAGTATTTCTTGAGGTTGAGAGATAAAGCGAATAGGGAAAGGATGAGTTTTATTTTAGAACAAAGAGAAACTTTCTCATGCTCTAAATAAAAGAGCTTTTTTGGTGTGAGATTTTACTTTAGATTAAAAAATGCATTCATGGGGAACTTTAAAGTCAGTACATCAGAATTTGCCAGATGGGTGAACTCATGAGAATAATCTGCAAATATGTATCAGCTAATATTTAATGCATGCCTTCAGAACTCCCTTGCTCTACCATTCACTTTATCTCCTCACTTTCTCCTTCTTCAGGTTTTTTTTTTTGTTGCTGCTAGTGCAAGCTTCAGGGATTTATTGTGTTCCAAGTTTCAACTGCAGGCATGTGCCAAAACAAGTAAGCAAGCAACATTTTCCAACTCAGCTGTGCTAGCAGCTTTATGAAAGGTTAGTGAAGCTTTCTGCCTCACATTGAAAGCACTGAACCAAACCATGTCAACCAGATATTTCAGAGGGGAAAGCACATTTAAAGTGAACTGTAATTTTTTGGGGCCTGGAATTGAACTGGAACCAAATCAGAACTGGACTGCTGAGTCAGAATGGTATTTTTATTTGAACTCAAATAAAAAAGTACCATATTTATATCCTACCTACTGAACCGGAAATGCATAGTGTGGAAAACAAGGTTTACTTGTCAAACTAAAGGTTCAACATTCTTATTTTCTGTACCTATATGTATACATACGTATGTGCGTGCACGTGTCTATACACACAAAAAACCAAAAAAAAATCAAATAAAAGGAGAAATCCAAAATGGAGCAACAAAAGTCCTAATGTAGGAAAATTGAAACAAAGTGTACTATAGTTTCATGTAGCAAATCAGAGAAAACAATGAAGTTTAAACACAAGAAAACTGAAGTAGAAGAAAAACAAATTATGAATGAAAGGAGATCAGAAGGTGTTATGAATAAAAAGCATGGTTTGATTCCTTTGAAGAAGCAGAAAATCTACTGTGCTTCCTATAAGCCCAAAAGCCCTATAAGATAAAAACTTGTTGGAAGAAGGCATAAAGTTCCTGAAGATATTTGCACAAGAAAAACAGCATTTAAATTAAAAAAAAAAAAAAGAGAAAGAAACAGAATTGGTACATTTTAGAAGAGTAGAAAACAACCTTTGAATACTCTGCAGAGCAGATGATAGATAGTTAAATTATCATTGACCTAAGTGACGACTGCTGGGTCGTGGCTTCCTCCAATCATTTCTCTTGCCCAATGGAAGAAGAATAAAGGCTATCAAAAGCAATTCCAGGAAGCCTCACAAAGTGACAGAAAGGTATAACAAAAGGACTGTAGATTACTATTACGGAACATGGACTGGCAACAATGCTAATTAGGCACATTATATATTTGGTTGAATTTTATTGAAATTAGTGGAAAAAAGAAGAAATTCATATTTGAAATATGAACTATGAAATATGAACTCCTAATTTTATGGATTCTTCAAAACTGTCAGAAGACAAAACACAATATTTAATTTAACCAGAGCATGGACAAGATTCGGTGTTACAGAAATAATACTGAGCATACCTGGCCTTGAAGGATTAGTGAATGACTTCTTAAAGCCTACAAAAAAGATAGAGATATGTAGATAAAGGAAAGCCTCAAGGACTGGATGAATTCTTGATTTATTGGTGGAGAAGCCACATCTGAATAAGGAGGAAAACATATTAGATTTGGAGGATGTCATAAAAATGTCATACCTAAGCTTCAGCAACTAGGGAGAAGGATCTATCAGTCCCAGAAATGTATCTGCAAGTGAAAGGGTATTTTTAGTCCTCAAATGTAGCATTTCACCAGAGAGATCCAACGTGAAAAAAATATTAGAAGACATTAGTCTGATTTGTTTAAGCAAATAATTCTCAATAAAATAGTATATTTACACAAGTTTTTCTTAAAGTTAAAAAATGAATTTTTAAAAAAGAATTTGCAATATCAAACATAAGTTTTTATTTTGAGATACATATTTTGTTTTAATATGTCTACTTTGACTAAATCTCAAAGTAGGTTTCAGCCAAACTTCTGAGTGTAAAAGCATCCAAACAGTTATTCTTTATCTATTGGTGGTTCCACCAAAACTATTCTTGAGTATACTGAATACAACTGAACTGGGAATTGAATCAAACCTATCTATATGCCTTCGTATATAAAATAAGCAGGATAGCAGTTCGGCCACGTCTCCTATATTCCTTAATATATGGCTCAGCCTTTTCCAGAAGCAACTAAATTGCATGCAAATAAGAGCTGTGAGGTACTATGAGGCTTTAGAAGAGGATCTGCCATGAACATATTGCTTTGCAGCATTGAGGTTCATGTTATACAAATCTCATAGTGTTTTAAGAATTGGACTTCATAAGGAAATATATGCTATTGAAATTTCATTGTACTCTTAAAAAATAAGCATTTGAAAGAATGGTCTCCAGTTCTAATCTGCTATTTTGGCTTCCTGTGTAACAAAGGCTTTGAAATTTTTTCATTATTTCTTGTAGTAGAAGTTAATTTTCCTTTATTATTATGTTAACTGTATGGTATCAAGTCAAGTATAAGGTTTTTTTAACTTTTATTTTGAATTTTCAAGAACTTCTGATTTGATCTATTTGCTGATTTCTGTTTCGTACCATTGGATTGTTTTACAGCTTTGTTACTCTAACATGTGGATTCCTTCCGGTCCACGGTAGCAGAATTAAGTTATCTGATTTTTTAAAATATTTTTATATATGTATGTGTGTGTACATGTTTTAAATATTTTTTTAATTTCAGAATTACCAGAGTATCAAATCTTTCGATTAATTTTGATACTGTGCTCAAACTAACAGCCCTTTTGTGAAATTAATCTAATATCGGTGACTCAATTTACAAAGCCAGATATTAGATACTTGGTAGCAAGAGAATTTCGTTTACGCTTACCATTGAGAGCAACAGTAGAGCACAAGAACTGTTAAGAAGGGAAACACAAGATATATGCATGCCACAAGAGTCATATTTCATCAGTCCGTGTTATTGGAACACTTGAATACTGAAAATGCAATGTTTTCCTATCCAGAGGGTACTCTGTCTCATGTTATTCCTAAATTCTGATCTGAGGACTTAGTTCCATACCAATTATATAGTGGCAAGGTCCAGAACTAGCGCCAACTAAAGTTGATAGGGATCTTCTTGTTAACAATTAAGAGTTTTATTTGAGACCAACAGAGCGCTTTACTGGGTATGTTCTATGGATGGAGAAAAATTACAAATGGAGGGTTTCAGGGCTGAGAGTGGTTGAGATGGGAAGGAACATAAAGAACATCTCAGTTCAGACATTTGTGTTGTCCTCAGTAAAAATAAAAGCAAACACAAAAACAATCTCAGAAGAAATTGCGTGGGTTTTGTTTCTGATGAGAAAACTGAAATTATTGTAGTAAATATACAGCAAAGTAGGCCACAGAATAGCAAATGAAATGAAAACATGAGTGAACTGCACATACAACATTTTGCAGGACAAATTGCCTCAAATATAGATTACATCAATTTCATGCACAATTTATTAGTGTTGTCACGGATGGCCTGCTGTAAATCAGAGCCTAGGTGAATTGAGTTGTTCACCTAAACCAGTACCTAGTGGTCCTTTACAGTAGAAATGAATTACTGTAACAAAAATGGATATATTGGGCAGAAAAGGAAAAAAAATAAAGATAACTTCTGAAAGGCATTTGTACATTGCAAACTGCTGCTTACCTGTCTATACATTAGCAGATCACTAATCATTTCTAAATTATAATGGTTTTACAGATTTCAAATGTAGCTGGTTTATCAATCCTGTCTTCTAAAAGGACTAACTACTGTATTCAGAAAGCCTCCAAGATGTCACTGAAAATTATTTTTAATTAATTTCTACTACAGATTACAAATTTAATGCCACATATAGAAGAGTTAAAAAATGTTATGTAACTGAAACACAGAGCTTCAAGCTGCCTTGAAGCACAAGTGAATTTGTTACATAGCATCACGATTTTACCAGGAAGGAACCAATTCTCTAAAGATTGCATACAGAACTGGTTTTGACTCTGGTTTATGTCATGGGTAAAGTGAATTATGTTGACATCACTCCACTCTCTAATGCATATTTATCCATAGCACAACCCCTCTCAAGGCCCAGAATTAGACATCACTGGCATCCTTACCACTCTAGAAGAGTCCCGTTAATGACATAGCATAGGTATTATAATATGTCAACAATAAAACAAAATTGGCGCAGACATTAGGGTAAATTTAAAAATAAATGCTATGCTGGAAAAAAAACATTAAACTTGCCCTCATATTTTTAAAGCACTAACAACTATGGAAATGTAATAGAAGGCACATACAGAACGATGAAAGATTTTCTTTGATTCCAGGTTCTTAATCTTCTCCTTAATGGGCCAGTACTGCAGCAGTTCACCCACTCAGCAATAATTTTGTATCCCAGGGTGTGTACATAAAAGACTTCAGTTTCCTAGATTGTCTGAGTGCACTTTTCTGAGCACTCAAATCTAGCAAGAAAGGGTTTATTCAAGGTAAACAAAGAAAGCACCTGACTGAAAATATAAACTGGAATCTAACTCTTTCTTTATTCTCAATTCACTCTTTGGGAAGGCAAGTGCCTTGGTGGTTTTTTTTTTCTCACTGCTGCCCTAGTTTACTTATTGTATTTTATGGGTAGAAGCTATTGAGGCAGTCATCAGGACCAGCTGTCATTTGCCAGTATCCTAGGGCCCTCTCAGTCTAGAGAACAATACTGAAGTAAAAGTTGTTGCTTTGCTGAATTACTTTTTTCTGTCCTTAGACAAGAGAATCAATCACATCCATACTTCTTCAGATAGACCTCTCTGCTGTGTTTAATGGTATTGATTGCTATTACATCGGTCTTCTCTCTGCTGGTCTTCCTTCTCAATTGAAATGTGGTTAGCCATATCGTATTGTGAGCTGTGATCCTGACCAAGACTGGCTGTCAGCACAGATAATGGCAAGTCCTGTTCAGTATGGTTTAAGACTACCTCCCTGAAGTGCCTGTACACCAATGCACGCAGTATGGGGAATAAACAGGAGGAGCTGGAGATCCGTGCGTGGTCACGGGGCCACAATCTCATTGCGATCACGGAGACGTGGTGGGACAGCTCGCATGACTGGAATGCAGTCATGGATGGCTATGTACTTTTTAGGAAGGACAGGCCAGCAAGACGGGGTGGTGGAGTTGCTCTTTATGTCAGAGAG
>VZSC01012169.1:231610-273191 GCA_013398225.1 Steatornis caripensis | reverse complement strand
TATCTCCAGAGAAGGAGACTCCACAACCTCTCTGGGCAGCCTGTTCCAGCGCTCTGTTACCCTTACAGTAAAGAAGTTCTTCCTCAGGTTCAGGTGCAACTGCCTGTGCTCCAGTTTGTACTTGTTGCCCGTTGTCCTGTCACTGGGCACCACTGAAAAGAGCCTGGCCCCATCCTCATGACACCCGTACTTTAGATATTGATAAACATTAATGAGATCCCCTCTCAGTCTTCTCTTCTCCAGGCTGAACAGACCCAGGTATCCCAACCTTTCCTCATAAGACATGCTCCAGTACCCTCAGCATCTTTGTTGCCCTCTGCTGGACTCTCTCTAGTTGTCCAGTCAGTAAACACCACAACTTTCCCATGTCCTTCATGTGGAATTTTTTAGGAACTCTATGTTGATATCTGGTGAAAATAAAAAGATTGAGTTCTGAGAACAGTCTGCTTCAAATCCTGTAATTGCAATTGGTCCCAATTATGTAGAGTATAGGTCGTCAGCAAAGGCCGCGTTGCCCCACAACCCAGAACCTGAGGCTCTCATGTTAGTGGCAGTGGTTAGTGGCATAATCCTGCCATAACCTGTCCATTCTGTAGAAACATGGTGCTCAACTGCTCATTTGTCATCAGCTGAAGCTTTGCAAAGTAATGTTAAACTATAAGGCAGTTTTGCCTTTGTTTGGCTTTACTGATGAACTGCCTATAACTTAAGTGTATGCTTATCAGTATGTGTTAATGATTTAACCCTGTTCCAAACCCCACTATTGTCACTGGAAGTGTTTCCACAGTATGGCAGATATATAAGTGCCTCCCTAATTATTTAAGGTGATTTTAGATGGTTACTTTCTAAAGGATCTGACTAGACTAGATGTTTAGAGTACTGGATATTGAGTATTATTTTGTGTTCCAAACTGCTGAAGACATTTGTTTTCAACTTAAGTTTAAATTAGAACTGTGGTTAAGCGGGTGTAAATTTTAAGATGTAATTAATAATGGATTAAAAAATTGATTTCAATTTACAGTTTAAACACCTCAGTCCCTGCTCGTGACCACTTATTAGGGATTTAGATGTTCATGTACAAATTATACCCAGTTCCTTCATAATTTTTAATAATTCAGTCTCCCCAGTGGTAGCCAGTGCATGCAAACTAGTGTTTAACATAGTTGCTTAGTGATCTGAATATTTTTTGTATTGGATTTATTTGGTTAATAATAGTATCCAGATACGTGAAGCTCTGGAGATGGCAGAAAGAGGGAAAAAGAAACCGCTCAACTCTGGCTTTTTATTTATTCTTCAGTATTAATGAGTATCATATTTTTCTCAATTAGAATCAAATCAATGATTTCCCAACTAGAAGCTTTTACAAAAAAAAATTGTGACAAAGCAAATTTTTGCTTTAGTTTAATCACAAGTGTGTTTTAAATCTAAACTTCATAAAAGATGACTAACAGAGAAGACCTGACGTGTGTCTACAGCAGCCTGTATGTATAGTCATAATAATAAAATCCCACTATTTTCTTAATAAGTGAACATTCATTATTCTAATTCATCGAGCTGTTCTCAGAGAATGCTTGCTAATAGTAAACACAGAAAAGGGCACCAGCAGGAAGCGTGTATTTCTTTTTCACATTCAGTTCCTGATTTCTGAATATGTTGCCTTTCAGAAACACTGAAGCAATTTCTACCTGATGAGATCTTCGTCCTCTGTAAAATCTGTATCGAGCAGCCAGGTAGTAAGAAGTATCAGTAATTTACATTATTATTATGTGCCAAATATCGCTGCACCAAATTTGGGAAACAAAGTTCTGTAACAGACAGGAGGTAGGTAGTACAGGTTTTTAAGAAGCATTCATTCTCTTGGATCTTGGATACACATCAACTGTCATGCTATTTTCACTATTGTTTTCCTTATTGTCAGCCTTCCCAGCCTTTCTGCACAATTTCCCTGTCATTTATTCTCCAGAAAATGCATGACACTTAATAGTGTCTCATCTGAAATATAATTCTTCATCTTCTTCATAGATCACTTCAGGCTGTCTGCAAAATTTACCACTTTAAGGGCAATTCCCTGTGTACAGTCAGTTCACCAGAGGTTAATATTTGCAAATCTGTAGAGAGAAAATTTGAGGGAATGCAGTTTTCTACTGCAATTCTAAGCACAACATCACCTCTATGTAGTTGGCTTGAACAGCCATTCGGTATAGTAAACGAGTGAAGTCAGAGCAGTAGCACCTGCAGGCTGAAGAAGTGAACCAGACATCCAGCACTGTCTCTGAAGGGTCACTGCCTACAAGAAGCTTGAGATATTATTTTTCTGACTTCTTGAAAATGGAGCTGTCTTCTTTCATGGGCATGACCTCACTGCTCTGAAGGACATCTGCCCTACTAGGAGGAGGAGAGAATCTCTAGAAGAGTTCCCAGACTACTACAACAGCAGTGGAAGGGAAAAGAAAAGGAAAACTGTTAAATACATGAAAAAAACATTAAGTGTTTCAGGACAATACCTTTGAAATTCTAGATGCCTTCCGAGGTCACACTCTTTTTGAGGTACACCTTTAACGTTTCATCAATTATCTTTTTCTGGTCTGACTCCAGGAATTGTCTGCTTATTATCTATTGTTTGTTTTCATGTTTGTTCACAGACTGTTGTTCTATGAGTAAGCTAAATAAGGACTTTATGTCCTTTCCATGGATGTAACTGTCAAGCTGTGTGGCCTCCTTAATATGCAAAAGGTCTTAGCAATCAAGTCAGCATCCAACAATGTCCATTTGCTCTTAATCCTGTCTCAGAGTAGGTGGGGACTTGGGGGTTTGTTTGGTGCTTTTTAGAGGGGTTGTGCTTATGTGCCTGTGTAGTGGGCAGGGTGGAAGGAGAGAGGGATCTTGCCGATGTTATAAAGAGCCCATTTACAAATTAGTGAAGTTCTCCAGGACAAACTCTTTGGATTAAGGTTTCTTCTCTTTCCCCTCCTTCCACCTTTTCCCACAAAGACTGTTATAGTTTATGTGCTGAAGAGTAGAATCAGTCTACAGTTTCTGGTTCCTCATTATTTATTTCAGCATTTTACTGATGTTCTCTCTGTTTTTCCCTACTGTTACTTATGTAGGGAAATGTCTAGTCAATCAGTGAAAATGATTGGTAAATTAAATTCTGTACTTTAAGCCAGGACATTTGTTCATACCTTGTTCTGGTGCTTCGAACATCTTTTACATTTATTGATGGAATCTCTTCACTGCCCAGAAAAAAAAAATATCCTAGGTATGTCCGGGATTTAGAACGCCATTTCCGATTGAGAATGATCTCCTAAGGCTGGAAGACATGGATAGACAACTCTACTTAAATTTTAGTTTATTTTTGGTTAAAAAGCAAAACTAAAAATCCCCAACACTACATATACCACAATTTCTCCAGCTGCCATGTGCACCTGCAGGCCCTAACATAGATCTTTGCCAAAAATGATAAAAATTACAGCAATGGTCCTATTTTCATGCAGAAATAAAGTGACAGCTTTGTGAAAATTATATAGGTAGATTTCCTTCCTTTGCCACTGTTTTTGATTCTTTATCAAACCCCTTTTCAGATCCTTATAAATTTGGAAAGATCCAGACGTGAGACTTGAGCATCCAGAAAATGCTGATGAAAGGAAAATCAAAATGCAGTACTTTGATTTTAGTAATAAGGATGCAAAGGAAGAGCACAGAATAAGGAAGATGCTATAAGCTAAGGAGGAGCAAAAGAAGCATCTTCTGTAGAGTTTTCTAGAACAGAAAAATGACAAAGCAGAACTGGCAGCTCATGTAATCTCTAGTTATTAAGATTTTAACAGGTCTCAAAATCTGAAAGCTCTTGTCCTGGCGCAGGCATCTGTGCAAATTAAAGCCTCTGATCTAAGGAAATGATCCTCCAGCTCCTCTAGGCTTTCTTAGGATTTTCTGATAACTCTAGAAAGGTTTAGAAGTCTCCAGCTGAAAAGTAGTTGCAAGAATGAGCCAGTGCTACCCACTCATTCCTGTATATTGTATGTTAGGTTTCAGCAGAAGTTAAGAGGGTAAACAACAGGAGAAACCTTTAAGACTGTTAATAAGTTTGTTTTAATTGTTTTTTCCTCTGCTGTACTTAACCCTTAACCTATTTTTACACTTTTAGAAGATTTTTTGGTATACAGCTAGTCTGACTATTGTTGTTTTGGACACCCTAATACACTTGTAAGTTTCAAGAACTGACATTATTATATGACTTTGGCTGTTGTCCAAGTGGGCAAAAAGAAGGCATGTTTATTGAGAAAGATTCATTTAAGGTAAGGAACTAAAAATCCATCTGCAAATCAATGCTTTATTCAGTAGAAACAGAAAAACATAAAGATGTATACTTGCAAAACCAAAAACCTCCGGACAGCTTCAACAATAGAATTAATGAGTGTAATATTCCTCTTAAAACCTAGATACTGCTTCCTGCTTTTGAAACTAAATAACATACAAAATAGTTAAAGCAGCAAGGCTATTTCCAGTCAGTTACTTCTTAAAACCTTTTTTCAAGAAGAATGGCATTAACCCATGTGACATTTCTAATACGTGTTTTAGATTCAAGTTACTGGAAACATGAAGTAGAAATATCAATGAGGGTAAAAACTTCTCTTCATCATTAAGATCAAAAGGAAGAAGACTGCAATGTAGTAAAAAATAATTCTTGGAGGAAGACTTTTCTACATAGAGAAGCAAAACCTGGGAATTGCTGAGAAGCAGCAGGTCTAGAAAAAGAGTTATGCAAGTCTAAGATTCCTGTTGTGCAAGAGTCTTTTCAAAGAATATGTGAAGATCACACACTTTGTGTAGTGAGACCCTCACAATTTCTGTAAGATATTGTCTTAGTAGGAGCGATTTGGAGAAAAGTCATTAAAGGGAATTTGGAATGCATTTTCCTTTTTGCTCTCTTTCTCAAAAAATGTTTTAAAAAAAAAAAGTAGCTCAATATTTTTAACTCATATGTGCTATAGTCTGCTACAGTCCCTTAATCTCTTTGACTGGTTCTTACTCAGGCAAGAAATTCTAGCTAATCTTTTCAGGTTTTCCTACTATGATCTCTTCTTCCTTAGAACACACTTTCCTTCAAACCAGGACTTCATCTTCACACTTGTCAGTAATCAAATCCAAATGAGAGTAGAAATGATTCACATTTATTTTATCAATTGAGCTAGACAGCAAGTTGTCATTCGGAGCATCTCTGAAGTCACCTCAAATCCATACAAGTTTTCTAGCAGTTTACCTTAGAAGACCACAGAACCCAGGCAGGACAGCATAATGCTGTAATGCAGCAAGGATTCACTGACACTGAGACATCAGAGATGCTCTTCAAAGACCCCAAGGAAAATATAGAACCAGCACCAGACATACATGGCACATTTTATATATTTAGTTCTGAACTGGAATAAAAAAAAATCTGTTGTCCTTGCTCTTACACAGATCCTTTGGCATTGTTACCAGATAGATACTTATTAGTATGAATAAAGTCCCTAGAGGTGTTTGAATTTGTAATATCCATTGCTTCTCATTTGATGTACAGGTAGGTGTTGAATAAGTATATTGTGTTGTTTGAAACATTATGTGGAGAAAAGGAGTTGGTGATGAAAGTACCACATGTGGGTACTAAGTGTTGGTGTAACAGATATGTGCCAATTATCCTTTATATTTTTTTTTCCTTTTCTGTGTTTTGTTCCTTCTTCACACTGATTTTTTTGTTCCATTTTTCTATTGATTTTTAGTTGGCAGGTGTGTTGTCAAGAAAGCAAATTTTCCCTCATCAAGTGAGCTGGAAATACCTTTCCTTTTTCTTCCCTCTCCCAACTACCAGTAATTTCAAACTCAAGGAGACAGGAGTGAGGGGCTGCAACCCTGCACGCTCGCAAGATGGGAAATTCAGCAGGTGCCCAAACTTTGACCATGCAGAAGACGCTATCTGCCAAATCTGAATTGTGGAGTCTGCCAGTATCCTCATCTTTTGCCTTTCAGAGAGGAGCTCAAAAGAAGATGGTAGCAGGTAGCAACTACATCCACAGAAATTATTTTGCATCTTTGAAAGGTATGGGCATGAGGGTCTCCCAAGCAACTACAGTAATCTCTTCACACCTGCCCATTTTACTGGGTTTTGAATGTCAGTTGATGGCATCTGTAGATAAAACTTTACTTTCTCCTTAGATTACTTTCTTTATAGAAGATCTCAGAGTGGTCCACATCAAATTGAATACATGCTCTCACCTCTAACAGACCTCATAAAATCCCTAGTTACTTTCATTTTGGGGTAAAAGACTCTCTATCACAGTGTTGGGGTTTTTTACTGTGTAATCACTCTTTTAGAGAGTTTTAGGGGAAGTGGAAGAATAGATTTACGTGGAGTTGTTTCCAAGTCTGGTTTTGTTTCAGTGTTTTGTAGTGATCAGAAGAGTCTTACTGATAATAAAAAGAATTTGTAATTGAGCCAATACCAAAGAATATCTTCATATACCTCATTCTGAATTAGTAATGTAGAATGTGACTGTCATATATATCAAGAAGGCAAATCTTGCCCGTTTTCCCTTAACCTCCAAAGAATATATTCAATATGAGAGAGTATTACTGCATTGTGTATACCACTGTGTGTTGAAAAACTCATACAGAACTAGTACATTTTTTTAGCATTGTGGTTTGGAGATCATACTTTACAAACAAAGCCCATGATGTTCAAAGTGAATTAGAAGAGTAAATTACACTATCTTATGACAGATAAGGAGCTCCATGGTATACAGCTTTGACATGACTCTGTGTGTTTGAAGTTCAAATGATCATAAGGTATATATTAATCCGTACTATGTCTACCTTCATGCCTGGCATTTGAAATGTCAAGCATGTACTTAATTCTATTGTCATAAGTACAGGCTTTGAATAGCATAAATTTTAAACCCTGGAACAACAACAATAGCCAGTCAGTATATAAAAACAATAATTTTCTGAAGATACAAGATCACTGACGAGTTAAAAAGTATTGATCGATGATAGAGTTTTACATTTAGGATGGTTCCTTCAATATCGGTACTGTTCATTTTGTTCCTGTGCAACCTACTCTAGGCTACCCTGCTTTAGCAGGGGTGTTGGACTAGATGATCTCTAGAGGTCCCTTCCAACCCCTACCATTCTATGATTCTATGATTCTATGATTCTTCCTTCTGCTACTGCAATAACATATTTATTTCTCAAAACAGATAGGCCAATTAAGGAAGATTTAGCCACCACTGGGCAGCAAATCGCAGAGCTGCAGTGATATTTCTGTTGTCATAATATATTGATTTGCTAAGTGCTTGATGTTGTAATGACAAACAGAATTAATACAGACCCTGGTGTAAAGGATCTCAAGGAAGTTCTAAAGGGAGATGAACAGTATATGTCAGACATATGTGAGAAAGATTATATATAGATCTGTATTTTCCTGAAAAGTTTATAAGGACAATAAACAGCTATATGCAACTATACTGCATTCTATTGTGGTACCCTTGACTGTTTCTTGATGCTGTATAAGCTACATGACCTACTTAAGGGAGCTATGTTTGGCAATATACATAGAATTTCTGATCTTCAGAAACGTTTAAAATGAAAGTGAAAGTGAAAATCAGAAAGGTAAACCAGTGTGTAGCTCCTTCAAAATGATGACCTGAAAATTTCTTCAAAGCCATGATAAATGTTTTCTAGTATCAGAATATGTAATTTTTTTATTATGCAATATTTGAAGTATTGGGGTTCTATTTTAAGATAACCAATATTGCAAATAAATAAAAAAGTGAGTAAGTTTTTAAAGACATATTAGCAAACCTTTCAGCTTTCCCCAGACATACCTGTACTGTGAATCTATATTTATTTAATAAAAAATAGTTTCATCATTGAAAGCTATTTTGATCAGCTCTACACAACAATCTGGATGACATCTCCAATATTTTATTTCTTTGATGATGACTTTGGTGATATTTTGAAACTTACAGTGTATTTTAATTTGAAAAGGGATTAAAAAAAAGATTTCTTCAAAACAATGCTTTAGGTCCACCATGATTTAGGTCCTGATTCTTATTAATTTCCATCTTTTCTAATCATGTATGAAATAGCAATTGGTAAGTTAGAAAAACAGCATTTTACACCCGCTTGACTCTAATATTGACCTGACTATCTCTTTGCAAAGAAAAATGTAATGAGGTTGGGAGATACAGGGGACTGGCAATTCTCCTCTTCTATGCTCCTGCATTAAAGACAATGCTATAATTGTATCTGAATTCTTGAGTGTGTTTCTACTAGCCTTTTTCTCTTGCCTGATGTTTGTAATTTTTTGTTCTGTCACTGATCTGATATCTGATCCAGTCTGCTGAAGATGATGAAAGCGTTTTCAAAGATTCTGGCGGATTTTGTTTTTTGTTGCTGTGAAACTTGCGTTGTCATTCACTTGTACATGCGTCACTCTCAGGGATAAAACAGGCAACTTCAGCAACTTCAGAAGCATCAAATATGTATTTAAACAATGAGTATAAATTATAGTATATATTTTGACCCTTTTGAGGTATTAGATATAAATTAAGAAGACACTAAAGTAGCAAAGGAAAGTATCCAGAAGTCAAGAGAACTCCAAAATTAGGTCGTATATGTAAGACTTGCTCTTTTATTCTGTAACTGTAAGTTCTTAAGAACTGAAATTTGGAAGAAGAGACTTTGTAATGCATTAGGAAAAGAAATTGGTTTAGATTTTGCTTGTGTACTTTCTGTACAAATTTATTTTTCTAGGTTCAGCCCATCAGACAAAAAGACAGTAAAATGACTCAGATCATCTTGTTGAGGTCAGCCCATCCGATGAATATTGAGCTCAGGGCATCAAGAGAAACATCTAATCTTAAATTTAGTTTCCTACATCAACTCAAATTATAGCTTCTTCAATGAATGTTGAAGTGAACAGCACTAGAAGCAAAAAAAAGCAAAGTGGGACCAAACATGGGAGAGTTAAAGGTTTTCCCTGCTGTTTGAGATCTGTAAGTATCTGATGAAGTGATTGTTCAGTTTAGTATTTTTCTTCTTTTTCAGGATGCCTGCCCTTCCACAGGAATTTTCAGCTTCTTTGCTTTTCTAGAGAAGTAGATCTCCTCTTTTCTGATATTTAACAAATAATGTTTATGAATACTCATACTAGCTTATTGGACAGCTCAAGGCTCGCTTTTCTAGATTTTATTTGAGAAAGGTAAGACTCACATTGGAAGTGCAGATGCTGTCCCCAGTATCCAGCATGATACTCTCATAGACCTGTTGTGTGACAGAGCTTAAATGCTTGTTAATACACATCTTCTGTGTGTATTAAATAGAGAAAATCTATAGAAAGTATATGAAAGAGGAAGAGACATTGAATAATTTCTGGTTTACAGTAAGCAGTTGGTCAGTGAGTCAACTCATTTAGGTGAGTTGACTAGAGCAGTCTGACTTGGAAAGATGATTCCATTTTCTAATTCCTGTCCTGACCTTCCCTCTTCTAACTATTGGGTTTGATATTTTTCTAAGTTTAACAGAAAAATAAAGTACTGCCATGTGAGTATGAGCATCTCCTACAAAACTACACACATTTAAATAAGTATGAGAATCAGAAAACTTCTCTATTATTCCATGGTCTATCTTGTCAAAGTAGAAAACTTTTTCTGTACTTAACTTTCGTTTTCCATGCTAATTCTCTCCGTATATTTGGAGTTCATCCAGTTTATTTTATGTGTAAACAAATCTTAGTTTATAATGCATAAAGTGTTGGTCTGATACTTTAACAATTGCAGTTCTCAATCTTCTTCCCCCCCGCCTTTCTTCTTTTTAACAGAGTGGGCATGTAGCCTTCAAAAAAAGCACAAAACCAACCCCCAAAACAAAACCAAAGAAACCTAGCTGAACATCCAGGATCCTAGTCATTAATTATGGAAACTTAAGCAGAGCAGTTAAAATGCACCTGTGCCACACGTGTGACCTTGGTATGCTAAGTATTTTTTTAAACAATTGCAAACATAATTCTTCACAAAACAACAGGCATCTGGTACACTCTGAGCAATGGATCATAGAAAATCACCAGATTGAAACAGACTATCTTGTCCATTGTGATACATTTGAAGGTACTCTAAACCTTTTGTTTCTACATGGGCCAGATATGATCTCTAGCGTGTTATGCAAATGAACAACTGCTCTACTCCCTGCTTTTTCTAGGACTTCTGTCAGAAAATTCATTTTCACTGTGGCTTACATAATAATTAGAACAAGCTGAACTATGCATTTAAGAAATGTTGACCTTTTTAATGTTAATGTTTTATTTCCAAGAATCATTCCGTTTTGAAGATGTGGTATCTGTTAGTGATGATATAAACATCATACTTGAACAAACTTCAGCTTATGAGTTTGTCATATACTCTGCAGGCATTTGCGGTTCATTTTAGTCACAGCTTGATTGCTTTTTCTGTGCATAATTGGACTGAAAGTACTTACAGCAATGAGACATGGTACAAGAAAATATCTCTACCTTTAAGACATTGTGGAAGTAGTGTGATACTAGGGGTAGGCAGGTACTCTGGAGACCTTGACCACAGGTAGACCTGTTCAGTTAGGGATCTTAATCAGCTATTACATTGTAAGACCAGTTTGAGAAATTTTCTGGAAAGAAAAGGGATTTCTTCATGCAAAATTATTTTGCTTCTTTCCTTCTCATAAATGTTGATGACTCATTTAAAAATATCAACAATTACATAGAAACATGAAGGTTTTCAATGTATGCCATCTTCTCAGATCTTTGACAACTTCACTGATGTTAAAAGAAAGAAAATGCTATTGGTACCTTCATTCACTTTTGATTCCCTGTGCTTAAATTAGCACAGCAATACTTCCATTCACTCTTCTGAATATTTAGAAGCTAAATAATATCCTTATTAACTCTTTGTATCATCCCATCTTCCTTATGGCTCAATCTTTAGTAAAAGATGTCCCATCAAGGAGTATTAATACAGAATATAGTAAAAATCAAAAAGTTCTGATCCATCTTCAGCTTGCTTTCTTATCCAAGATCAGATGTTGTTAATCACTTTTTCTCCAAATTGCAGAGTAAAATATACGTGTATCTACACATGCTAGCAAAAACATGTATTGTCAAAGTCTGTGTAAATTCTACTCTTATTTTCAAAGTAATCAGCTGAGCTTTAGCTGCAGCAGGCAGTTTTGGGGGGTTTATGTGGAAGTTCATGAAAAAGAGAAAAAAAGATCATATAATGAAATAAAAGTATTAATAAAACATTACCAAATACAGAGTACCAGTCTCATTACACCACACATCCTTCTGGCCTACACATTGTTTGATGTACTGAAAATAGAATGAAGGAATATAAAACAGGAGAGAAAAACAAAATTGAAAAATAGTCTGCAGCTGATGGCAGAGGTAGCTGTGGATGGCAGGAATTTACTTCATTCACCAGTGTCATTGAAGGAAGGAGTAGAAGTGAAACTTTAGTGCAGAGGTAATTGTCAAAGAAAAGAAGACGTTTCCTTTAATGGAGCACTAAAAATCTAGCCTCAAACTCTGAAATCAGTCTTTAATAGAAATGCAGTTAAATATACATTGAAGTCTCACTGAAATAATTTTCAGGCTCTCGTTCTGACATCTTTTCTCTCCCCGTTCCCTGTGTAATTGGGACTACAGCTATGCTGCAGCTTTTGAACTAAAGCCTCCCAAAGAGTCTGGTGACTTCTGCTTCCAAAAGAAAGGGCAAACTATAAAGAATGTCCTCAGATCAAATGGATTTCTTCCCTACTGTATCCTTAGATACTGGCTAGGGCCTTCAATGGCCCTATGGATTTGTCCCAATCTGATAACCAAAAAACTAGTTTCTTCATTAATATTCTCCCCTCTGAATATTTTTTTCTTGTCCTTGGGTCTCACAAAGGTTGCAAAAAATTATATTACTTGATCTTTCACTATTTTCTTTCCATGTCCTTTTTTATGATGCTAATTTCTGCTGTGGTATGTGTATATCAAGATTAGATAACTGTTATCAGCCATGTAATGACAACACAGTTATTTTTTCACATATCGTCTACACTAGTGTGACTCAAGACAGTTTGTTTCTCCTCTCATTTTTTTGGACAATCACAATAATTTCTGTGTCATTTACCCTCTTTCTGATCAGTTACATCTGAAGACTGATATGAAAAGGAAAATGAATATTTTCCCTGTGGATGCTGCTTCTGTATTGTATTTGCTTTAAATCAGATTCAGGATCTGGCAGCCTTATTCTGTATTCTGTCTCAGACTGTAAATGTGGTTAGAATTTATCTAATTGAAAATTAAGTTAATGATAGACCCCTAAATTCTATCATATTTCATTGAATGCTGAAATAATTTACTGTTGCTAATATAGACCATAAAAAAAAATCCTCCATAGTCACCAATCCTGGCCAGAAATTTATTCAGGTTATCATCTTCACTTGTTCATTAGTTGATTAATGTGGTCTAGTTTGGTATGATTAAGGAATGTAAAATGGCTGAGTTGGTTGAGCCATATGAAGTCTTTGTCATTTTAATTTCTTCAACCTATTTCAAATTCCAGAGCATTCTCATGCTGAATGTCTTTTGTTTGTTCAGATATCATTCCCTGAACAAAACTTCTTCTGCACAGTCACTCAATAAAGGTATAATGCAGAGGCTGAAAGTCATAAAAGCTTTCTGCAATTCTTGTTTACCAGGCACAGAAAAAATAACCCATTGGATGTGCACTCAAACCACTCAGTATTTGTTTCCTTGTCTTCTTCCATCTGTACCACCCCATGCTCATATTCCATTGTATTTGTGAAGAAGCAATGTGCTTTAAAAGCATGCCAGAGATTGATGTGCAAATATACAGCATGAACATTTGCATGTTACTTCCTAGGATACTTCTTATGTTTTTCTATCATTTTATAGAAATGAAGTGGTCTGAGCCTTTGAGACATAAAATACCAGTGTGTAAAATAGATTTTAATGACCTTTAATAACATCAAGAAAACAAAGCAAACTCTGAGAGGATAAAAAAAGTCTACTCAGGCAACCTTCAGAAAGTTATGATTTGCAGCCTCAGAGCACATTCATGCCTTTTGTCATCAAAGATTTTTTTTCAGTTGAAGGAAATTATAGTTCACACTATGTATTGTTTTTCTCTTTGCAAGAACAAAGCTTTCCACAGCAGTCACTGTGGTGGATTATCTGGTGGGATCTTTGTCATATTCACAGATCTTGAAGTGTTTGCAGGTATCTCTGGGTTCACAGAGAATGTATATTTATCTCACTAATGAGCTGTCAACACTTTCTGTTCCTGTAATAAATATTTGGGTGTTCATCTTTGCAGCTTGTCCCAAAGTACAGCTTAACCAACAGATACATACTCAAGGTTCTGTATCAGATGTATTGCTCCATGTTTCATACACTACTGGTAGCAGATCAATTAACAAGTGATTACCTGTTTTACATGGTTCTTTTTTTGATCATTAATTTTTAGAGGAATATTTTGGGAAAGTAATATCTCTTTCCATTTGATACTGCTACAAAACTAGTCAATTAGCATGCAAATTGCTTGTTAGAACAAATTTGATTTTATCTCTCTGGAATTCTATTAGAGTCGCTAGTTATTGTTTTTCACTCTTACTAGTTGATCTCTACATAGCTCCAAATAGGTTGTACTGTGCACAACAAATTGCTTGAAAATGTGTGATCCTACAGTGAAATAGTATATTTTAAGTTTAGTATTTTCATATATGTTAAATATCCTTTATTTAGAACATGAAGGAAAACATCAGAAACTTGGCTTCACAAATGCAATCTCCATATCTATGAGTGAGTTTCAATAAATAGCTAGATTTCAGAATCTAAATGGGACCATGGCCTGGCATTGTGATCTCCTTGTTTTCGCAAGGTTCATCTGGATATATTGATGATCTTATTTCTTTTTTCAGTTGTTGTTATCTGAGTTTGTTTCCCTTCATTATGAAGTCAAGAGAGTGATAGATGAGTCTGAGTGATTCCATTTTGGATAGGTGGTTTGAATAACTCTCATAAATATTATTATAATAGACTAGGTGATCAACATGCTTTAGAAATCAGGGTATTTTTAAACACATAATTTTGGGCCACCAAAAAGTAGACTTTCACCTTTAACAGTATATAATTAAAGGGACATGAGACCCCCTACCTTCCTACCATTTGGTAAAATCTAACATACTTAGACAGACCATACACATTTCCTTCCCAGCATTTTCTTAAAAATCCAGAATAATTATTATTCTGCTATCCCTGCAAAGCAATATAACTTACATAGTAATTAGAATATTTTCTGCTAATATTTGATCTAAATCATAGTCACGCAAATTAAACTATTTCTTCTTGCCCTAAACCTGACACACATGGTGAACAGTACCTTGCTGTCCACTGTGCACATTTGTTTCTTTTTCAAAGACTAATCATATTGTCTTTCATTTTCAATGCTAAACAAATTCAGTTGGTTCAAAATTTCCTCATGTATTATGCCTTGTAAAACCCTGTCAATCTTGTTGTTATTCCTGGATTCTCTTCAATACATCCACTAGTTACTAGTTAACATATATATTTTTTTAATGCTGTCATGATCTGGACCGGAATGAAAAGGAACTGATCTGGAACACACTCAGAACTGTCAGGACCCGCTACTCTCCATGGTGCTGAAAAGCATCACATGACAGAATAATTTATAAGTAACCATCTACCACAGAACAGCAGTAAGTTTTGAAAATTTAAAATTCAGAGATAGTAGTAGTTCCTATAGATACTCTGACTGTGATATATTGCAACACAGGCACCTGGTTTGAAACAGTTATTGGTCGGGTACGAATTAATTCTCTCTCAGAAACTCACCATTTTGTATTGCTTTACCATAAATTGCTCACCACCCAAAGGGACATTTTGTTCTTGTAGGTTTTGCAATGTGTGTTGCCTACTAAGCTAGAATTTCGATTAGTATGAGATGCCATTTATGGCAAGAAAAAAAACAAGTAAAAATTTTAAGTCCAATCAGAGTCATGGATTTTATTAAAATAACTGCTTCTGCTTCTTCTTACCAGAGAATAAAATTAGATTCGAATTTAATTTTTTTTAAAAAAAAAAGACTTTGAATTGAAGATTTGTCCCAAAAATCTAAGGACCTGATTTTATTCCATATCAGATTCTATGATAGTGAAATATCAGATAGTGAAACTGAGTACTTCAGTTTATTTCTGTGTCTCTTATGCTGGATAAATGGATAAAAGGGTATTTGTTAACATACCTAACGAGTTCAGACTTAAAACTTTCCATTAGAGGTAAAATTGATTTAAATGTATTGTTATTATTTGCTTTATGATTATGAGTATGATAAATCAATCACTGTTTTCAATGCTTTTCAGTTCAGATCCGATGTAAATGAATTAAATTTCCAAGTTGCACATATTGCTTGTACTTTAAGAAGTGATCTGTTGTGATAAGTTATTGAGTGAAGAGCAGAAAATATACATGGTTTCCAAATTCTGTTTAGAATTCAATATTTAGATAATCACCTTTTATTAAAATACCAATGAAAACATCACTATAAAGTGAAAATTGTTCGCTAGTAACTTATAGCTGTAAAACACCAATTTAATCATTTTCATTTTCAGCAATATATCTTAAATGATGGGCCTCTGATAAAAACATAGCTTAAGCAAAGCTTCCAAAATACTTTGTCTTGACAAGTGGTATGGTGCATAAAATTAATAGCAGTGACATTACAAAGTAGAAAATCACCACTTTAAAATGCAAAATGACTCCAAACTATTGTGCAAGATAATGAGACCGGAACATTTAGGAACACAACAATATAAATACCCCTTACAAATTATGACAGTTAGACCTATTTTGAAAGTAAAAGATTTCTGTTGACTTCTGTAGGACCAAAATGTAATTGAATTTGTCTTGAAATAAGTTAAGTTAGTCTGCATTATGTGGGTCCTTTTTAGATTTGCTGATTAAATGCCCATTTTGTTGTTAGAAGAGAGAAGCTTGTATATAGTTGTAAACTGCAAATTAAATATATACCAAATTAGATAATGTCATAATTGTGCATTAGGTGATCTTAAGGACACACATTAAATATTTCGCTTTGAAATGTAACTACCTGTATTGCTGAGATTTGGAAATTATACATCTGTCTTTCAAGACTAATGAGTTTCTATTAGCTTTTGTTTTGATTATTAAACAGGCCACCTTGCATTCTTAACTTGTTACTTTGGCTCTATGGGGACTAAAACATTTAAAGTATCATGAAGGCACTGGGAAAAAACTCAGTAGTTTAAATAGGGGCTTAAAAGATATCTGGAGAGGAAAAAAGTATACCTGTTGGGGGCGGGAGCGGAGGAAGAAAGAGAGAATTACAATAGAGCAGTTTTCTGGTCTCTGACCATTGCAAATTTTCCCATGCATTAATATAAATCACGGAGAAAGGAAGAAAGAAAAACTACAACTAAAGAAAAATCCCCATTATACCACATGCACATCTTTGCTATTTTACTTTTTCAAAGCAGGCTTAGAAAGAACAAAGGGCTTAGAACTGTTCAATGATATTATGCCAGGGAAGTACTGTACTTGGGGTTCCATTTTGCCACCTCAAAGAGGATTTAATTCAGCTGTCAGAGAGTGCTTTTTAGTCTGTAGAGAGGGTATGAACAGGGAGAATTCTGCTTGTTCTTTAAAAATAGTCCAAAACATTCCAGTCTTTGTGAAAAATTCTTGAAGCTTAAATAGGAAATAAATTCAAAGTCAAATTCCCTATTAAGTTAACCATGATACTTGTTTCTTATTCCTCAGAGAACAGTATATCACTGTTCTACTGAGGCTAAAAATAAGCTTAACATAAAAATGGGTGCTCACTCTATAGAAGATTTTTTATTTTACCTGAAAGTCAAAAAGGTCTTAAATTTATACCAGGTCACGTATTATTCTAATTTAATTTTTTTTTTACCAATGCTATTATTTTTTTGATCTAGCTTAGGCTGAGGTTACCTCCTTGAGCTGTGACAGACGAGTACAATATGAATTGGACTGACCTGATAATGCTTACTTCTTTAGAACTGTGAGGTCATTATCTAAAATTAACACTTAAGCAGACATTTTTGTCTCTCATTTAATACAGAGGCATGAGATGCACTTGGCACAAGACTTAGGACCATTGGTTTTATAAAATGGCAATTTTTATGTTTTTAAATCTCATTGCTTTTATATTTAGCAAGTCAGGAACTGTTCACGTTTCACTCCATAAATACATTTTGTACTTGCATTGAATATTCTATGGCAAAGCTTATACAGTAGCAGAAGGACTCATCAACATGCACCTATTTACTTCCCTCATGATAAAATAATAAAAATCTCACACTTACTGAGATGATAATACTACCTGTAATGGAAGAGACACATTCTCATAAATAAGTACAGCCCTTTAGAAACACAGATGTTCACGTGTCTTCAGGCGGAATGTACTTCCCAGTAGAGAAATCTGGTGTGTATTGGATACTGAGAGGTCTGAATGAGTTCTGACCAATCCCGCTGAGAACTGCGGAGGTTCCTCAGTTCTCAGTGTCTGCTCCTGTACTGATGAAACAACCTCTTCTGAAGGAAATGTACCTGCCAACACCAACTCTATGTGTCACCTTACTTTGGGCACTAGAGAAATGACCCCCTGCTGGTACACAATTTGGAGCCTGCTAAGCAAGTTAACAATTATCAGGCAGTGCTTTGGGTTCTCATCTTTTCATGCCTCCTCTGTCACAAAGATCTGCCTTGGAAAGATCTGAGTTTATAGATCTGAGTTGTAAAAGAGCGTAGTCATTTAAGACAAACATGGCTTTTATTCCATTTGTTTCTTCTTCTTCCCCACTCCCCCTTTTTGGCTTATGTCTGTGAAACTAGTATCTGTAGACTTCAGATTAATGAAATACAAACAATGCATTTTCTACGCACAGTTTTCTGTATTATGTACGCTTCTACTATTACTGTTGACGATGACACCATATGAGGGTAAGCTTACTCTGAAATCTTGCTCTCCGTTAACATAAAGTTTGAGCAACTATTAACTTGCCATATTACCAAGAATGACTATTGTACAAGGAAGAGTAATAGTGAACTTTGTTACACTGTAAGTTTTACTTGGGTTTTTTGGCATTAAATATTTTCCTTATTTGTTCTGTTTCTCTGTATTTTTTTGAATGCGTTTCAATTGAAAAATTGTCACATAAAACACAGACTTTCTCTTTCCCATATAGGAACTAGAAGCAGGCATCAAGACCATGAGTAGTGACAAGGTAGGCGCCCATGTGGTAAGCAGTAGTGCGTTTATATCTTGGACTCATTTTCAATGAACATGCTAAACAAGGTTCTTCACTGGTGTAAATGGATTGCATTTCCCACTGATGCTGAAAGAAACCAATTCACCTGAGGACCCAGGGTCAAAATTATTGGAAATCCTGTAGGGGAAAAAATTAGGATGTGATCCAGCACTTTCTTCACAATACAAGGATAACTCTAATTTTAGGAATTCTTACTGTGCAACATTGGACTTGGAAATGTCAACATGCTTTCTATCGTGTTTATGTGCAGGTTTAAAAACTGATAATTTACTCTTCCTATTAGAGGATACACACACATACATATATATAATATATGTACACACATTATTTCAAGTCCAGCTGTAATCCTAGGCTTGAAATAATATTGGGGTAAGGCTTTTATGTAATAATATTCAAAGTTCATACATTATTCCACTAAGTTTACACTGGCTTAACTGAGGAATCTAAGTCTCGGTCTCGTAATGTTGATGTAAACCAGAATAGCTCCTCCGATTTACACCTAATAAGAGTCTGGTTCTATATCTCATTGTTGAATTTGTTGAGGGTTTTTTTCCCTCCCAAAAGACAAAATTCTTGTTTGTTTAGAGGGGTTTTTTAACCTTTTGGCTGAGAGATACATTTCTGTTTATCAGCCACCTGCATGCCCTCAATATATTCTGAGGCAAAAATCTAGGAATAAGAAAGTCCAATTTTAAATTCAATCAGTTCCCAAGTTGTTTGATGCAATGGTTTCCATTTCAACAGCTGCCTCTGTCTACTTCACCCACATGAAGGAACCAACTTCCTCTGGAGATCTGAAAATGTACGTTTGGCAGCTAAAATTCAATTTAAGTCTGGCCAGGTACAAGATTATTGGCACTCGTCCCAAGTCTTGCGATTGACTTTTAACTCCCTCAGAGCTTTCCTTGTGTGTCTAATAGAGCTGTGTGCTGTGTGACAACTTCAGTGAAGTCCAACTGCTGCCTTTTTTTGCTCTGTGCAGTAAAATATTTTGAGCTCATAAATCAGTAGCTTTGCATTTGAGCAGCATTTGTAAGGAGTCTTAACATTAGTTACTCTTACAGAAAATAATAAGTGATATACGCTGTTTAAACAATTATCAACCGCTTTCTGAAACTACACTGGAGAATACTGGTCATTTTTTAATTGTACCTCTATGCTTCATGATCACTAATGTCCAACTTTTTTGTCTTTAAAAATCCTTCCCTTCCTTATGAAACAATTAGCAGTACTTCCATTCACTCTGATAATTGCTTTCATATCTAAGCCTTCAAAATGATTCATGGGAATGAGAGGTTAAAAAGTTTATCCCTTAGCAGAGGAAAAGAGTAGAGG
Organism: Steatornis caripensis; assembly: GCA_013398225.1. NCBI lineage: Eukaryota > Metazoa > Chordata > Aves > Caprimulgiformes > Steatornithidae > Steatornis > Steatornis caripensis. Next base: position 253,430 of record VZSC01012169.1, on the reverse strand, counting down.
GATTCTTTCTGTCCTTAAAGTGCTGTTCTAACAGGTAACGAGGAGATCTGATATTTGTGGACATGGGGCCTTTCCCCATGTTAAGGCTCAGCTTCTTTTTTTTTTTTTTTTTTGCCATTCAGCAGAAGAAACAGCAAATCAAATCAGATTATGAGCAAAACACTGACCTTCAAAAATTCAAACTGAAAACACCATAGTGTAAACAGAATTTTTATATCTTTATTCCCTTGTCCTTCATCCTGCACAGAAGCGTCCAAAATAACAATGTTGTTGTAGCTCTGGGCACTAGAAAGCAAGCAGTCATGAACTAAAGGCATATGCTAACTTGACTGGTAAGCAAAGGGGTTGGTTTGTGTATCATCTGTGACAGTATCATTCTAGATTAAAGGGGAAAAAATTGCATACTATAAATCTTTAATGCTACTAACACGTGGTGTTTAGTTCTTCCTTTCCCAGTAGACTGTCAGCTAGCCACAGGTAAAGGAAGCAGTCTAAGCTCACAAAGATATTTAAGCTGCACAAACCTATCTGTCTAGAGAGCTACTCCCTACATCCACCAGTATTCTGCAATGTAGAACAAGAAGGGAGTAAAGAACAGGTGAAAGTTACTACCAGTAATTATTTATCAAAGCCCTTCCCCTTTTCTCATCTGTGACCTACAGCTTGAGAGCTGCCAGTTTTGAAGGTGGGAGAGAGGGCAAGTCTACTTTCCTAGGTGATGTTCACAGGTCTTTGCCTCTTTACTTCCCACAGCATGGTGGTATTACTCTGGTGTTCTGAGGAGTTTCATCAGATGAAAGAAAAGAGGGAACTTTGAGTAACTGAATTCCAGATTACTTGTTTTTCAAGAAAACAGTGGGCACAAATGTATCAAATCTGAGTCTCCGGTAATAATGGAAATGAAATAAATTTCTCAGGTTATTTTTCACCATGAAATTGAGGCCAAAGATTGAGGCCTTGGTTTTAAGATCAAGCATGACTGAGTCAGTTTGAATGAAACACAAGCATCAGGAGTTTGTACTGTGGTTCACTTTATCCATGTTTTTGACTGAAATACCAACAGAATCTGTTTCACTGTTTCTTTCTTAACATTACGAAATAATAAACTTTCTTAATTCTGCAAGAGTCTCTCTAGGGTAGTTTAGTACAGGTGTTATGGGCTGGAAAGAGTAAAATCTAAATATTTGGCTATCTATGACTCATTTTCAATGGGTTTGAGAGAGTTCAGGTCAGAGTTAGAATGGATCTGAACTTGTGGTCTCTTGTTTAGACAAAACAACCACATTTTCTGAAGTTTAAAAATCTTTCCTCACAGAAGTAAATGGGAGCAGAAATAGTGGCTTATTTGGTTTTGATCAGGAGATGTGAAAAGGAACAGAGATCAATTAGTTACACCATTAAGCTGTTGAGAACTGGGAAAGTAGATTTTATTGTCAGAGGAGCTATGGTGTAACTGAAACAAAGCTTAAGGATCTAGAAGAACTGGGTGCTGAGGAGCAATAAACTGTTAAGAAAAAAAGAGAGATGGAGATAGAGAGGAGCTATATAAGCTTTAACTGTTCAAGCGAACTTTCTTCTCTTGTATTGCTTGAGGTTAATTTCTCATTACTCAGGATTCAGCAAACCTTTTGTGCAATGCTTCACCACAGTGTTTTCATTCACACTTTCTGTGATACAAAAAAAATTATACTGGCATTTTATAACATCAGAAATATTTTTCTCTTGTCTTAGGCTTTTCTATGTCATAAGCATTACAAACAAACTTCACATTAAGAAAATGGCAATGACCAGCCAAGGTTGTGACTGATAAAAGCTAGATTTAATTGAGTTCATTTGCTAAAGTTATCCCTCAAGATAACTGAGATACTGCACCGTGAGCGGTGGGCCATATCTATTGCATTAATTTGGAAATGAAATGCTGTTTGTATCACAGTTGCTTTTAGATAATGTGTGCAATTGTCTATGAAGACCAACTAGATAATTCCTGTGAGTGACTCTTTTTGTACTTTCATTCAAATAAGTACTGTAAAAAGCCTTAAAGATTGTTTACTCCAGCCATTCATCAATATTTTACTGTATATAACAAAGAAAATATTGGTCCAGTAATTTCTACAGATAGATTATTTTTCCAAATAAAACAATCTCATAGTAGTGTTAAATGGTATATTGATGAAGGTAGTCAGGAATTTATGTATGTAGGTTCTATTTGCAATAATGCAAGTTAGGTAAATCATCATTGTTGATTTGAGAAAGGTATGTGTGTTGGTTGAGTCTAGTCCTAGACTTCAGGAGACTAACAGGAGTAATGATAAATTATTTAACCAAAATAGTAATTATATAAGTAGGAAATTAGAAAGTATTTGAAACCATATAGTCATCATCTGTTGACAAAACAGGTTGTGAGATGTCATGTACTTGATAGTTTTAATAGCAAGTTGACTTACTGGGATATTAGTGACAAACTTCCATTGATTGAAGAATCTTGTTTGGAGGTATAAAAGGAGATTTTGCACGTTCCAGGTAGAAACGTGATTGAAGAAATGAGCACAACTGTATGTTTCATGAGACGGATAAAAGGCAAGTAGGTGGCTTCATAGATTAGTACCTTTAACTGCCAGAATTTGTATCACAGTAATCTCCAAAGACCCATCTCAAGACAGAAACGTGCAGGTAAAAAGAGGTGAAGAACCATTCCCCAGGCAGAAGAATAGGGACAAGGGATAGGATTAATTTCGTCCAGGTTTCAGTGACCTATTTGCTGGGCCTCAATTCCACTTATAAACTTAAATTTCTGTGAAACTCTATTGTTTTGCATAGTGAGTGTATGTGTATGTTTGTCCTCAAATGAGAAACTGGATATATGTGGTATACCATGTGTCATGTGTCTAGCATTTTTCTGCTTAGATAAAAATTACCAAATGCTTTATTTACAACAATTTCTAATAGTGTTTGTAATTTCATTGCTCATAAGTTCTTAACTGTGGCACTGTACAGTACAGCATGGTGAAATTTATTCATAAATGTGGCTTCAGTTTCCCTGTGATTATCATAGTCTTCAAAAGCAGACTTCAAATTGTTCTAAAACATCAGCAGTAAATATTGTACTATTGAACTCAACTCACTGTGATTAAAGAGATTACTATCATTGAGTAGAATTGTTCTCTCTCTTAAACTTTGAGTTTCACCAAAAATAACGAGAAGCCCTTGATCTCTTTTGCCCAATGATATAACCTGAGGGAATAAACAGAGGTAACTTTGTACGTTGAGAATGAGGAATTCTCAACAGATTGTATTCTCAACAAAGTGTATTACTTTAAACTGAAATTAATCTAGTGTTTGTGGTTGGATAGCTTTTTAAAATTTGCGTATACCTAATTGCAACAGTGCCTGTAAATCCCATTAAAATCTTGTAGTCTCAGTGTTACCTCCCGAGATGTTGTGTCTGGCAGTTTGCTTGAGTTGCCTACAGAGTGACAAAACAGAAATATAATTTGCAAGAAAATAGAAAGACTGTGGCACAGGTTATCAGAGGCAATGTCTTTCATGTCACCTGAAGGTTTTTTCATTGTGCAAAACGTTACCTGAAATAACATTTTTTGCTGCACTGAGTTTCCAAAGAATGTTCTTTTTTACTGAGGCTAAACTTATTTTGCACTCTAGTGAAGTATAATGGCTTGCAATTTTTCTTTGCTTGCCATGTCTATAGGGTATCCTGTCTCAGTGAATCCTATGGAAGCTTACCAATCAGTATGTGTCCCTTCAGAAGATTACTTGCATGAATATTTGGGGAAGCTATTCTGTAAAGATCCATCATATTGTTACTTTTTAAAATTCTCCTTTGTAAATAAACTTATGGGCCCCAGAGGAAGGAAGAAAAGCAAGCTCAATTACCTTCTAGAATGAATTTTCACTAAATGTCGGGCTGAAGGAAATGATAGTCAATAACAGAAAAGACTTTTTTTCTTATAAACTCATCTCAGCAGAATTTAATATGATTTTTAACAGGTTAAGCATTTATGCTTGCATTCTGCATTTGGGTACTTAAACTTCTGTGCAGTGCGTCTTCTTTACATATATTGCCTTCCCTGCCTAATAGTGATGCAAACTACAATTTCAGGGTTTGGACTTTTATGTACTTTTCATTTGTCTCCTAAACCACTCTGTTCTGACAGCTCCGGTGCACAATCATTCAAAAAGTTTTCTTATCCAGTTCTCAGCTATCCATAGATACAACACATTTAGTCGTCTCCATCATTCTTTGCTCAGTCCCATAGAAGCTGCTGTCACTGCAACATTTTGCTTTCTTCTATCAAGCCAGGCATGAAACTTCCAGTGGAGCGAATGTGAATGCTAAGGCAGCTGCATGGGTCAGTAGGCAGATGGAGGAGGGGAGGGTTTGGAAAAGCTAAACAGTTTGCATCCTTCTCTAAAAGACAGCAAACCACAGGGCAGGGATCTGCAATCTGATGATTTGACAGTGCAATGCCCTTTAGTTGTCTGACTGGATTTACAAGTTCTGTTTAGTTGACAGATATTTTGACTAATACCCTTCTCTAGTTGTTTTCCTTTTGACTATCAGAGCTTCTGTTTAAAAATTTAAACAAGCTCTTGTTGTACAGCAAAATAAACAGATTTCTCTTACAGATAAGAGAAAGTCTCTGTGATTCTTTTTTTCTGTGAATACACCAAGGAATACAAAATATTGACCTAAACAAATACAGTTTACTGAGAGTGCCAGTAAACAATCTGGGAAGTAAATCAGAGGATGTAGATTTATTTTGTGTGGAAATTGATCTTCCAAGCTACAGCACACAGACTAATATTTTTTTTTCCCCCCTCTATGTATTTTTTTGTAATTAGTCATTCTCCTGACTAACACTCGAATCATTAGCTTTTAAAGAACCTAAATGAAATAAAGCCAAGTGAGAAGTGTGGAAACAAAAAGGAATTTGCACTAAGTGACATTTTAGTGATTAAATATTTTTGAGTTTCCGAGGTAACATGGTTTTAAACGTACTGCTTCTAAAAGCTATGTGAGAATTAACAGGTAACTGTTTAAAATACATAGAATCAATGATCCTGGAACAGAGATGGACAGTTGTTTGTATTGTTAATGACTATAATCAAGGGAAAGAAAAAGAACTCTTGCTGGGATCACAGATTGACTGTTCACTGAATTATACCCTGAAATCATGTGCAAAAATAATTCAGTTTCACTGGCCCAAGGTCTCCACTTGAAGCTTTTAAGAATGGACTAGCAGCGGTCTGTGTATTACCAGAAGTGGCCAAGGTTGAAGCACTGAAAGGACAGACTTTTTTTTATTTTTTTTTTTTTTCCCCTGTTTCTAGTGTATGTGTTGGGTATCCCAAGCTATCTGGGGAAGCATGACTATGAATATCTGAAGGTCCAAAACACTGAACAGCAGGAAGCGTGTAGAATGAACCAAAGACGGATAAGATGAAACCAAATAAACAACATGTTAGACTGGCTGTCAAGAAGGAAACAAAACAGCAACTTTATTACATTTTGGATGTCCTACATTCAGTCAGCGATCAAAAGGTTTCACCAGGTACGCCTGTGTTAGCACTAGAGGTTTTGAAGTTCACCTCCTTACTATCCTTCCTTACTGTGCATTGGTTTTCATCATGGATCAGCCTCATGGCGTGCAAGTAAGATTCCTTTGGGGTTAAGCTAAACCAGAAACCACATTTCAGGAATATGCCTATTTGCTCCAACCAGTAATGCGCACTAGGCTTCAAACTGCAGTTAGTCTGACTGCAGTAAAAATCCCCTATGCATGTTATGAATGTATTTCAGGTCTTCAACAACGTTTTTGCTCAACAGACCAGTTCCAATTTGGCCAGACATTTCCATGGAGCATTGGACTATCTTTCAGTAGCAGAGAAAGGGCAGGATGACTTAGTCATTCTCATGTCTAATTTCTGTGATTATGTGAAGCATTCTCTGAATTCATTTAAAGCTTAGTGCAATACAGAGGCTTCAAGGATTTAGGCTTTTGACAGGAGTCACTCGGGTTAAAGATGAGAGAGAGTGAGAGGGTTTGATTGCCAAAACTTTCTCGGTATCCTTGTTTAATCTCTACTGCTGAATTTGTATATTCCTGAAGATAATGTTAAGCAAAACACTGATTAAATGTGCTAAATATGCACAGTGTAAAACACTGATTTTGCTAAACCTGCCTGGCTTGTATAATCCCAAATTCTCAGCAGTGCAACTGTGCACAACAGAAGCCGGTAATAATTAATGCCTGAAATCCCCCCTAACTATGCTGCTGCCCTGGGAAATCCAAAGCAACTGCACGTGCACTTTCAGAAGCTGAGCACACAGTCCTCCAGTGTGCACAGGAAAGTGAGTGGAAACAGAATGACTGGCACTAGGAGCTGCTGGGATTGCTCAGCTTCAAGACCTCCTAAAATGGCATTTGAACAATAGCTACTGATCACTTTCCAGAGCAGCAGCTGTAGACGCTGCAGCTTCATAAATGCATTTCAGAGTTTTGTGTGTGTTTGTGTACTGCTGCACTGGAAAGATACTTCACTGGTTAATAAATGAATTGATAACCCAAGGTCAATCTGTATGGGAAAAATATTTATGTTACTATTCATAGGAAACCACAGACAGCAGTGTGAGCAAGCAAGGCTGAAGTACAGCTGTAAAAAGCAAATTGTTTGTGTGTCTAGATTTCAGTCACAGGAGAATACTACTGGCATCTGATGGTCATCTGGGCCCTTGGACCAGGAGGGATTTAGCAGATTTAGCAAGCCTGATTAGTGAAACACGGTACAGATGCTGAAACCCTTAACTAAAAATAACTTTAACCCTTTGCATTTTTACAATGTGTTTTTTACCAGTCATGAAAGAACCTGAATGATATCTCAGCAGCTGCCACTCTGCAGCAGAGGCACACAATGACCAACAAAATTTCAGTATTGACAAAATGATTTAGTGTCAAAAATCTGTGTCCTGTGGACCTCTGGACCTGTGTCCAAAAATCTTCCATATCTATACCTATAACCCTGCCTATCCGTATCTATCTATAATCCATTCATATATTACTGTTTTAGATAATAGCATACTGAACAAAGTTCACTTTCAGCTGTGAATGCATGCTAAAATTGATATAAACCTGCAAAATTCACTATACTTTTGAGAGGAGCTGTCTGATCAAATGACAGATTACAATTGAAATCAAAACCTAATTACTAGGCTTTCATTTTCCATTAAATATGTACTATTGGTGGCAGATATCCCATTTAGAAGATAAGTCAAGGGCATAAGCTGGGTCTTTTCTCTGTGTAATTACTGCTCTGCATATCAGTTGTTGAACAGAGTTGGTCACAAGAAAGCCTCCAAGTCATGAAGCTTCTTCCTCCTTCATACAGCAGCTCTAAGCACAATGTATTCAAAGTGCATATACTTTCAGGTTCTCTGGGCAATAGTATTGTTAGGCGCGCAGGATCTAAATGCCTTAATCTGTCATATTCCTCTGTTCTGTGCAGCAGCACTTGGCAGAAATAAATAAGAATCAAAGCAAAGTAGGTCTAGTAAAAGAAATCTGCGCAATATATGTCTGTTAAAAACCGTATTCCGTTATTTACTAATATGCCTGTGAGTGTAAGTGCTCGTCATTTCCATTATATTGAAAAATACATTGAGGAATAAAGAATGGAAATAGTTTGGTCATGATTATAAAATGCAATTCACAGCTTTAGATAAGAAAATAACAAAGATTTCTGGTCCCTTGATTGTGATCCAGTTATTATCACGTACTATTGCACACAAAAAGCAGTACAGCAGAGTTGTAATTCTATTCATAGAATAAAATTGTGGCTAAATTATCCCAGCTACCATATTTTAAAGAATACAATACTATCTAATTATGTGCATTTGATATGTAAGAGCTGTTATCATTAATTGCATGAGTTAGCTGTTCAGTTTTCCATCAGAAAAGANGAGTTGTAATTCTATTCATAGAATAAAATTGTGGCTAAATTATCCCAGCTACCATATTTTAAAGAATACAATACTATCTAATTATGTGCATTTGATATGTAAGAGTTGTTATCATTAATTGCATGAGTTAGCTGTTCAGTTTTCCATCAGAAAAGATAGAACAGGTGTGGGGAATGTTGATATTTCACTTAAGTGTTTAATAATTTATATGTTGTTAATTATTTTGCCTCATATTGGCACATGTTACAACAACACATAAGTAAACCATCTGCTAATGGTATAAAGGACTTGAAAATGTATTACTCTAAAAGATTGTGATTATTCTTGCTTAGAGTCTTTATCTGTGTGTTCATGCACTGTTCCAGCAAGGACCAGTCTTTGGATGTGTTCTTGCTCAGGACCTCTTGAATGAAGTGACAGGGAGGACGAAAGGAACTAGAAGAAGATCTTACTTGCACACACAAAAATGGTAAACGGGAAGAGAAATAGAAAGCTATTGATTTGATTCTGGTTTATGGATTGTTCTAGCCTGTTGGAGGAGGGGCCTAGGTATTAACATAACTAATGCAGTGAGCTTTAAATTAAGTACCAGTAGTGACAAGCACATGTGTTCTGGGTTTAACAGGGTCAATGAGATTTTATGTACTCTGCAAATGATGTTTTCTGGTTGCTGATTGTAGGCTTTTTTGTAATAGCATGGTCTGTGTTTAAGTGGTAGACTCTCATATTTTAAGCAATTGATGTTGTCATCAAAATTTGTCAAGGGCAATAGAAACATTCTCCTCCTCACTGGAACCTTTTCTTAATAACTTCAACAAAATTGGCAAAAGAAGACTGGTGACAATGCTGAAACAGATATTTGAGCAGATCTGAGCTGGAGTGTAAATCCTTCTGTAGAAATTTTCTTCCTCACATAGATCAAAAAGAATGTTGCAGTGCTAAACGGGCGTGTTTGTGTAGGGGTGCAAGTGTGAATGTGGCCGCAAGGTCTGGAAGCAAATTTCCAGGATTTACATTCTTCCCCATGATGACATCAGAAATGAACTTGTCATTCAGCTTCAGTTAAAGTTGACAAGAATATTTGCATTCAATAGAGAGGTCACAGAAGCCATTAATCTATTCTATGAAGAACATTTGTTTAGCTAGACAAGTAGGTGCTCTTGCTGACAAGGCAAACAAAAATCTCATTTTAATACCAAAAGTACAAGCCAAGTAACCCAACCTCAACTTGCAGCTGCAAGAGGAGAGAGACATGTTTTTTCATGTCTCAGGCTGCAGAACGTAAGCCTCCTAGCTAAAGATCCAGTAGGAGGTCACTGGGAGACCCAAATATTGCAATTTTCTAGTAATTTATAGTATCTTTAACAACAACAAAAAAGATCTTAAAATATGCTTGTTGGTATAATTGTTTCTTGATGAATTGAGTAGCTAAATCTAAGAATTCAGAAATCTCATACATTTATCTTTACCATGCCAAATTTTTAATGACCCAAAATATAGTTTCAAATATGGCTTATTAACTGGCCACCATAAATAATACTAGAATTTTGTAAACTGTTCTGTTTATTTATTTATATATAAATATATAGTTTTCTCTACTATTTAAATAGTTACACCTCTTCAGGCTCTGCTGGGAGTGGTGCAAGAGGGGTGAAAGCTATCATATGGAATTTAAGCATACATTGTGCAAAATGTGCAAACATACATTGTGTAAACATACATTGTGTAATACTGAATAACACACTAGGATCTAGTAGTTTTGTTAAAAATCTTCTTTGAGATAAGACCATCCACTCTTAGAATCTGCTGATTAGTCATGTATATATGGGAAGTAAAGATTAACCTAGATTAATAATATGACAGTGAGAAACAAGATCTCTCCATCTGAAACAATATATGTCTGTCTCAAGACAAAAACCACAGAATGAATGATTGTCTAGTGTGTTAACAGTCCGTAAAGGCTGCCTAGTGTTGCCAAATTTGAAGTGAAACTAGGGGAAAAGTAATTCCGGCAGGAGGAGGTCACAACCACTGACTCAAATACCACTCACTCAAGAAACCCTCTAACTCAAAAGACCAAGGAAACAGAAATCTTAAAAACTACNACCACTGACTCAAATACCACTCACTCAAGAAACCCTCCAACTCAAAAGACCAAGGAAACAGAAATCTTAAAAACTACAGAGAATATACGCATTAGTGTGGTAGGCAAATAACTTTTGAACAATCACTGTAAATATATATAATAATAAAATTAATATGTTATTATTTTGTGTATAAATATGCAAAGCTTTGTGATCTGTGTGCTAGTCTTGTATCTAGCATTCACATCTGCACAAATATGCAATAGATCAAATACCTTGACCTTGTATGTCTATTAGACTTGCACACTGGGTGAAAGATCCCAGTTTTAGGGGCAACACTAATGGCAAAACCTGTACATGAATAAATAGGGTTAAACCCTTTTTTTTTCCTTTAGGAAAAACCTACAGGAAATGTATAGGCGTAAAAACAAAGATTCAGGTTGCCATGTGTCTGTTTAAGGGAGCTAGGCAAAATTCAGAGGCTTCAAACAGTTCATCCTTGGGGTAGATCAACAATCTTCTTGCCTTTATTGTCACCTAGCTAGTTTTGAAATGGGCTTACTGTTTTGTGTTTGATAGCTACCTTTACTTCCCTATGTGAACCAATGCTTTGCTGGAGGAATTTACGTGCAGTTTGTATTTCAGTGATGAGATGATCCAGTTGTTTTCTCTTACCGTCATCATGCCGGATGATTTCCACTTAGACCAAGATGTTTCCTGTAGCCGAATATTATACATGTATATGTAATGTGTGTAAATGCAGCTTATTACTTGAATATATTCAGCTCATCTTTCCTTTACAAATGAAAAGAACAAATAACATACAAACAGTTATTTTCCTGACAGATCTTGAGCACTCATGTCTTCTTTTTCCTACACACAGCCAAGAAGCCCCTCTCTCCCTTTGGTGCAAGCCCTTATTAGTGTAGACACTCTCCAGATAAACGCTGACATATAAACCTGTGTTACTAATGTTGCTTCAAGTCACCCATCCCCAAGCCTGAAAAAAAGTGTATCCTTTCTCCCTCCTCCACCACGTTTTCTTGCAGGCCTTATTTATTGTACAACTAGCTAAAATTAAATGCATTAATGAGACTGGCTGAATGAAGAAGCTGTATTTTAGTTCCATAAAAACTCATGCATTAAGTTCATGTCGAAATGCTTGTTAAGATAAATTCTCTGTAGTTTTAATGCATGTTAAATGATTAGAGTAAAACTACGTTGCCTTGACTAACACCTGAATTAAAACTAAAACTGCCTTATCTTCATCAGGTTTGAACCATAGGATAATCTAATGTAGATTTTTTTTTTTCCTAATTTAGCAGTGGCAGCATTTGTAAGGTGGTAAGTGGTGTGTTCCATCATGTTACTCTGATTTGAGGGAGCTAGTTCAGTGGAAAACATGCACTTTTTTTCATGTATAGTCAAGGTAAAGCACAAGGGGTTAGCCTAGGACCAATGAATTTGTTGGTGGAGCAGGATTGGTGCTTGTAGTCAGAATAAATTATTTGGTTATGTTAACTGTATCTTTTGCAATGGTGCTAAGTATCTTAATTTAATTGTAAAGCATTAAAAAGTAGAATTACATTTACAGTACAGTTTGTCAGCACAGTTGCAGATTGTAGCAGCTTCACTGTTGTGCTTAATAAATTGTTCACTAAAATTCAGAATAAACTGACATAAAACCTGCCTCTGTCAGAAAGCATAACTTTGTGTCCACGAATTTCAGTACAGATGCAAGACTGATATAACCAATTTTTTTCCTGATCTTTCTAGAAGTGATATATTTAAAAAGGCACAAAAATTGAATCCTATAATAAAAGTAAAGTGATCTTTAAAAAATTTTTAACACCTAGCCAGAACAGAAATATTTATCTCCAGATTAAATGGCGTAAATTGCTATTATTGTTTCCTGTTGAGCTAGTTGCAGGAAAACTGTCACTCATAGCAGTCCTTTATTATTTATACAAAATCAGGAAGGAAATCATTATACTCTAGTACCATTGCAATAGGAATTTCTATCACCAAGTTATAGATAGACTTTTTTCAGTACATTTAGAAAAGAGAAACACCTTCCCATGTGTTTGAACGATTATTTAAAATGATACATCACTCCAAGATTTGAAAGAAAATGTATATAGGCGTTTCTTTTCAATTTTCTATGTCTCAGTTCCCTCGAATTCTTCTGTTCTTTTATTTTACAAATCAGTTTGTTTATATAAGCTGCTAAAAGAATTTAAGGAAATTTCAACTAACTTGTGCAGAATTAGTGGAATAGTGTATGTGTATGTTTGTGCGTGTGTTTGTATGCAAATTTCATGATCCTTAAAGGGTTTATTGACAATCTTCAAAACTGTTAATCCCTGTGGAAGTTTCAGGCAATAAACACTTGACATTTTAGTTGTTTTCTTAATTCATTCCAGTCATGGGACCGGAGAGTCATTATAAAATATGATAACATCGATATGTGGATTTGTTGAGGTAGCTCCATTTTGGAATACAAATAAAATCTTCTATGTATGTCAGCTAAAACTAAACAAATCATATAAGAAAAGGGTTAGTTCACTGAATTCTCAATAAAAGCTGAAATTAATAAAAGTATGCCCAAGGACATAGCTTTTTGTGTAATTTCTGGGTGCTTCAATACTTATTACAAATAATTATTTCAGATTCTCCTTACTTTTGTAAGTTTGTGCTCTAAGAGACACACAGATAGAACATTTTGCTATTTTATAGGAAATGAATTTTCAGTGGGTGAGAAAAAGAATCTGGCTTTCCTATGCTAACATTACTATTTTTTCTCATTTTTCATGGAGCATCCTTTTTCTTGTTCCAAAGATTAGTGTAGAATTTTCTCGTCCTATTATTGGATGTTGTATAAATTGGCCAATGTTATCTGCAGTTGACCAAGCAAGCCGTCTTTCAATGTGAAATAAAAAACATCAAAAATCTTCTTTGATATGCATCTATCAGAAATTTCTTTAACCATAATAATCAAAGGAAGGTCTGTAATGTTAGTATTATTGCAACCAATACTATGAATATAATTCTTTCATTTTTATGCTGGATAACTAAAGTCCATGCATGCATAAGAAAATCAATAAACATTAATTATATTTTCCCTTCAAATTTAAAATAATGTAAACTACATCACTGTTTCATTTGCAGTATGCTGATTCTGTGAGCAATGAAACCAAACTTTGTTGCTCACAGAACTGTTCAAACTTGTAAGAGATGGGATTTTACCTGGCTGGTAGCTCTGTTCTGATCTATTGTAAAAGGTAAAGTTTGAGAGTTTGTTTTGGGATTCCGCACACACACACACACACCCCCCCCAACCCTCCTCCCCATCCTTGCCATCTGTGTCAGCTAACAAAGGACTGGGTGGAATTGCTGCAGATGATGTGTGAAATATCCATGTGTGTGTGAAACAACATGTGTCTCACTTGCATTTGGCTGCCTAAGGGATCACACAGGGTCAACCAAGGCAGCGTGCAGAATGGGACAGATATTTACTGATATGTGACATCACAATATGCTATTGTGATATAACTGTGACAGCTACAATGACACAACAGCAAAAACATCAGAATCAAGGTACATTTGTTTTGAATAGGATAGAGTTCTGCAGATTTGCACAAAATTTCCTCTGTGTTGGACCTCATCTATTGATTTTCTTTCCTAGTCTTAACTACTGCGACTCTGTTAATTATAGAAATCTTTTTTTCTGAAGAAGGGCATAAAACAGTAGGCACTTTGACCGCCCTGAGCCAGGCTGAAAAGCACTTAATCACCACTGAATTAACATCCTGAAAAAAATTATTCTGATTCCTATAATGACAGGATATCTCTATAGCATTGGTAATATACTATTCTATATTCAACAAGGAACTACTACTGTCTGATATGGCTGTAGCCTTGTAATACTGTATATCAGATTCCTGATGGCCAGTCTGTGGTGAGACAGACACTGCTAATTACATCCAAGGAGTACGGAGTTGCTTAAACCCCCACTTCTCAGGCATAGCCTCCTCTAGAGCAGATTGCGTCTGCTCTACATAGTAAGTCAACTTTAGAATGTGTGTGTCTTTTGCTTCTGTTTTCTCTTTTCAAAATGTATGAAACAATATGAGGACCATGCCACAGCTCAGCAGAATGCTGTTTTGCAGCGTGAAATTGAGCGTATGTTATATGCACTAAAGTGTGGTATAATGACATGTGGAAGCACCTGAAATTGGAAAACCTTATCAGTCAGGTTTTGAGGATTATGTGTGGTTCAGAGAGCCAAACTTGAAGCAGTTGCATCATACTGTCCATTTGGCAGCTCCTAGAGTGATGAATCTAGGATACATGTTTGGATTTTGCTGACAAGTCATCTGGTTTATAGCAAAACAAATCATGCCTGAGAGTACTAACATGCAACGTAGGTGATGAGGGACTGGGACTCAGTAGTGAAATAGACATCAATTTCAGAATAGCTGTGGGTCAGCTTGTTCCTCTCATTGTTCCTGCATCCTTCATTTCAGATTATTTTCAGTTGTCAGCTACTCCCTCGTACTTTCTGCAACAGCCGCTTAAGCAGCACAAATTTCAAAAGCCTACTGGCCATGTTGAAGTGTAAAATTGTATAAATCTCATTAGCGTTCTTGAAAAGCTCTGCTGTGTTAGACAGCCCTTTGTGCCTCCTTACAATACAGTAAAGAATTAAGAAACTCTTTCACTTCAATACTTTATGTTGGGTCTTGTCTGAGAGCTGCAGTTAGGTGATTATACATTTTCTCTTTTCATGCAAGGAAATTTGACTTAGTTTTGTTCACAAGCCTATGATTCCCATACTACAGCATGCAGGATGCTGAAGAGATTGTCATCTGCTCTTTTTCCCTGTATCTAGATGTAAGGCTTCATACGTAAGTTTGCAAGGTTGCAGGAAAGGCTACCAGGACTATGGTATGCAAACAGTTTTCAATTTGTTTTTTATTTTCTTTGTTTTGTAGTATGGAAGCATTCAATCAGAGAATAAAATAAACTCTGGATGTCTAATTGAGATTTGCATACAGTGCTTGTTTCTGTATCTTCCCTCTATAAATATGAAATAAATGTAAGTATTTAAGGAGATGTCTTAGCTTTTACAATGGAATGGTCCTTACTTCACATCAGCATACACACCATGCAATCTGACTTTCTAAAGATAAGCTCCTGTTGTTGATACAGCCTGCATCTGCAGTGTAATAACACTGCATTCCATCTTACAGAACAGTCTAGGAGTTTTGATCAAGGAAATTCTAGTAATATCATTGAAGTAAAACCCGTATAGCATGGAGAACTTTTGTTCTGCTGTTAAGAAATATTATTTTTTCCAGAAACATGGTCACTTGGAAAAGCCTCGGAAATGTTAGAGACTGCCCTGGAAACTCAGTCATGTCAATAGGAATCTTTCCACTAAATTCAGTCTGGTCACAAGCAGTGATTTCATGGTGGGATTTTCTAGTGTAGTTGATTGTAAAAGATCATCAAATTTTATTGTTATGAAATTACTCATTGCTTTGAAAGTAAGACTTTGTTTGCCAGTGTTTTGAATGTGTTTGGTTTTTGAAGCTGTAGTCATTTTTCAAAATTTCAGTAGTATCAACTCTACCACAAGAAGGACCGAGGGACTTGCCAAAATAGAATATTTCAAAAGCAAAGGTCTAGAACAGATAGAGTCCTTGAGATTTACAACTTGGTCATTAGAAAGGCTTTTCTTAGTCATGCTATCTTTCAGACTTTTAAGAGGATTAACACATGATTATGAATGAGGTTCAGTAGATGGAAAGAGGAACAGAAACTGCATTGCAACATCTAAGAATGAATATGTGTTATAGAACTCAGGTCATGACAGGGGATATTTCCCTCTGATCTTAGCAGTAGAAAGATGACTGTACATGTCTTTTCCCCATTCTGCTTTCAATCTTCAGTTTCAACAGATTGTATGCCTCTACTGGGAAAAATACAGCTAAATTAACATTTCTGTGTGCTGTATATCTTATTCATTTATGCATACACATATCATAGTTAAGTTTAACTGAAGATTGAAGGTAGCCATTTTCTCCTATTCTTATGGCTTGTCTAAATAGAATGGAAAACTTCTGACTTGTAATCAAAACTTTGGAGATTATATTTATGTCTTTCTTTCTTTCTAAAAGATATAATTCTGCCTACAGACTGAGTTTGATTTACAGGGGAATATTAAGAATAAAGCTAAAATGTTTCTCAGATATTTCCCCCTATAAAACTAAGAAAATCTCAGCAGCATAAGTATTTTAATGTAGTGTTTCCAGAAGGGTAGTTAGAAAGGCTAAAAAGGGTATATTCTTATTGATGCTAACATAAACCTAAACAGAAACAAGATAACCAAGAGGATTCATAAACATTTGTCCTGGTTAGACCCCAATTCAGTACTCCATCCCATACACATCATGCTTAGAGTGGAGATAAGGAATCACAGGGGGTCGCTCCCTCTCCCTTTATGGCCAGGGCACTGATGGGCTCTAATGGCCCTAAGCAGCCTCACCTGGTGCTTCCGTCCACACACATGGCCCAGGAGCCTATTTAAGCCCAGCATGGAGCTATCAGTGGTGTTAGTGATGTTGAAGGGTGCTGCTCTCTAACTCTACTTAGCTCAAGGATCTGAGGAGGACTCTATCTAGTTCTTTGTTTAAGCATCCGAGGAGAACTCTATCTGCCGAGTCTGCTTTTGATCCGAATCCAGTTCCTGCCTGCTGGTGGGTACAGTTTGGGACTTCCCTGGGGTGTGCCCCACAGCATCCGGGTGATGTATTTGTCATCGGTGGTGGGGGGAGCTTGATATCACTTTGTGTATATTTTCCCATTATTATAATACACAATTCTTGTAGTTAGATTAAAGCTGGTTTTAACCTTTCCAACCCATAAGTCTCTTTCCCTTTTCTCTTTCTCCTCCATTTCGGGAAGGGAGGGAGTTAACAAAGAGTATCTGTTTTTCATCTAGTAGCCAGCCCAGCTTTAAACTGTGACAATGTTTTATGAAAATGCATATTGTATCTCTTTAGAACTCTTAGAAGAAAACAATTAGAAATGCTAAAAGAAAAACTTAATTACTCTTCTTATACTTTAGTATTTGCTTATGAAGAATTTACCCCACAAACTCAATTTTCATTGTGTGAAAATTGGAGAGACTGTAGAACATTATTTGAAGGAAAGGGTTGTGAAACAGTACGGCTCTATGCCTGAAGCATGTAAGTAGGAGCATTTTAGCCTTTCAATGTATAAAGGGGGCTTATAAGAAAAACAGAGGGAGTCTTTACACCAAGGCCTATAGTGTCAGTCTTATCAACTTTGTTCCCACCAAATCAGGTCAAAAATGCAGCTTTCCTGAACAGAGAAATGATTCTATCCCAGTGACACCAGGACACTGGCGCTTCGAGCAACTGATCTAATGAAAGATGTCCCTGCCCGTGGCAGGGAGGGTTGGACTAGATATCTTTGAAAGTGCCTTCCCACCCAAGACACTATATAATTTTTCTGCTTTCTGGATGATTACTTGATTAAATCAAGGTGATCTCAAATTAGCACAGATGTGTACAGATCATGAGAAAAGTTTACTAGACTTTTTGGTGAATAATATTTCCTAGTACTGCTGTACTTCCTCCTGTTGTGTTAAGGGAACCTGTCCTTTTTCTCCATTTCTTATCAAGTTAAATTCATCCTGGTATACCATCTTTTGGCCCTGCGTTACTCAAAGTGTCTGTCATTTTCATAGCTGTAAGTGCTGTAACCAAAAGCCATGCCTACTTAAACTTCTACACTTTTCTCATTGCTAACTAGATTGTTTTCGATGTATTCATACATTCAATAGATGAGATTCTGGCATGTCAGCGACACCTCAAAACTCTAGGGAAATAGAGGAGTAACATGGTGATAAGCTATTCTGACCTTGTGCTGTCCTGATAGTTTTATGTGCCCTTAGATCTAATCCAGTCATCGAAGGATGGATATACAACAGATTTATTTCTTACAGATACTGCTTCTGCGCAGCCCATCTCTGAACCTGCCCCCAGCATCCCACTAGGTGAACATTCCTGGATGTGTCTTTTACCTTCATTTTTCTACCAGAGAAGATTTTGCATGGTTGAGTCTGGGGTTTACATGCATTATTTATGCTTCATTAGTTCTTATACCCAACATTATACGGACAACAGCATCACTAGAGATTTTATGCAATGTATGTGCATGTTTTTAATCAGTTTTAGTCAAGTCAGTGACCTGAAGTGGTTATTACCTTCTGTTTTAGTAAATATTATTAGCATATTATAAGCTGGGTGAACACATCAGGCTTTACTGTTACTCAATATCCCCATTATAGTTAGCGAATAACCCCCAGAATTAGTGGGATGACAAAAACAGGGAAAGATATGAAAATGAAAACTAGTTTTCTGTCTTGAAGAGAGAGGTGATATTTTTTCTGCACTTCACCTTTGTAATAGTTTTGAGTGGTAACAGATTGCCATTTCCTTTATTCCCATGGCTGGGGACAGAGAGAGACTTTTGTCTCCCTGGAATAGGATTCCTTCCTTGAGCTTATGAAACTGTACCAAACTGCCAGAATGATTAAGAACTATATTTTCTCCTGGGTTATCAGGGATGGTTTTAACCAGTTTTTACCCTTCTGCTTAGATTTTTGCCCCAAAACAATCTCGTCTTTAAACACTTCCCACCCAAGCGGCTTTCCATACACTTGTAGTATCACACTGTTCTCAGGGGTGCAAAGTATAAACTAGCCAACACATTGTTACTTCTTTCCCTCAGGGTTTATACTCTATTTACTCCCTTTGTTTGTCTGTCTTAAAGTGAACACAGTATTTTCTTACCAGACACAAAAGCAACAAAAATATGGTGGTCTAAGTTATTTACAATAATGCAAACAAACTCTATTTAGTTTGCTTACCCAGTTTCTTTCTGCATAGCTTTTATGCCACTTCTCCAAGTCATCTATTTCTGTCTCCAAGTCACCTTTTTAAATAATTTTTTTTTCGCACTTTCTCCCCTTTGGGAGACAACTTCTTCGTACCATCATTTCTTAATTTTGTAGACTGTGTTTGCCTTCATTTTTTTCTGCTTTTTAATTGTTTTCAATTAAGAAAATGTGTGAATCTGTTTATTTAATCTTTTTTCAAAACTCAAACCTTTTAATTGCAGTATTAATTCCCACTTGTGTCATGTAATTTCTTAAAGCATGCCATAGTTGTGCTTGGACAGGAACAAATATTGCTATGATTAGGAAGTAGTAACTTGCATGTTTTCAGCAGGGGTTAGTAAAAACATTTCAGAGCCAGGAATGAATCTTTGACTTAAAACTTTAGCTAACCTAATTAAACCACTAAAGTTTAGACAAAGTACCTTGCTCTTTCTAGAAGTCTCGAGAGAACATATTTGTCTCAGGAGATTCCCAGTACTTTCAGCAGTGACATATATATTTCCTGTCTCTCAACTTGCTGCTGCACAAAGAGCACTTATGAAAGATAATAAGGAAAAGGGGAACTACAAAGTGTCTTGAGACAAAGTTGGCTTGAATTTTGACTGAAAATATCAACTGGTTTCCATATAATCATCATAGTTGTCCAGTAATAATCCATGACTACAAAGGTGTCATTTAAATGTTGCAACCACACATTCAGTAGTTTTCTGCAAGAATGCTCATTATTTTTCTTCTTGCTGTTTTATACGGCTTAAGGAAGAGTGGGCTTGTCTCATTCTTTCTTGAACCTACAAAATTTGCTTTCTTAGGAGCAAAATCCAAACAAAAATTGGTAAAATTTTCTAAATTCCAGTTGCATTCCTCTTTTGCCAGTCATGATTATCACTGTATTGTATTAAGCTGATATGTCATATGAACTGTACTTCTTATTATTTGTAGTTCTCTAGTAATAAAAGCAGCTGGGTTTGTTAGATAGTTTGCTTCTGATTTTTTACTTTCAAGGGGAAAAGGCCAAATTTCTTTTCTTATGTTTCTGTGAAAGGCTATATTCTGCCACATATAATCTGCTTTGCAAGTAATTCCGCTGACATCAGTTGAAATTCTCATAAAGGTTATAATTTTACATAACATGAGTTTTTTAACTGATTTCATAGATAGTCCTACTACTGTCATTTGTGATCGTGACTTAAGAAATAGTCAAAATAACTTGCTTTATTATTGTTTAGCATTATGATTATGGCAGTTATCAGAATGTGAACAAACAATTGACCATTAAATTATGTCTTAATGTGCACTCAGGTTGTTTCAGAGCATGTAACTGGGGCTAGATTTTACTGACTGTCTTGTCCAGCTTCTCAGAAAGAATGGAATATCAGTTCTAACTTGTAAAATGATAACCCAAACTGATAAATGAATGCAGTTCTACTAACAGAGGAAACAACTCCTGCATTTGTAGCTTCTTTGTTTAAAGCAACATTTTGTATTTGTTGTTACCTTTCAGATATGTGATCTGTCCAATTGATCTTCATTTTAGATGTATTAAATATTTTTCTAGACATTCAGTTTCTCCCTATTTAAAAAATAAAATACAACAAAATCAATCACAATAGCTAAAGAAGTGCTTTCATTTGTGTTCTTACCCTACTGTTGTGAATTAGGCTTACTGAGTTTATATTCCAGCTTGAACAGAAAATATGTGAATATGCTTTTAAATAATACCATTAAAAATCCTCTCTGATGCTAGTAAATTCAGTTTGTGGTATTTTCTGCTGTTGCAAATTCATGCATTATTTCTTTATTTATAAACTTTAAACTAGTCTTGTTACATGATACTTTGTCTACCATGAGCTTGCAAACTCTCTGACACTGACTACACTACACACAACTGCTGTTTCTTTCAATTTCCAGATTCTTTCTTCTGTTAAATGAACAATAAAAGCTAATGCCTGCCACTTGTCTTTTATACCTGTTTAGTATGTTACCTAAAGCTGTAAATTAAATCACCTCTTTCAATTTCTACTTTCTTGTTGGTTTTCTTCCTTTTTGTCAGCTTTCAGTCTCTGCACCAAAACTTCCCATTCTTCTCCAAATTCAATTCTGTAGATATTGAACATTAATGTGGAACATCATAGATTATGTCTAAGTAAGAGTCATGTTCATATCTCTTCTTTTCAACTATAGCTGCAATGTTATTAGCAACTTCCAGTAACTGGGAGAGGATGGAGGATGGGAATGGGACACAGATGGGCGTGGTTGTCATTTCTTGAAATTATGTTATATATTTCTGTCCTAATACAGTAGTCAATTACCCAACCCTTTACGTCCAACATAACTTAGGCCATTATACAAGTATTTTCTGGCAGCTATTGCTACACACAAAGGATATATCCCATAAAAGATGCCATTTACTACATTAAGGGACTCAGGTTCTTAATTGCCTGATGAATCAATAGTGCTTGGGACATTTGGGTCACTAGTAAGATCTGGAAATTTGAACTTCATTTTTTCAAGCTGAAGGACTCAGATTTGACTTCATAAAGAAACAGCTGATGATTATGAAGGACTTGCTATATAAAAAAATTTTTTGCCCCCTCAAACTTAAAGACTTTGACATTTTTATTCAAAACAGATTAAATTACAAGGGTTACCTTAGTTCATCCAATGACTTGAAATGCAATTAGCCTATCCCTCTCTACATATCAGTTTTCATGATGCTGATTCCTTTTCATTCAAGGTCTTCCTTATAGAATCATAGAATGGTTGGGGTTG